>CM042447.1:17803106-18140606 GCA_023631565.1 Gymnocephalus cernua | reverse complement strand
AATAAACTCTCAGTCTAAACTGAGCACACACACACACACACACACACACACACACAGCAACACTTCAGCCATGTGTTCGCAGTGGCGACTAAAATGCTACAAGGGAAGAGAGACCCCCCCCCCCCCCCCCCCATTTAACATTAATTAGTGAGCTTTGGAGGTACTGGTAGGTGGAGTTTGTGAAGTAAAATGCCTTTCTATATTTAACTGTTGATCCAACAACAAGAAATACTTTACGTTAAGACTTAATGTGCCTTTAAAATTTCATAAGCAGTGTCCTATTTACTCAATACTCTACATCACTGCACTACAAGGCTTTCCCTTTTCCTAAGGCTACCCCAAATGCAGCCAAGATAATGAAGCTTCTTTGCCCAAATTCAGAGGACACAACCAGTGTAGTTTAGGTAGGCGCAAGTCACTTCTTTTAGTTCTGATGTGGGCAGGAACTCACTATGATGCTTTGGTGAATCCTCTGTAGAGTCTTAGAAGGGAGGAGGTCCAGATTTAGCCTACTAGCCCTCTGAGAGACCCACCTTTTTATAAGAGGAATCCTGTGAAATATGACAGATATTGCACATAAGGACCCAAAATGGTCACTTTGTCTCTTGGTCTTTGGTAAACCCCGTTTTCCAGGCCTGTGGGAGCGTCTTCAGCCAAGTGACCCGGTTGGAGCAAGCGAAAATGTCTCTTCCAAAAACACATGCGATGCCTTTCACAGTCCTTCAGATCTTCAGATAGCTCATGGTGTTGGCGCCCGTGGAGACTTGCCAGTGTAGAATCTGGGACTGACTTCAATGGGCGCAGTGATCATTGCGAGCCCCACAAATCCCATTTCCAAGGTCCTGGCTTAGCTCGAGGTGGGCTTTGAATGCTTGCCACTCTTGCACCTCGGTCCTCGGAGGGAAACACTTCTGAAACACCGGATTGGATTTCCTGGACTTCCGTAATTGCTATTAACAAAGTCCAGACATTCAAGATTTGTGTAGGAAGCCTGGATGGTTTGAAGTGATCCAGCTTTTGTCATCTTAAAATACAGGTTACATGTCCAGGCTAATGTTAAAGCAAGTCAAAGCATCAGTTCAGAGGCATAATGTGAATGTATACAGAACACATGAAATGATCTTCAAATACTGGTTCATTCTTTAATTTAACGTCTATTTCTATTACCTTAAGATAACAACTGCATCTTTGCTTGTGTCCCCAAGCCCAGTTAAAACACGGAGACGTGTAAAACAAAAAGGTACAGGATTGAAATGCTAATGCGGCGAGGGAGAAACCCTGTAATTCTCACCGTTGAGATCAAAGGCGGAAGTCCTGAATCATCCCAATTTAAGACCCATAGTTGAGTTCAAAGCTCTTGTTTTCTTGGCCCTAACCCACAATCACCCGCAGGCACTCCACTGGATGAATCACAATGAAGTTAAAGGGTTGGCAATTGGGTAACTAGACTTTGTTTCTTAATTTGACAAATGTAATTTGAAATATTTAAGAGTTTTTAGTTTTGCTTTCCCTTTATTTTGATAGTAGTATGTTAGAGACCTGGGGTGCATTTGAATTCATTTTCATAGCTACAATTTGAGATACCATTTGCTGATAAAAATGTCTGATAAAAAGTGGAAAATCCTCCACAGTGCGTCACAGGCTGGCTTATCTCTGTTCTGATTGGGTAAAGAGGCACCCTGTCAGTTTTAGATGCGAACATACCTGGGCACCAGGCAATGAGCAGGCTGCTTTCTTGTGCAGAGACCCAGTTGGCTGCTATTACGCAGCTAGGTTTAAAGCAGCCCATTCACAAGGGGAAATGAGCAGCGCTTGTTTCCCCAAAGCCCAATGCAAGCAAGATTAGAGGCCCGAGGTAAACTTTGACCCTGGGATTTAATGTCGCTCTGTAAGGACGCTAGTTCCCAAGCGCTCGGGATGACAGAGCAAACCTTTACATGCTTGCACCCCGAACCAGGTCAGTTGTTGAAGATTAGCGTGATATGTGTTTATGCTCGGTTTGGGATTGAGGATCAGGCCATTGAGAGAAACGGATCCCGCCCTGCTGTGAGTATTTTGTGCAGCATAGAGCAGCTTTGTGCAGCATAGCAGGTTTAGAGTGATGTATTGCCTGGGGCTTTGTGACGGCGCTCTCCTGGTACCACTACACTCTCCTCCTTCTACTAATGAGTAGCGTTTAGTTAAATCACTGACCCCTCTGTCAGCCCCCCCTCCTTAACTGCAGGTCAACAGGTGACAGATGATAACCTGAGGGAAGCCAGGACTCCTGTTATGAGATGCATTATGTAAGCTTGGATCAGATTTCTGTAGTTTTCCCAAAAGTGAGCTAAAATATGATGAGAGGTCAAAGGTTCTGGATTCCGTACAAGCCTGGGATGTTCGTCCTATGAGCCAGGCGTATCAAATGTCCAGTCCATCCCTCCCTTCTCTGATGACCACACAGCCGCTCAGGGGTCCACCGTTTTAAACAGGAGGCTAGCAAGGGGGGCAATGGACCCAATCAGCCCAGCACACAGCTCAGTTCACCTTCAGTTGTACTTGCTGTAAAGGGAGCATTGAGTATTTTGACATTGCAACAATTGTAATACCTCTAACTGTCAAAAAGAGTGAAGTCCCACTTGACGAATGAGAGCATTAACATAGATAATCCAAGCTACTATCAAACTACTGTTAAATTACAAACAGGAATTTACAGTTAGGTAATCATCTGACCGACAAGTCTAAAAAGAAAAGGTGAGAGGCCGCTAGCGAGAAAGTGACACGGCAAGTGAGTGAATGACAAAGATAAGAATAGAGAGATAGGAAAAGCAGGCATTAAGCTAGCAAGCATACCCAGATACTGTAACACCAGGCTGACAAGGCTTCAGGTGTTGGCTGTGACTCGCTTTTCCAGTGCACCTAAAGATACTCACTAATTTGGAGACAGGGCTTTGTTTTGAAGGAATTCATTTGAAATGCTTTGTCAAAGCTTACTAAAGACACTAATTTTAGTTAAGACAGCTAGCGTTTATGAGTTCAGATGGCCTCACATTTAAAATGAAATGGATTAAAGATTCCCATGACTCCAACAGAAGCATTTGTCACCTTGTTGAAAACTGGTCCTAATCAGGTATCGGAGGTAGTAATAAAAAGTCATACTTCATAGGCTGCCTTTGCACTTTGCCAACCAGTATGTAAACGTTGCAGGCTTCATGCTCCAGTGTTTTAGCAGATTCAGTTTCAGTGTTTATTTTTTGAGCGTGGTAGTGTGTCGTCTTGAGAATTCCTCTTCCTCCCACTCGCCTCTTCAAACTTGGACCACTTTCCGCATACTAAAATCACCGTCACCCGCCCCGTGCCTCGCTTTACCCCCCACACACACACACACACACACACACACAAACACGCACACACGTATTATTGTCATGCCTGCAGTTTGCCACATTGTACGTAGGCTGAAATAAATGTTTAACTAAATTTCATGCTCACCTCAAGATTTAGCATTTGCATTTAAGCTTGTGTAATCCCCTGCTTTAGGCAAGAGATACTGAGTGAAAAATGGATTCACTTCTTTTTTTTTTTGTTGCTTTTTTGTCAGACCGTGGTTACCTCTCTTATCACGAAAAGCCTCCCACTCTTGAAAATGTATCCTCTGCAGAAGATGAATACTTGTGCGTCACATCACTGGCCTGTAATTCCACGTGTTAAGAAAACTAAGAGGGGGAGAGACTCCGATAGATATTTCAACTCTGATAGGTATTTCAACTCAACTACATTAACTACTGGGTTATTAACTGTTGTTATATTCATTAAACAAATAGAAGGGCGTATTCAAATTTATTTTCATAGTACCTGAATAAGTTCAGCCAAAAAGGGTTGCAAATATAGGTACTTCAGCTGTCATAATCACTATATGAACCACCACTAGTAGTGTAAATTAGGTAATTAATCAGTATGATTAATGCACAGATGTTGCATTGTCACAAGACTTCTTAAACGGGTGTATTACTATTGTGAAGCACCAACAGTTACAGCACTATAACACAACCATGTTTTTGCATGAATATGTAAATGAATGCAGAAAGATGCCACATTTGATCAGATAGTTACCTCGGTCTGGGAAAAAGTGGTGCCAGTCGGAGTTCAATAAAAGTTGAAGTGAATATATATCCTCGTGAGGTACTGTATACAGACATATGTACATGTACATGCAGTTAAAGCACAAGTGGTATGTAAAAAGAAGAGTTTAGGAGGCAGAAACTACACAGTATGTCAATAGTTTCCAGTTTAACCAAGTTGATGTGAGATCACATTATGAAAGTGGGTTAAATAAACACTCGTAAGGTAGACTTGTAGACGTGAGCACGCAGCCGTGTGGTCGTATGTAAATATAACTGCTGAATTGAAAAGAGGTCAAGGGGTCACTGCAGAGGAATGACACAAATCCTCTGTCTCTGGGGCAGCTGAGGCCCTTCACACATTCCTCTAGGTGATGGCACCATCACTGGCCAATTAGTGGCTGCCGTCCAACAAGAGGGGACCTATCTGGATATACTTTGGTAAAATCAGCTGACCTGTGGCCCTTCAAACACGAAAGCTCGTTTCTCCTTAGGGTTGCTTTTGAGTTCAGGGCAGAGGAGGGAACTAAGTTTTGGGGTGACACTTGAAAAAATAACAGCAGCAGTGTATTTAACAGAGGCAAAAGTATCTTGTTATATCTGCACATTCCTCTGTAATTGTGCCCCGCTTCCTCTGTAATTACAGCGGCAAACGTCTGTCAAACTGCATTTGGGTGCATTTAGCAGAGGTCCGTCAGGCAATAGCACTCATGGTTCATATTAGAAGAGTTGACAGATTAATGGATCAAATGTTCTGCAGCAAGTTATTGTGAAAGGTCAGAAAGCGGAGGGCAGGCAGCGGGGATTGGTACATTAAAACCAAGAGCTCTGAAATGGCATTTGTTTGCCTTGGTTGTGTGCTTTCTTGTAAAGCTGTCAGTGAAAGTTAGTGAGTCATAACACGATGCAGACAGGTGAAAAACAATCACCTATATGCTCTGCTGAACAGTGTTGCCTCATATGCAGTTTGAAAGATATTTCCATTTTGCAGTTTTGTAGTGCTGCATGGTTAATGGATGGTTGATATTCTAAAGCACCGTTTACCCTCGAGTACGTTTTAGAATTGACGTTCTGTTCACTTGCAGTGCCTTTACGGCCTCACGCAAGTACAACAATAGGATTATTAGCCACGATAGTGGCGTAGCTCTACTGATGGATGTTGGTTGGGGCGTCCACCACTTTGGTCCACAGTGAAATGTCTTAACAATTACTGGATGGATTGCCATGAAATCAAGGTACTCAGAGGATAAATCCCAATGACTTTGGTGATTCGCTGACTTTTTATCTAGTGCTACCACTGTTTTTCGCCTAATATATCAACTATTCGATTGATTGCCATTCAAATTACATACAGACATTCGTGGTCTCCAGAGGATGAATTGTAGTAACTTTGGTGATCTTCTGACTTTTTATCTAGCGCCACCATCAGGCTAAAATTTCACCTTGTCCAATACTCAGCTGTATTAAGTGCTAATTAGCTAATGTTTGCATGATAACACCCTAAACTAAGATGGTGACCATAGTAAACATTACCTGCTTAACATCAACATTAGCATTGTCATTGCATGCCTATGTTAGCATTTAGCATAAAGCACCAAGTATAGCCTCACAGACACATTTGTCCTTTTGGCAAAGACAACTTGAAAAGCACTATCCTTTATATTTCGCACTTTCATTCATGATCAGAATATTTCTCAAATACACCAAAGGCCACATTCCTTTGATGTGTTCAAACTGGTTCAAAATAAGTTTTTGAGGTTGTTTAAATAACGCTTGGTTCAAACTGGGGTCTTCGTGTCCAAAATAAATTTGTGGTCACCACTTTTGGGTGGCCGTGCTGTAACTGCTTCCTGTTGGAGTTCTATTTTTATGCCCATTTAAAATTTGCCTGGAAGTAGGAGAGCAAGACAAACAGAGACCAAACAGAACATGCCACATGCCTCATTTCTTTCTCCAGTAGACGAATGAAAGGCTCATCATTTTTTTCCTTTCTGGGGAATGTGAGCCCCTGAAGAATGTGTTAAGGAAATTCCACTGGGAGAAGATAACAAACATGGCCAGTGTTAGTTGTGTCTGCAGCCGGTCGGCTGTGGGCAGCAGGTGAACTTCACAGAGGATTGACTGCTTATACAGGGCCCACAGCCCTCGCCTTACACAAGAAGCCTCCACACTCCAACATGAGTGAAAGCAAACAAATCAAAGTACCCCCTGAACATTGTCACCTCGCCGACGTCAACATGAGGGTCCTGCCCACCTGATAAGATCTTTTTCAAGCCCTGATCCCAATACAGAAGGAAACAGAGGAGACACGCTGCACTCGATTAGAAAAAAAAAATCCGAAAAAAAATCAGATTAGTCACGTTTTGCCAATTATGATGTGAATAATACAACTGTAAAATCAAAACCAAGTTTCCTGTGATTACTACAAGTTCCATCTAACATGTGAGCAGTCATCCAAAAACTCTTAAACACCAGCAGTGAGAATGAAGCCTTGACAAGGCGTCCTTTCCTCTAATTTCTGTATCAAACAACAAAAGTCCCTGTAGTGTTCTTTTCCCATTGGTCTTCCTTTGCAAACAGCAGCAATGCAGAAAATCGGATAAACGGATTAACTGTGGTCCCAACCGGTCCTGAAATGGTCTTTTAACGGGTTTGCAAATGCCTCCTACTGGCCTAGGCTGAGTGTTATTTGATAGATTGGATAGGAAAGTTCATAGTTATATGTTAGAGGAATGCAACAGTTTGCTCAGATCATTTTATTCATTGTCCATCTCCTCTCTTCACAGTGATTCGAGCTAAAGTCGTGGGGAAGAAGCACCTGAGAGATGGACCTTTTGGAACGATGCGCTACACAGTCAAGCAAATGAAGGTGAGAGCGTCAATCCTTTGCTGAAAGTGCTGATGAGCGAGACACTGAATCTCCTTCAGCTTAAAAGGAATAGTAGAACATTTTGGCAAACACACCCCCTTTCTTGCAGAGAATTACATGAGAAGATTGATACCCGTTTCATGTCCAAGAAAGCTCATAAGTGTATTTCCCAAAATGTTGAACTATTCCTTTCGCTGTAATGTCGGTAAGCGAGAAATTGAATAAATGAACATGCTTGTCTATATAGCAGAATGCTTAAGTTGGACACAGTGGAATAATGAACTTAAATTGCAAATTCCTTCGCTGACTTAATTTTTTGGGTTTTTATTATTGCCCCTTATTTAAGATTATATATATATATATATATTTTTTTTTTTCTTCAAATGGTCAGACAGAGTTGGAGAGGTCATGCTCTAAGACTCCACTCCGCTCTCTGCTATGTATATAATGATTCTGATTGAAACTAACTGAGAGTGGTATTAACATAAAAATATATATTTTCTCCCATTTAAGATGCTCTTTGATATCCTATTTAAAAGCACAAGCACATCAAATGCCATACCCTGGATGTGGCAGGAACTCTATAGTTACAAGACTGTCTCTCCGCCCCCTCAGCTGCTGTGTGATAGCTTAAAAGCAGTTTGGGATACTTAGCATGAAAGCCGCTTTTCACTTCCTCTATATTCTTACATAACACTGCATATTTTTGACAGATGCTGACATCGGCCTGCTGCTCAGACAGGAGCCAGGCCGGAGGATTAGCGGGCTTACAGGCATTACAGCTCAACCAAACTCCTCGCTCCGAGTGTAAACATTTCAATAGAGTCATGCACTGCATCAGTACAATCCCAGTTTGTACAAAAGCATTAAGTGGCCTCTTGTTAGTGAAGCACACCAATAACCACTGTAAGGATTATCCTCAGGAATTAAATGTGGCCTTTGCACCTCTTGGGTTATTTATTTGTATTACAGTCTTCTGGTTTACACTGCAAACAGTGGTTTTCCTTGTGGGCTATAATATAATGCGATTCCCTCCAAATTTCAACAAATCTCATGAGACAGATGCCTTTGGCATTCCCAAATCTCCACAGTTTCAGGCTTAAGTAACAGTTTGTTCTGCTTTTCTGGGAGCGACGCGTCTAAACAGGGATTTCCTGTTGTTCCCAGACAAATAAATTACACTGAAGAAAACACAACAGTTCTCAGGGCAAACACTCACTGTTGGCTCTGCATACCCAGGATTAATAAAAGGAGCTGATGCCCACAGTTTAGCAATGCCCTTGCCAAAACGGCATCAAAGTTGAAGCACATTACACAACGTAATCATGTTATCTATTATTTAGTTAAGGGCAGAGCCTATTACTCCGTCTCTCGAGAGGCATTCCTTAAGGAATGTCATCTGATAAAGCCAGCATACTGTTTTCATTCCTGATTATTTATGTGAAGAGGTAGAGTCAAGGGTGTGGGGTACAACATTGCACTTTTTATTTAGGTTTAAACTCCTTAAACTCCAATTTTGTTTTTTCGTGTCTTGCAGATGTACAAAGGATTCGAAAAAGTCCAGCACGTGCAGCACATTTACACGGACGCTTCAGAGAGTTTGTGTGGTGTGAAGTTTGACATCAACAAGTACCAGTACCTGATCACAGGTAAGCTCACTGGCTGACATTGTTTTTCTTTTAATCAATGATCAACGTTGGCAGGAAAGGGTTTTTACGAAAGATGCTATCAAGTTCCATTATGGGAAGTGTAGGTTTTTGGAGCTTGACCCACACTAGGGACTAAAAGTCAGGATATCTCAGCATCTGCTGCTTTGATTTTGACTATTCTTTTTCTCATCTGTCTTTTGCAAGCCACCCAACTATATGGACCGATACTAAATAACTGGAGTGCCCCGTTAATTAAGCTTGAGGGAATCATGTGTCTACCATGGCTGATTTTGAAAAGTCAAACTGCCTAGTTACATTTCTGTGGTAAAATATTTTAAACCCAAGATTCACTTTTCTTCGACCGTATCCCTTTTTAAGTGAATGGAGCTTTCTCGTGTGTCATCACATGAGCTAAGTAGAGAAATCTAACTGCGTGTCAATCACTGCTCATGCACACACATTCATTCTCCCTTGTGGGGGGAGGGGCTTAGGAGACCGTTTTGAGCTTTAGCAGAAAAGGGGGGGACGGACTGAGAAGTTGCCGATGTTCAAACATTTGGGCTACGTCCTGGATCTTCACAGTCCTACCTACAGCTCCTTTAAGCACAATGGTTTACTTTATCAGATCTTTGCTTCAATCAAAATTAAACATTTAACACCATGTTTGTGACATAACACACAAAACCATCAAAACAAAAGACAAAAGGTTACTGTTGTTGTTCCTTCTCAGAGTGTTTGCCTGCAGCATTACGAGTTTGTTTGGCCTGACGTACCCCCTCCCTCCCCCCCTTAAGGACTTCATTTGTCCTGTGACACAACCTTTCCCACTATTTATACCCTATTTGCCACTGTGCAAGCAGGCAAACCAGGGCCCTTTAAAAAAAAATAATAAAAAAATAAAAAATAAAAAATGTTGCTGCACTTACTTCCCTCGACTTCGTATATAACTCTCGCTAAGTCCTGACCTGTAAATACTGTAACTGCACCCTACAGTGCAAGTGAACGAGCCAGCGTTGCCAGGCAGCGACAGCTATGTTTACCCAGTCCGGCAGCGAGTGACATCACTGACGTCTTTCGCTGCTCTCAAGGCGTCTATAATAAGTCTCTGCATATGATCAAGGCTGCATTACGGGCAATTTAAAGGCACCAGGGCCTGTGAGACGAACTGCTTAGCTCTTCTTTGATCGAACCTCGAGTGCACTGGCCCTGATTAGTATTTGAGAAGCATGTCACACGCTCAACACCATGTAATAAGCCTGCGAGTGACTCCAGTAATCCCAGTGCGGCGATGCAGGCAGAGCGGGAAGTTTCGGGGGGGGGTCGAAGAAACACATATTTGTGAGCTGTCAAATTCCTGCGTGGTGACAACACGGTGAAGGAGACATACGGTGACAAATCGTGATGTTCCTGAGTGCTCGCAGGCCGCCGCGGTGCACCTGTCTCAGGAGTCGGTAAGCCACAAACGGCCTGGCGCTAAAAATAGACGTCTGCTGACCTTTTGATATTCAGAAATAGGGGTGTTGGTTTAATATGGGCTTACTGTGAGAGATTGTCTTACCATAGATAAACAAGTTGGATTGCTTAAGTGGTAAGTTTATATTATCCTATGTTACATGCGGAGGATTATGAAATTAAACAAATAGCAAAATGACATACCAGCAATATGATGCAACATCTGATTAAGTAACTGCCAATGAGGCTAAGATTAGTAAAGTTATTGGTTTTCTTAAAGCAAACACGGAATCTCCAGAAAACTGGATGATGCTATCATCTATGCTGTGTTGGCAATGTCTGTCGATCGGTTAACCACTTTTTTTCCAAACTGAAATATCTCAACAACTATTGGATGGATTGGCATGCAATCTACACCTGTGTCTGCAAAAGAGAGCAGTCCTATCTGCGCTACCTGATAATCAGGTGTTGACGCCTGAACACATTTTAAGAATGAAACCTCAACCCTCGCTGAAACAGCAGAAAGCTGTTTTCAAGTAGTACTTATAGAGTTTATAGATTCAACTTGTGACTCAACATGTCAACCAATACCCTCCGTTATTTCCTTCCTCAGGTCGAGTGTACGATGGCAAGGTCTACACAGGGCTGTGCAACTTCAACGAGCGGTGGGAGCGCCTCTCATTGGCCCAGAAGAAAGGCATCAACCATCGCTACCAGCTGGGCTGCAACTGCAGGGTGAGTGGAAACCAGCAACCTCCGCCCGGCAAGGACAAGAAAGATGAGGGAAGAGGAGGCGTGAGGAGGAACAAGAGAAGGAGGAGCTAGAGCTTACTGCTCCTCCATTTTACAACTAAAACTAAACCTAAAACTGCTGCAACGGGTTGACCCCTTCTGTAAAGCGTGCTTATTAATGATTATAGGAGGAAGGAAATATTTCTAACAGAAGTACTGTGAAGGGTCATAGCAATTCAGGCTCATCAATGCTACTGTGTAACTTCTATTGCTAAAATCATTTACTCATACTTCAAACAACCCTCACGGTTAAATTTCTGTTGTTGAGACTGAATTATGAGCGTACTTTCCACTTGTTATACATCATGGATGCTCAGCAGAAAGAGAGAAAACACGTTTTACTATCACTGGGAGTTATTAAATAGTCTTCATGCCCAGTTTTTATGTGACTCAAACATGTAGCCCGCCGCTGTGCAGCTGCTGACCCGCCTCGTAAACGTCCTACTGTTATAGCAGTGTCCTGGACATCTGCTAACACTATCGGCCCCTATCAGTATAAGTGGATTAGCAGAAAGACCTATTTTGTTCCTAGTGCGGGCCAATGCCTGTAAACTGTGTTCAGTGTGTACATGGCAGCAGCCCAGAAGGCATCCAGAGAAGGCCAACGATCAACTGAGACTTCAGTCTGAGAGTCAGTAAGCACAGGCAGGCGTAAACATCATCACATCAACTCATTAAACGCACTCCGCCGGCCTCCGCATTCCTCCACAAATGATGATTTACTGCATTGGAAAGCAGCGTACCGGTTAGAGAATTATCACATCTATAAAACCACTCAAACGAGGAAGTTATGCCGAACATCTTTGAACCGTTGGGGACACGCTCTCCAGGCTTGAATAACACCCAAAATAGGAAGTGTGCCTTCTAAGTTGCTGGCTCATTCATATCCAGATAAGTGCAGCTCCATGTGCAGCTGATGACTCTGTTTTGCTGTCACTAAACACAGCATTTCCGTTCATCACCTCTCCAAGTAGTCATGTGAATCTTCCTGTCAATTCACGCTGTATATTCATCTGTGAAGCTGCTTTTTTGTGCGAGCACCTGGAGATGTGAGAGCACGAAAGACGCTCAGCAAAAACTAACTGAATCATTACAAAACTACAAAAACATCACTGCTTCAGGAAGATGGCTGACATTCATTTAACATTCCACAGCAACAAAGCATACAAATGCCAGGGTACACTTACTGGTTTTATACTTGGTTATTTTAAAAAGCTGCCTTTTCACACTTCATCTAATAATGTGCTGCAGTAAATGATGAGATTCCATGTTCTAGATGTTTCACCAAGCGCATGTTCACGCTTTCATATTTCAACCAAATCATATACTCACTTCCTTTCTTCCAAGCTTATTTCTCTCATACAATTGTGAGATTTGGTTCATATGTTAATGGTTCATTAAGCTAATTCTACTTTGGCCTTTGCACAAACTTCTAGACTGTAGACTCATTGTTGAAAGTTGCATGCTACTAATTACGGTTAGCTTTAACAAGAAAATAAGCTCAATACGGCATGTCCTTAAGCAACATAAAAGGAATCACTTTGGAAACTATACTTATTCGCTTTCTTGGCAAGATTTAGGTGAATAGATTGATAGCAGTCTCACCTCTGTATGCTAAATTTGAATCTAAAGCCAGGGGACCGTTAGCTTACGTAGCCTTAGCCTGTAAGCAGGGGGGGAACAGCCAGCTTGGCTTTATCCAGCTTTTAAAAATACACCTAATGAATTAAACAAACAAGATACAACTTGTTAATAAGTGATTTTAGAGGTGCTAAACTTGGGAAAGACCCCCGTGCCTCTTGTCTTGTCTGGCCATGTTTCCAATCTTTATGCTAGCTAAGATAATTGCCTGCTGGCTCTATCTTGATATTTAGTGTACAAAGATGAGAGTGGTGTCAATCTTCTTATCTAACTCTCGCTAAGAAAACAAGTAAACCAATTTCCGAAAGTGCCAAACTATTCTTTTGAGGTTAACCTAGTTTTAAGATTTGAAATATGAAGGTATGTAAGTCATATTAGAGAACATACCAAGAAAAGAGAAAAAATAAGTAAGGATGGGGTTGAGTTTGAAAATATATTAGGGTATATTGTTTACATAATAAACAGGTATGACTATTCTAGTAAAAACCACAGTGAGTCGGGCGCCTGGGTAGCTCACCTGGTAGAGCAGGCGCCCATTTATAGAGGTTTACTCCTCGACGCAGCAGCCACGGGTTTGACTCCGCCCTGCGGCCCTTTGCTGTATGTCATTCCCCCCCTCTCTCTCTCTCCCCTTTAATGTCTTTAGCTGTCCTGTATAAATAAAAGGCCTACAAATGCCCAAACAATAATCTTTAAAAAAAACTACAGTGAGTCTACACTAGTTGTTGCTAGTATCCAGTTTTGTTCCCTGCTTCATGGCTACATCTTTAGTTTTGCTTCTGTCTCTGTAGATTAAGCCCTGCCACTACCTGCCATGCTTCGTGACATCAAAGAATGAGTGCCTATGGACGGACATGCTGTCCCACTTCGGCTATCCCGGCTACCAGTCCCGGCACTACGCCTGCATCCAGCAGAAGGAGGGCTACTGCAGCTGGTACCGGGGCATGGCAACACGCGACAAAACCACCATCAACGCCACCGACCCCTGAACCCCAAACGCACCCTCCCCAAATCCACTGCCGCCTCCCTGACTCCGTCCTATCCCGATATCTTCTAGAGTATTACAGGACTCTTTAAGCTCACTGGCCTGGGTGTCAGCCTCTTTAAAAGGGGCAAAAAAGAGAAAACAAATCCATTACAGTGCCTGTTTCTTAGCACTTCTGATTGAAAACAATACCTTTTTTTTTGTTGTGCAGATCGCCCTGTTTAACTTTCATTTTCCCACAAATCAAACAGTCCTTGCACCAAACCTTCTCTTCAGGGTTCAGTGGTAAAAAGACAGACATTTATAAGGCCAATAAGAAGTTTAAGACCTTAATCAACCTCTATTGGATCTTCAGATAAAAAAAAACAACCTAACTGACCTGTACACAATTAAAAGTATTAATAAGTATCATTGGTGTTAATTAGCGACCTGCAGTTAGCCTACTGCTAACCTAGTATTATGGCCATTTTGTGCATTGAGGCAGTTTCTTTTGAAAAGCAAGGACTGAAGGTCATGAAGTATCAGATGAATTTCAATCAATGAAAAATGAACAGCCAATGATCACTATGTACATTTTAGATGTAAAGACATTGACATTGCTACACTTGCTAGTATTACAACATAACAAACTTCTGCAGTTCTACACACACACACACACACACACACACACACACACACACACACACACACACACACACACACACACACACACACACACACACACACCCCAATACAGATCTCTGAAAGTTATACCTCTCATAAGTTAATATCCCTCATATTCTTTTTGAAAATGGTATTGTTTTACAGTGAAGTATACATCGATTATCTTCACAGTTTTTACTGTAACGTGTCTTTATGGATAGTAGTATCTCTGCTTACCTGAATGTTTGCAATGTAACTCATTTTGCAGTTATATCACAAACAACGCCCTTTCTGTTGAGCACTGTTGAATATCAGAGGAATGCTAGAAATGTCTGTGTTACAGTGCCAACGCAGGGACGAGCTCACTTCTTACAGAGATGGTGATATTTTATTTTTTGCTGTATATAACATAAGCTACAGAAATGAACTATCAACTCAGCTGAAACCTCTGTAATACATTTATTTATGTTTATTGGATGACACCGTAACTATGTGGTATTATCTGCAACAACAAAAAAAGAACAACAAAATATATAATAATAGGTCAAAACTACATTGTGACAACCATCACAGCCATCACATCGCAACCTTCCAGAATGAACGATCAGCATCTCCAGTGGTATGGTACTTATGGTACTTCTGTTTGATCATAGTTTTCCTGACTGGTACTCTACACCAATCCAATGAAAGTCAAGTATAAGCAGAGGTTTCAGACATTGAGATATTTTGTAAGTGTATATTCAATCTTTTTGTATTTAACTACTTCAAATGGACATTATTATTTTATTTATATATATATATATATATATATATATATATATGAGTCACTAAATTAATTTTTCTTCACCTGTTCCTATCTAAGGTTTTTTCTTATTTTCTTTCCCGGTGCCATACCTTCAGTCCATTCCATAAACAGACACAGATTTGTTTCAAAGGGAATAACAGCCCCTTCATCACTGACACTAAGAAAGTATTAGATCGCTAATGCACTGTGGCTTTGACCAAGTTGGTTATTTTCAAAAGAGTAGTTTCACATTTTGGGAAATGTCCTTATTTGCTTTCTTGCTTGGAGCTAGATGAGCCAGTTAATTTAACTTACAGTCCATATGCTAAGCTAACTATCTTGTGGATGTAGCTTTATATTTAATGGACACACATGAGAAGGATAAAGAAATGTGCGTCCATCAGCAAGAAAGTGAATAAGCTTATTTCCCAAAATGTCAAGCTTTTTTTTTTTTTTCTTATTCATTCATCTCCATTCCAAAATAACAAACGTGCCGTTTTCACTCTGTTTTCTTCATGTGAAAACAGCATTTAAACCACCTCCAGACACTAAAGCTAAAGTATGATCAAATCAGAGGAGGAAGACAGGGATGGTCTATATCTACTCAACAAAAGGCCAATATTTGCCTGATAAATGTATCTAAATTACAATAAAATGATTTGATTTCAGTAGTGTTAGTCTACCATGTTTAATTTTGCACCACAAGTACTCAGCTAGTCATCTTCATAGCCTTCAGCCTGTCGGCCTCCTCTTGATAATAAATCTTTGGCTCTAGTATGCAACATACAGTCATGATTAGGTATCATTTAGTTTTTAAGAGGTTACAAAAACGTTAATATTTAATGACATTCGAGGGAAAATACTTTATGTAAAGCAAACAAATCTACGCCAGTAGATATTTATTTTGTACAAAACGTGTCCTTTCTGTCTTTATACGTGTTGACGAGGCTCTTTCACCAGCTGTGGCGTTTCTGTCTCACCATTTCTGTGGTTCATGTTTGTGTAAATATACTGTCTGCTTAACACAGAAATACTTGGTCAAGTTTGATCCTTAAAAAAAAAAAAGAAAAAAAAAAAAAAAGCCAATCAAGGAAGCTGTGTACAGTCTGTGTGTAAACACTGATTCCTGAAGTGTGTGTGTGTTTGTTTGTGGGGGGGGTCCCTTGTAGGGGTTATAGAAATGTTTGACTTAATTTCTGTGTTTTATATTTTTATAATAAAGATTTAATGAAAAACGGGCCACAGGAGGTCTATGGTGATTTTGTTTGGTCTGAGTGTGTGTTCTCTGTATTGTATTAATAAAGAATAATGTCTACGAGGCACTCACCATCTGCGTGTGGTTGGGATAGAAGGTCTGTTCATTCAGGGGGAATTTCTCAGGACCAAGGGAATGGTAGAGCTTAATCATCTGAGCAAACTGCAAGAAGAAAATAAACAAGACAGTCAGACATCATTTAAGCAGGGAGGACAGGGGAGGCTAGATGGAATTTACACCTGTATACTATATAAACCAGTAGTACAGTCAGACACAACTCTGAACACCTGTTGCCCTGAAAAGGAAAAAATCTATTTTCAGATCATGTTATTTTCCTTTTTTGGTGGACTGACTTCCTCTTACCTGCCTTACCTACTTCAGTTAATGGTATTGAATTTGTTGCATCCAGCTGTGGGTTATTATAGCTTGGCATTGTAGCTAGGGCTGGGCATTGTTTGAAAAAAATGAAAATACCAGTACCAATACCCCTAAAGTGATACCGACACCAATAGAGTACTTCATTTGAAATATCCTTCTGCATTTTATGCATTCTTTTATTTATTTTTGGACGTTTTGGTGGCATCTCGGCACGTTGAACTGCCAACTCCGACAATTACACTAGGCTTGACTTCACCGCACTACAAGATGGATTGGTTGTAGCTGCTGCGGTATTGGGCCAATCACAAGTCACATTAAAACCATACAAAATGTTGTTTTTTCTAGATCTGGGTACAAAAAGGATGGAATGCAGGTATTGTTTTACTAGACAAATTTCAATGTTACTTGGTACTGGGTTATACCCAGCCCTATTGTAATTGTAGCTGCATTGCATTTAGGGAAGTTTTCTCCTACCATGGGTGCAGATATGTTTATCTACCTCTTTTATAACAGGTGTTTTCCCCTTTGTGATTGCAGAATGTCTGGGCATAATGGCAGCTCTAAAAAAAAAGCCCTTACTCTGATTCTGAGCCACTGACAACCAAACCTGACATTTACTTCCGATGTTATAGATAAACAAATATTGATATAATAAATATAAAACTTTGGGAGCATTACAATAAAATCTAAAAACATAAGGTATGCTTTGTAAAAAAAAAAAAAAAAAAAAAAGTAACAGCTGTAAATATGTGGTAAATGAGCTACAACATGGAGAAGTGCATTCTTATACCACATTATGGAAGTATGTGTGTTGTTGTGGAACATATTTATATTTGCTCCTTCAAGCTTATACTTCTGTGGAAAGACTACAATTATGAACTCATGCAGACCACATCGTTTTCACTGCAGTCTTGCATCTCGTCTTCTCCGAGTACAGAGTGAGTAATAATGTGTGAGGGCTGTGGAGACCACTGGCTCCCCTGACTCCAGAGACAGGTGTTACAGCTCCCTGTAATGGCCCAAATAAATCAGCCGGGGTAGCCGCCGAGGGAGGGACTCACGACACCTTTGTGTGGGTTAAAGTAGAACAAAGAGAGCAGTTAAAGAGTGCTTACCACCCAAGGTTTGCTGCAGAAGTTGTAGATGGAGAAGAGAGAGTTGCTGCTCGGGACGCCGCCGAAATGCAGGCCGATCACAAGGTTCCTGAAATCCTCACCGGGGATCATGCTGTAGGCGTGCTGGCGAATCAGGACGAAGTCTGGCTTGAAGGACCTGCAACAAGATGGACATGAAAAATCCTCAGAAAGTGGATTTTGGTTTGGGCATGGTTTGGGTTAACAATTGCAATGTTCTGGGAGAGTGTAAACTGACTTTTAAGGTCTTCTATGGTAAAACTTTAAAAAAATGTTTAAGGATACAATGAAAAAAGGGAAGAATTCAATAGCACTAATGATTAATTTTTAGACATGCTAGCGGCATGGATTTTAGAATGGCAATGTCTGTCGGTCGGTTCACCACTTTTGTCCAGGCCATATTCAAGACATTGCCATGGAATTTGGCACACACATTCATGTCCTTTTTGAAGTGGCTTGTAATAACTTGAGGTGCTGTCCTGACTTTTCATCTAGTGAAATCTTTAGGTCCAAATTTCAATTTGTCCATTGATTTGTCATCAAATATCTGCAAAACTAATTCCCATGAGCCTCAACCATACTTTGTTAGTGGTAATTAGTAAATAGTATCATTCTAAAATTGCTAAACTAAAATCGTGAACATGGGAATCTCCTTTCTGTTTATAACTCTCGCCTGACTGTGCTCAGGTCCGACATCTCCAGCATGTTGGCTTCACCCGAACCGACAGCTCTGTTAGCACATTAACACACTGTATCTGGGCCTTGTGTTTACAGTCGAGGGCTCCATTATTCAGCAACTTTGTCAGGCTGAAGGGGTGAGGAAATGCTCCTCGGTGCACCTAATCTTTTTGGACCATCTATCCAATTAACACAGCTTAATCCTTCCTTTGCAAACTGTTCTGGGAGCAGGGCCAAGCGACCCATCAGGCACCTGGACGCCTCATTTAAAGCAGCCCACATTTCACATTAACAACACAGGAAATTGACTTTGACTGCAGTCATATTTTACCTATTAATGTTTTCAGATTTCCTTTAGGTACTGCACAACTGTGCATGTTTCA
Source organism: Gymnocephalus cernua (assembly GCA_023631565.1). Taxonomy (NCBI): domain Eukaryota; kingdom Metazoa; phylum Chordata; class Actinopteri; order Perciformes; family Percidae; genus Gymnocephalus; species Gymnocephalus cernua. Next base: position 18,121,868 of record CM042447.1, on the reverse strand, counting down.
GAATCCTGTCATGAATTGCACTTTTAAGTGTTGTCTTACAGTAACATGCTCTTATTTTGATTCTTATTGGGTTGATCAGTTAAGTGTCTGATGTGGAGAGCTGTTAAAAGATATTATGCAACCATGTGATTGCATTATTATACTTTAGATTTCTACATTATAAATCTCTTTTCCCAAACTGTAAAACGTATCTGAATCATGCAGCATAGGTAACAACTGTAAATTTACAGTACGTAGTGTACTCTTTAAATGTACATACATGTGTTTTGCCTTACATGATTATGGCTTTGCATACAAATTTCAGACAGGACTACACATATGCATAGAGAAAATAAAGTATGAAGTCTTTATGAAAGAGCTCATAATCAGTTGAGACAAATTACAATTGTGTTTTCATATGAAAATAATAGAACTCATACATTTTACATGTTCAAATATTGGATGTTTAAATATGTTTTTTAAGTGAGAACATAATTCAAGGATGTGTAAAGTCAAAATCCAGTCATTTAACAGAAAGGGCAAATAATACAATACAAATAAAATTGCACAATTAATGCTGCATTCATTTTTTTTTTTTTAGTTAGTTGCCACCTTTGTCTGCCATTTGGCAGAGCAGGTAGTGCACAGTGGGCTTATCTGTGGGGTTTCCACTGAAATCAGCTTCCTGCTACAGCTGGAAACTAGGCTGATGAGAGCGGTGAGAGTGAACCCAAACTGTTCAACCAAAACAATGCGCTGAAAGATGCCAAAACATTCTGTAGAGCTGAGAGGAACGTCAGAGTTGGCTAAAACTGTAAAACATATTGATAAGTGCACCTTTAATAAGGTAAATTAAAGCAAAAATGTATTTACTAGAGGTTTTACACAGGTGAACACTCAGACATGTGACCTACAGCTTCACAAAGATCTCGCTAGATTACTTTGGTTAAATTGCAGACACTTGCACATCACAAATGCCCAATAAACATTAGCGTACCGTGCACATATGCACAGGTATACACACATAGGAAGTAAAGGGCTGCAGGTTGGAGGGTGAAATTACAGCCAGGGCCTCATACAGGCTCTGGGTCCTCAAGTGTTGCTTATGTTAGACGGCACAGACAGGACTGGCAGGATGACTGAGGAGTGATCTGGCCTCGGCGACAGAGCGACTACAGCTGTTCCTCCCTGCTGCTGCACTCAGCCACAGTGGCAACGGACCAAAGGCTCTGCTATTTATACTGAATGAAGCTGTTTATTGAGGCTCCAGAACCAAACCAGACTCAACAATTCATGTCAAATACAAGTTCCTGATAAGTACATCGGCTGGTTTGGGTAACGTGCCGTTTCTAGCAAACACCCAAAGTCAAGCGAGAACAACATTGCGCTTGAGAGTGTGCAGTTCACCGCTGTATAAGCCAGGACACTGACTCAAAATACCCCTATACTATCAGCCTTAAACAAAATGTTGTGCTTCATCCAAGAGGAGCAATCCACTTTCCAATCAGAAAACCTTCCACTCCAGATCAGATAAGGAGGCAAGTAGGGCTGCAACTAACTATTATTTCGCTTTCGATTAATCTTCCAATTATTTTTCTTGATTAATTGTTCTATAAAATGTCAGAAAATAGTAAACAAAAAAAAAAAGAAAAGAAATGCCCATCACAACTTCCAAGAGTCCAAGGTGATTGTTAACATTAGTTAAGGTTGGCCTCTTATCCCTTCTTTTATCTATTATGTTTACTACTACAAGCTGTACTGTCGAACAGCACAGCAAAACTGTTTTCTCTATGCGATGCTAAGCCCATGCATGCATATAACCAGATAGACGACACCTTTGTGCCACCTCATTACCACAGAAAGGCCAGATGAAGAAAGACATTCAGCTCGGTGTGATGGCTTTCACTGGGCTATGGTTAATGGAGCCAGTGCCCTATAGCAGCAGAGCATAACTGAGGTTTGTCCCATTAACTCTGTTTTTCTGTCTCTTTTCGGACTCGTTTTGCCGAATCAGGGCTCCCTGCTGATTGTGGATTACACTAAAGCGGCACATTTATGCTTTACGATCCAAATCACTCTGGCCCCACAGTCATCACTTCGCGCACGATATGCTAATGCACCCTTTGAATGGGTTATCGGTGGTGCAATAAAGGCTGATGCATGCACTGATAGGGGGATAGCAGGGTTATAGATAAGGACATGAAGAAGGAATGGATCCATGTGGTATCATAAGCCCACTCATAACACTTCAACCGTACATTGAGCAAGATACATGTAGGTACAGACATGCTGGGAAAAATATCCATCCTAACAATCTTAAAGTGAAGTCAAAGCAACCTGTGAAAAGAATAACATCATGTTAATCAAAGTTTAACCCAAGTGTCTTAATACTAGTGAATCTGCTTTATGTGATGTGATATTGTCACTTATTTCTAGACATGAAATATGCTTCAACTGGTGTGTTTCATATGATGTGTTTCACACTACTGACTGATTTTTGACTTGTTAAAAAGATTTTAATTCATATTGAAAGTGACACTGCATACCTGTGCTCGCTGTATCTGTGAGTCATGGGCTATTTATAGGGAACTGTAGCATGCCTGAAAACATTAAAATACTTAAAGCTGCTACAATCCATATTTTCATATTAACAAATGATCTAATGACTACGTGTATGTGAAAGTGGTCGCTAACAGTGATGAGCCCACAGAGAATTATCACCAGACTTTGCAATTTTACAGCACGTTTTAGCATCTTTCACCTCATTCTTTTGGTTTTTACGGTCCTGCAACTTAAATTTCTTGGTTGAGTCTAACAGCTCTCACCAGCGTTATTTCCAGATGCATTAGCCTATTGCTTTTTGTAAAAAAAGCTCAGATAAACCAACTGTTTGCTACCTGCCCAGCATCGAATGGCAGACCAACACAGTTTAGCAGCTGAAGAGCCAGATGTTTCCCTCAGGGGTGGTGGAGATAAAACAGAGCTAAAAGGAGAGTGAGCGTTTAAGTGACCAGAAACACAACATCAAGTCAATGCTAATGATGCACCCTATCAACTTTATAATCTGACAAAATGTCAGTGTTGTGTTAACAGTTTGTTTCCACTGCCCCAATGGCCACAACAATTCATTAAAATTAGGGCTGTCAATCGATTAATTTTTTTTTAATCGTGATTAATTGCATCCTAGTTAACTCACGATTAATCGCAAATTAATCACACATTTATCTGTTCTAAATGTACTTTTTTCAAAGGTTTAGGGTTAACCCTAACCCTCAAGTTGCATTTGAGACTTGACTCAGTCTCAGTTCAGTAGTTCAATATATTTGAATATATTTATAAGTCGCTAAGGAAGTTTTAAAAGTCGCTAAATCTAGCGAGAAAGTCGCCAAGTTGGCAACACTGTCCACAATGTTACTGCTGCAGCTTCCTGACTTCCCTAACAACAAATCAGAGAACGTCCGTGTCGCGTGTTTAAATGCTCAAAGCAACAATTCACATGTTTAAAGTCAGAAAGAAGTTTACCCCTCTCTATATCTGTCTGGTTATGGATACACTGCAAGCCTAACAGTTGCACAAGACCATTATACAATAAACTGTACAACAGTGCCAACAGGATGTTTTCATCAGCATTCCCAGAACAGAAAACTATTCAAACCCAAGACAATATGCTGCCATTTTGTTCCCTAGATCCATTTATCATACAGAATCTCTGACCTTCTAATAGGCTCCACAGGGATGTCTGAATTGCGGGGACCATTTGTCTTTATACCGGCCCTGTGCCTGGCTATAAGGCTGGTAAGGGCCTTATCTTCCTCCCATCAGTCTGTCTCCCAATGATAAGGATAATCGGGGTAGAACTTGGCGGGAATGCCGCAAATGTACTCGGTATGTACTGTTTGATCAGCGCAGCACTTGTACACAATGGTGCATTGTGCCAAACTGGCTCTCCGTCATCGAAGGGAAATGCAACTTAGAAAGAAAACTCTGTGCTTTCCTGTTACGAGGACAGACACTATAGTAAAAAAACGCTACGTGGTGCAACAAAAATGTTATGCAGGCTTATACCAAAAAACTAAAGCTTTACATTTTGGGAAATGGCTCATTTGCTCTCCTTCTAGGAGATGAGAAGCTTGATACCATTCTCCTGTCTGTGAATTAAGTATGGAGCTGTAGCTGGGTGGTGAAAAGCTTCAGTAGCTTAGCATAAAGACTGGAAGCAGGGGGAAACAGCTAGCCTCGCTGTCAAAAATTTAAAAAACCTGCCTAGCAACACCTCTAAAGCTCACATATTAACACCTATCTCATTTGTTTAATATATATACAAATAGTAGTGTAAAAACAACTATTTGTGGTTTGATGGGGACTTGCATGCTGTAAGTATTTCTTGGCTTAACTGAGTTCACTCCACAGAATTATGCCACATCCAATATAGACTACAATTACAAACAACCAAGTGGGGAAATGGTCAAGTCAGGCCCTGGCTTGTTCCCAGTTGGAAATGCATATATTGTTATATATGTTGTTTTTGGTTGTTAGGAAACCACTCCAAATATGTAAAAACTCAGAAGTTGCTTGTTTAATGAATAATATTAAATTATAATAAAACATTATAATGAATAATTTGCGCACGTCCCCTAAGTCGGAATAACCTTAGGTGTCCTTGTTCTTGTGCCAACAATGCCTGAATGCAGCATTATGTTGCAGATGGATACACCACGTAACTCCCTCTAAAACCACTAAATGTCACTTTAAAATGTGTTTATGTACACATTAAAGAAACAAGATACAATGTGTTAGCAACTTAGCTTCCAATGCTAAGCGAAGCTAATCTACAGACATGAGAGGGGTATCAATCTTTTTTTCTCACTCTCGGAAAGAAAGCAAATAACCTTATTTCCAAAAATGTCTAACTATTATAAAGTGTTATTATGGTGAGGGTTCTTTAAGAGATGACAGTTTGTAAAAGTATTTCAATGGTCTGAAAAACTTCGATAGCATAACATCAGTAAACTGCCAGAGACTGGAGTTATTAAGTTTAGTTTATCTTTCAACGGAGCTCTCACTTAGTTCTCTCTGTTGCAACTTTATTTTGTCTTTAAGGCCAACGAAGCTGCAGTATTATATAACATTTTTGCCTTGTGCAATATAATATAATATCTGACGCAAATCCAAAGCATTTCAATTGATCATTCACATATGAGAAGGATTGCCTTTTGGCAGCAGTGTAGCAGAGCACTTTTATTTGCATGTAAGAAGATGTTTAGTCCTGTCAAACATTATACAAAAGAGATTACCTTCAGGGCTTATTTTCATTCTTCCTTTGGCGCTCTGCTAATGAAAACTTTGTATGCTTTTGTTAAATGATAAACGTCATCAATCAGAAACCACTAGAGAGTTTCCAAAACTCCCCTCTGTCCACTTAATTCAATTTTGTGTAAATCAACATTTTTGTTTATTTTAATTGGTAGACTGAGATCCACTTGGCTGACGGCAGGGAACAAATTGTAATGTTGGAGCAAAGTTTGATCAAAAGGTGGACAGAGTGAGTTTTGGAAAAGCAGAATAAAAGAAATAAAGTTTTAAAAAAATATGGAAATGCAAACAGCTAAAGCAGTACCATTATGTTGATCCTGTACATTACATGTTGCTCTCTTCTCTTTGATGGTTATGAAGTTTTACTAAAAAAACAGATACAAAATCAGACAGTTCTTTGATTGTGTTTTCATCTGGGACTGTGGACAAAGATCTCTCCATCCTCCGTGTGCACAGTGACTCCCTGGAGCCTAGCATCACGTTGTGGTCCCCTGGCCTGGATCTAGGACTCCCTGTGGTTGTGTGGTTGTGGCTTGGCTCCAGAGCGAGCTGGCAGTGGCTCAGATCCTGGGCGGTGGCCTGGTCAGGGCTGCCAAAATCTCTGGATCGCCTCCAGATGCAATCGCACCCCAGGGTTCATCTCTACATCACGCTGAACGCAGCGAAGGCCACGTAGTAAAGAAAAGGACGTGCGGCAACAACCGAAACTCCTCTAAAATCCAAACAGGAGAGGGTGTAGCTTAGGCACACCTACTCGCAATAACAATTCGAGAATGTTTAGTTGCTTAACGGTGATTGTGTTGAGGATTATGAGAGGAGTCCCACGGGAGGCACAAGGAATGAGGAGAGGAGCTGCAAGAGCGATAGAGCATCAAATGACCTCTGGCAGAAAGGGAAATGAGTGTTGTTAGGAGTTCGAGGGAATTAGCGGGGCCATTTGTATTCATGGCTATATTACAAAAGCAGGGATGGTGGAGTGGGCCTCTGTATGCTTTCATTACAGTCACAGAGCTCCTAAAGGAAACCACCCTCAGGCCTCCCAAAGCCATGTCTGAACTCAGCGTGTCTGTGAGCGGGATTTATTTGCTCGGTAACAAGATGAACCTGTCGGAGGTATTAGGTGTTGAGGCTGCTCCAGGCAGACAGTTCCTTCACTGATTAAAATGGGCTTTCAAAGGGGGGTCAAGGGAAGAGGGGGGTTAAGGCTTGTTTGTTTGTGTGTGCATATGTGTGAATCGTCTCTGTGTGGTCTAAGCACCGAATCGTCACCTGAGGTAACCAAAGGAGCAGAGTCTTATTATGTGCTCTGTAGGGATTGGAAAGGAAAGAGGGGTGGCCCCGTCTGGCTGAGACCGGTAGCTTTCAGGACAGAAAATTAAATAGGAGGACAACAACAACAACAAAAAAATCAGACAGGGATCTGCTAATGTAATCTGGCTGAGTCCCTCCCTCCATCTATGGGGCAGAGAACTGCGAGGAATGTGATGTGGCTATGGCAAAGGTCGGGAGCCACACACACGGCGGAAAACGTCTGTCTGAACACGTAAGTCAGCGTATCGAAACAAATTCAGAGAACTATCTCAAATCCAGTCAACAAAATGTTAACTTTACTGCTACGAGCAACAGCCGCCGCAACGTCTGAGTCAATTGATAATCAGAGGGACAGAGACGCCACTCGCTAGAGACGGATTACTGAAATAAAAAACAAAATAGGCCCCTTCTTCCGACATCATATCAGCAAACATGAACACGTCAGGCTGAATGAATGTCAAACAAAATGGCAGTTCAGTCTGGTCATCAGGCCACGTGTAAACCGACTGGTGTATGTCACTGTCAGGCTACATATAGTTTTACTCGTCATGAGCAAAATGAGCGGTCATGCAGTCAAAATGCTGTGTATTACAGCTTGCTTGGCTTAAATTAATCTTGTTTCATTGAAATTCAGCGTAAGTGCCCTCACAGGTGCAATAATGTGAGCAGCAAATGTTAATTAGGCCCCCTAAGAGCAATAAATGTGTTCTTTTTAAATTGAGAACTGAAGTTTGTTGTGCTGAAAGTTCTGTCAACATGATGGAAACCTTAACCTCACATTTACTTTAAATCCATATTTTAGCCATCTATCTGACGCTACCACCCAAAAACTACTTCCAGTGAGTTCAATATTAAAACGAGCTCAATAAACTCGTCAATCACCGGCAGTTAATGCACCACTCCCCGACATTAATCACCACTAATTAATCAACTGGTTTTATGAACCACACCGGGAGCTCTGTGAGGATGGTGGAGGAGAGAGACGTTGCTCTGTGGCTTATCGTACTTTGGCTGCTGTGACCCGTCTTTCAGCCAGACCAGTGTTCCCACTTGGAGCCGAGCAGCTCGCTGGAGGTTTTGGCAGCGGCGAGCGGAGAAAGGGCTGACTATAGCAGTGCAGCAGTGAACAACACGCCATAACTACTGTACTTTGTGGCGTGTCGCTGTGCTGTACTGTAGGCTGTGCAGTGCGTGCCACGTTGCACATACAATAGCGGTGGTAAAGTTGCATGTCGCTTTTTTATTTTATGCCCTGGAACCAGCAGTCAGGCTCTGTTGCATCTTTTTATTTAGTTGTTTTGGCTCATCGGTTCATCACCAGATGCATACGACTTTGCAGAGTGTGTGCACAAAGCCAGACTTTACAAAGCGCTTCACTATAAAGGATATAATGAAAAGAACATGAAGCGACAAATGATGCCTCCTATCTATGGAAAGAGAAATAAAAATATTCATTAAAAATACTCATTAATTCAGTCTCTCACCGTGTTTTTATCACTGCTTGTAATCAGAACCAACGTGTACAAAATCATAACCAAGATAAACAAGAACATGGTCCACACACAATTACCTGTTTTTCTAGTTTATCCTATTCTTAAAAGGTCCCATATAATGCTCATTTTCAGGTTCACACTTGTATTTTGGGTTCCCACTAGAACATGTTTACATGCTTTAATGTTCAAAAAACACATTCTTTTTCTCATACTGTCTGTCTGAATATACCTGTATTCACTCTGTCTGAAACACTCCATTTTAGTGCCTGTCTCTTTAAGCCCCCCTCCAGGAAAAGCCCAGTCTGCTCTGGGAATGACTGTAACGGCACTGTAGCGGCACTTTCTACCTATATATAGTATGGTTATACTATAGACATCACAGCCGTATACAAGTCTTGAGGGCTCGTTTAAAGGCACAGTTTCTGAATACGGATACGTGTGCATTTCTCTGTGGCTTGAGCGTTTTGATACATTCACAGTGTTTATATAGCACCTTGACCTGCTTTATAATCCAAAAAGACATGGAAATATCACTTTCATTTTCTACAATATGGGTCCTTTAAATGACAATGTGAGATCATTTGTCTTCATTCCACTGGGTATCTTTAACCATACAGTAGATTCATATTTTTGTAATACGCAAGTGAGAGAAACGTCACTGTACAAACATGCCTGAAACCACAGAACTGTGAGAAAGTGTGCTGCTGCATGGAGCCAGCTGAGGAGATGTGATCAGAGAGCATGCCTGTGGTCAGAGGTCAGAGCCCTGAGAACGCGGCAGCCAGGGGACACGTGGAAAAGCAGGAACCTGCTTTAGACATACAGCACAGTAAACGTGTGGGTGTGCGTGTGAGCAGCCCTCCTCTGATCTCACACACACACACACACACACACACACACACACACACACACACACACACACACACACACACACACACACACACACACACACACACACAGAGATAAAGTGCATTTAGTTTGTGCTTGGGAAACTAGTGTTTTGTCTGTCTTGTGTCTATTACAACATTCTTCTGGCTGAGAATAAAACACACTGCTATCACAGAAATAATGAGCTTTCATTGGCTATAATCTATCACAAGGACAGATTTGAATCAGTTCACACTCTGGGGTCTTTAGCTGGTCTTTTATCCGGAGAAACTTTCAGTGTCCCACTCAATATACTTCTAAAAACGTCATTCTAACCACTTTCTTTAAACGCTTTATTAGCCATCAGATTGCTAGCTAAAAACAACCATTATCCAATTTAGTCAATTTCAGAGTCATACATGACAAGCTAAACCACAACAGTTTGGCAGTGAATATCAGTGTTTGTGAACAAGGCAACAGTCAAACCATCTGCAGCCAATTTGGCTTCTCTATGATTACAGCAATATCACCGAAAAATACTTAACCCATAACCTCTGTGTCCATTCTGACAACAGGTTGCATTATAACATCAGCCGCATTACAGCACCCGCTCTGTGATTACTCTTGCTTGATTTCACACCGCACTGCATGGTGAGGCCATTTCCGGGACACATGCTACTTTCAACACCGATAAAGAAGTTATTTATGCAAAACTGTGTGGAGTCGAAGCCACAACACAGATTAGCTGATTATTCCCCAAGAAGGCTGGAATGAAGACTGGTGGGCTGACACTGGATGGCATGCACTCAGTTAGCTGATCTAATGGACCAATCAGGATGCAGAAGCCTTGAGCATAAAAATCATGAGAGTTTGGTGTGTATGATCACCCTCTGCAGCAGAAATATTCATCTCTGTATTCAAGTTTTTGTTCTTTATTCTCAAAGTGTAGGTGAGCTAACTAACCAGGCACCAATGGCGTCCATGGAATTATGCAGATAATTAAACCAAATTATACATATTGGTTGTATTTAGGAGCAAGGGAAATTGTGTTGTGTATTGGTTTGATGTATATTTGTTGTATTTTTGTTGTAGATCTAATTTTCTTGTTATATCTATTCTGGTATTTAATACACCACACTGTTAACCCTTCATTAACTGATGTGTTGGCCACAGCGGAAACAAGCTGTAAACATTAAAATATTATCACTTTATAAGTTTAAGTAGCGAACTTGTTAGCAGTTGCTTATTCGCGCATCCAGCAGATAGGGAGCATGCTAATGTTAGCATTCATTTGGAGTCAGTTTTCTGTCCACCTGATCTAACTCCAATATTAAATAGCCATGTTTTCGTCTCCACCAATCCTGAGGTACTTACCTGGCTTGTTAGCTGCAAAATGTAGCAATGGATCTATATATCCAACAGCTAGTTGCTGACTTTGTCTGTTTTTTTGTTTGGTGCTGGGCAGGTAGCACACAGTCAGGTTTTAGAGCATTTCTGCTGAAAACAGCTGCTTGCTGGAGCTGGACACACACTGATAAGAGTGAACCAAAACAATTAGCTTAGAGTATCTAAGCTATTTGTGTATCTTATATATTTTACTATGTCGTTTCTATCGCAATGTCGAAAAAAACCCCAAAAAAAACATACCCAAGCCCAGTCCTACAGTAGCTTAAAGATGCTAAACACTCCACAGAACTGAGGGGACACTACCATTGGTTAATAATTATTGAGGCTTTGTCACTATGAGCAATCCCTTTTATCTTACAAGTAGTCATGGAACCCTTTGTTTATACACAAATATTGATCATAGCTGTGATACCTAATTGTTGATGTGTATTGGTTTTGTTGTTGTTTTTTAAGTACTAATGGCATGAAGTCATCTTTTCCACCCAGATCAGCTGATCATCAGTGATCTCCTTGAGCGGCAACATCACATAACAGAGCAGTCTATTTAAATACCCGGCTTCACGTGTCCAACTGCTGCTGCTACAGGAGCTGCTTACTGGCCACAGGCCACCTCTGCCACAGCAAGATGAAAAGATTCTTTCCAAATGCCCAAAAATATAATAGAAATAACTTGTTTGTTTTTTCAGGACAAGGTATTCTTTGCTGTGATTATTGGCATCAATGCAGGCCGATGTCACCATTGTCAGTCCGACAACAGCTGTAATGAAGGGTTGTATGACTTAAAACAGGGGTCTTCAACGTTTTTTAGGCCAAGGACCCCTTAGCTGAAGGAGAGACGGAGTAGGGACCCCCCTACTACTGTGCATATATTGTATGAAATTAAGTTGCATGTTAAACTGGGCCGGATGGATGAAAATGAATAGATCTATATTATTTATACATCATGTTTTAATGTTAAACATACATGTGGAAGGCACAGTGAATCCTTAAGCTTACCTCTATGTCTACCATATTGGCTACCTATAGTACGCTCATCTTCAATGTGTAAATTAAATGTTATTTCACAAAAAGGCCAAATTATCTTTCCTAATAATTGGTTGGATTCATATTATTATATATTTTCAGACATATTTGAAAAGATTTTGAAAAAAACAACTTCCAAAAACATTTTAGACAGGATTTGGCGACCCCCCTGCACTTACTCTGAGGACCCCCTAGGGGTCACGGACCCCCTGTTGAATATCTCTGACTTAAAATCAATCTGCTTAAGTAGCTTACTGGTTACCACAAGAGCTGGCATTGAAACCAGTGGCGTAATGGGAATTATGAGTACTGTCAGAGCGCTGATCAGATTGCTTAGCTAAAACTCCTGCTTGTATAACATGCATTTTTCAACATGGTGTAGCATTAGGGTGATATATTGCCGACTAGAGCTAAAACACTGCTCCAAAGCAGATAAAAACAGTGGACGAGGTGACAACTTTCATACTTTTGATTCATTTTTCTTTTGACTGTGTCACACGCATTTCCCATCTGGGTTAAAACAGGGTAAGAAGTATTTTTTGTTCTGTTTTCCCATAATATAAATCACATTACAGCCTTGATTTCTCTGAGTGCAAGCAATGTTATACATACACAGTCGTGCACAATGCTACCGAGAGAAAAGAACAGGAGTCTTTGTGCAGGCTCACTGAGGCAGACTACAGATTGCGTGGGCTAATGCGTCAAAGAACTGGAGCTGCCTTTCATCCTTGAGCATCTTACCTGACCACTCTGGTGCCACCTTTGTTGACCTGCATGTCCACCATACATCCCGAGTTGACGTAGGAGGCCAAGTTGATCTCGGAGAACTCCGCCTGGGAACACAAAAAAAGAAAGACAAAATGATATGTCACATCCCACAACAACATACTGTAGAAGGTCAAGTGTGTGTACAGTAATTTAACTTCTCGACTCAGCACTCAGATGCGCAAAAGGTCTTTCTGACAGAAATACTGTATGTATGTGTATGTATATATATATATATATATATATATATATATATATATATATATATATATATATATATATAGTCAAAGTTATGCAATGGAGCTACACATGCAGGCTCCAGCACTTTAACTTGATATCTTTCTTTATAAAAGATAAAGAAAAGACAAGAGTACCTCCGACCACCAAGACAGACAATAGATTGTTTCAGGTTGACTTCATTTTACATCTATGCATATTTTACATCTATGCATTTGCACAGCAGTAAAAAAAAAAAGACAAGAGTCAGAGAGACAGGGAGAGTTGGTGAGAGGAGGTAAATTGAGTTATCCCCAGTCTGTGGCCTGCCGGACAGTGAGAGCCTTGTGAAAGGCCGTAGCCCGGCTACCTAATGACTCAGTCAAACTCCCCGAGATACTCGAAAGGAGGGGCGACAGTCTACTTCTGGGAATGGACTGTCTAGATGGACAGGGACCAGAGAGAGACAATTCAATTTTCCTGCTAATGGTTGTCACTCTAGTCAAGGCATCTATTGATGGTAATGCTCCTGACCAGATTTAGAATTGTCACATTAATAATGCCATTTTTACTTAGGGTTTCTTACACAATAGTGAAAATTCAGTGTCTGGTAAAAGGCATAGGTGTGGTTTATAAAATGTTTTTTTGCATTCAACTGATGTTCATTCTTGCATTCTTTTGTAAGTATTATAATACACAGTCAAAATAAAGTTACTGTAACTCAAAATATAGTTTAAAGAGCAACTTAGCTGCACCTGAAAAGGGATGTAGGGATTCTTAAAGTGGGGTCCAGGACACTGTGCCAGGGGGGGTCCTTCAGATTTGTTTATTTAAAATATATTAACTTTTTTTATTTATTTTTTTACAAAAGTATACATAGTTCAACAAATAGTTAAAAAAATGTTTTTAAATTAATAATAATTCATATATTACGTTCTAATCTAACTAATCTATAATATAGAATCAGCAAATATGTTTCACACATAACTAATATCTTTCTCATACATTTTTCTTTCACATAAGGAAGATTAGAAGTGTAAAAAAATATTGGCTATGTCAAATTATTGCCTGGTATATTCTCTATGTTGTAAGGGGTCCTTGACTGAAAAAAGATTAAGAACCTCTGGCGTTTAGTGCCAATTAGGAATTGTTAGCATGCTAACCCGCTAAACTAAGATGAAGAACATGGTAAACAGTATGCCAACTACACATCAGCATGTTAACATTTTCATTGTTAGCATGCTGCTGTCAGCATTTAGCTCAAAATCACTGTGATAAAATGAATTCTGAACATTACCTATAAATGTATTAAAGTCTATATTAGAATTATCAGTGGCATTGTTGGCCGATAAAGTTGAGTCTTTTAAGACATGTATTATTATTATTACAAAGCGGCTTATGCATGATTGCCTCATGAAGGACAACCACTAACCACACTACAAGAAGGTTACATGTGCAGTTAACATATATAGCATGATGTAGCATATAGCACAGCCATGGCTACTGGTTACATGTCTACAATATTGACTAAATTATATATATATATATATATATATATATATATATATATATATATATATATATATATATATATATATATATATATATATATATATATATATATGTTAATAATAGTTTGCTGAATGCTTGTTATGGCTCACAAAATGGTTTGTGTTGGATCACATATATCCCATAATCTCTGACAGGGCCAAGGCTGCATCATCCTAAACTCCAGGTATACAAAGCCCTGGAGGGAGGGACGCTAAACTGCAGCCAGTTGACCTTAGACATGAAATGCTGCCATTTTTTCGTCTTCACGTCCCCTCTGAGTATGAGGAGTGACAGTAATGTAGTGGAATTAATGGGCTCTAAACCAGCAGCATGCTGACTCGCTGCAGAATAAACAAAAAAATCAATGTGACATGATGTGGTTGACTACCAAAACACACTACAAAAATAAATCATGGCTGCATTTCATTTGTCAGTGAGTACTCAAATCCTGAGTCAGCAATGGACCAGATTCAGCTGTTGACTCCCTCCTAACACTGCAGTGTGTAACAATGACATGTTAAAAAACATAATCAAATGAAAATGTCATCCATACTATAGATGTACTAAACTGAGAGCAGTTCAGCTTTGTTTATCAGCTCTGACCAATCACAATGTGTGTCTACTGTCTAAGCTGCTTTTGACTGACTGACGGAGTCAACATTATTGTAAGTGCAACAATGTGTATCATAAGACTTTGTTACCACAAAATCAGCCTCAACAGCACATTTTAATGTATAGCTTGACTATAGTCTTTCATGCTAAAGAAGTGATTATATGAAAGTTTATCATATTTTGGGTGAAGACAATCATTTGTGCTATTCACACATTTCCCATGGACACTCAGGGATTTTGTAGGGAAGCTAGGTTTGTGTCTGGAGGGTTGATGGATTAAATCCTGCACTGGCTAGGTCAATAAATAAAAAGACTCATCTCACAGCATGGAACTCTTTGTACTTGAGGTACCACAGTATTAAAGAAGAAATAGCAGCAATCTGGAACTACACTGGAAACCTAAAGAAACTTAATCTTAAATGATTTTTGTTTAGGAATATACTTTTGGGGATTTGCACAAAAGCCTAGCCTAGCTAGCCCAATAACGAGCAGCAGTCTGACAGCTGATCATCACAGCTGATGCTGGGATAGCCTCACAACAACACAACCCTGCACTCAGCTGCTCTGCTGTATAGGCTTCAGCCCCCTGCAACAACGCCAACATGGAAGCAAATCGCCTAGCTGACCCTCTACTCAACCCAGCTCCTGCCAACATGCACAGCACGTCAACGGTTATCTACACATTCTCCTACTGTGATCGTCACTTGAGCCTGCTTTACCAAGCTTTACATGGGCTTTCATCTACATAAAAAAGGAAATATTATCAGCAATATTCTCTCAGAGATTTCCCTTTCATCCAGCACCATGGCCCATGTAAACTCTGTATGGGGGAGTGAGTTGGTTTTGAAAAGAATGCGCCAATGTAACGAAACTGGGTTTTTCTGCCAAGAGGGAAAACAAAAGAAAACACCCACCTCTTTTATTTATTGTGTTGCACTCTCAGAAGAAGAGCAGGGGGCGAGTAAATGTCGTAATCTTATTTAAGGGACAAGAAGGCGCCACTCGCACTCACTGTGCCTCAAGGACTTGCACTTGGCTCCCTTCCTTTTCTCAGCTCTTCTCTACTGATACCCACCTCTGAAAGAAACATCTGTGTGCTCAGCAGCACATTCCTTGCTTAAAAAAAGAAGAAAAAAAGGCTGCACACAAACATGCTCCATCATTGCATCTCCTAAACAAATCCCATCCCAAACACAGGGGCCTACACTGACTTTTGCTTCAACCTGATAAAACCAGAGAGTAGGCAACACTTTGGCTAGGACCGAACATTCCACGTCATCTCTGATTGGCTGGTTCTAGGTAAGAGGAGTGCTAACAACCATTCACTGGGCAGTAATGGTAATGGATGAAGTGGCTGGTGCGGGGCACAGGTCCAGAAGCCAGGACAGGAGGCTTTTCACTGCACCATGGTTACCATCACGGTAACACATTCAGACACTTGTCTTGGAGCAGCTCTTGCCCTGGGAAAGGAAAACAGGAAGTGATACATGGGGCAACTGCCTCCAGAGCTTGATTCTTCTCATCTGTTGACCTGCATTCAGGCTGAATTAAGAATAGCTTTCAGCTAATCTGTTAGGAGGAACAGAATTACGGAAGACAGTATGGTTGCGATTAGGTTTAACCTTGTCTCAGGCTGAATTTCTCTCACTACTGAGCCTGTTCTTCTGTTATTTGAGTTTCTGCCAGCCATAGTCACCCTCACTGCTCACTAATTTCTTTATTTACAGTAATCCAAGCAAACTACAAATGTTAAACATTTCATTCTCTCAGCTAATGGAAAGGCTTCCATGGACTTAATAAGTATTGAATCACTGTTGTGTTTAAATCTATATGAAAAAGGCACTTTAATCAACTCAATCTTCTACTTGAATTAACAATATCTCATACCTGATAAAAAGTACCGTCGTGTAAGGCACTGGTTTAGCTTAGCCGCAGTAATTTACATGCAAGCCTCATTTATCCCTGCAGTGCTGCGTGCACTCTGTCCTGACTGCCAAGCCATGTGAACCTGTGGACAGTACAGTAAACACCACTTGACGGCAGCTCATCTGGAATCTCTGCGAGTATTTTTAGATTCGGACTAACCCGTGTCACTGAGGTTCAGGTGCCTTTTGTTTGGTCACGAGTCAAATTGTAAACAGGATCTTTTGTCCTTTGGCAAAAACAACTTGGAAGGAAGGTCTGGTCAATCTGCAACGTTTTCTGGGTAGCAAGAGACCAAGAAACTAGAAAAAGCTAAATGTTGTTACGAAAGTGCTTACTCGCACAGAATACTGCAGGTGCGAACACTGTAAACAATTCTTCGAATGTAAATATAAGGAGCTGAAGTGTCAGTTTAAGTTGAAGCCCTTAACCCTTGTGTTTTCCAATCGACCTGCCACTTTTTGTTTTTCTGGGTCAAAATTTAAAACTAAAATTGGTCGACATATTCTCACTTTTTTACGTTTTTGTTCTTTTTTCCCCACTTTTTAAAATGTTTTTTTCATAGTTTCATAGTTCAGTATTTGAGTATTTTTATTTATTTTTTTTAGATAATTTTTTTTCTTTTCAAAATGCTATAAAATTGAATAAAACAACCAAATTCAACGAAAGTAGTGAACTGATCATTTATTTTACGGAACCATTCACGTTATTATTTTATTGTTTTGACAATTTTCTGATGTAGAAACTTTTTTTAAAAGGGGTCAAATTTGACCCGAGGACAACAGGAGGGTTAAAAAGATTGAGTTGTCGCCTGAAGTGCAAGTATTAAGCTAAGGTTTCAGTTGAAGTCTTAAAGCTGAAAGTAGCTGAAAGTCAGTGTTGTAGTGGCTGAAAGCATTAGAAATTTCAAATTAAAGTTTTATTTTGTGAACGGTTGCTGAAATGCTGAAAGCAGCTGAACTATGAGCTGAAGACAAGAAAAAAGAAGAAACTTCAGTCCATGTCTAAGCCATGAGAGCCAATGTTGATGTGTTGTGTGAGCACTAAAAGCAGTGGAAGTGCAAACTACTCCGACATTCTAGATAATTGAGATGGAAATTTGCCAGTACAGAAATGAATCCTAGAAAACATTCAAAAATAACTAATGAAGATTTAATACTGAAAATAAAGCATAGTTTGTTGTGCTTATGGAAAAGAGTACTTGAATACAAAGTATTACATTATTATTAGGAGCCAATGTTTGCAAAAAGAAAATAGATGTTCCCATAACTGTGGATCTAAGTCTTACTGTGCTTTTTATTTTTCCTTTCCACAAATGCCAATTATATTTCTTTTAACACTGACCTTGTTCCACTGAAAGTTGTTCTTTTTTATTTTTGGTCCTGAGTGGAAGACCAAAGTAGAGAAGCTGTTGATAAAATCGTTGTAGCCCAGATGGAGCCTCTTATTGTGTGGTTTCCTTTCATCTGAAAATAGATGTTTTTCTGTGACACAAAGTGCTTCTTTTATTGCCTCACCTCTTAAGTTTCAATTGGAAAAACCTTGACCAACCAGGACCTGCAAGAACTACAACTTTGAATAGAATATGTTGCACAGAGTTGTTACATTAACGCCACATTGTAATGTGGAATGCTTACAGTGGAATTTGAATGTGCAAAAAATTGTCTGGCAAAATGAGGTAAAGCTTTTCAGTATTGTGTACAAATGTTAAGAAAGAACAGACTGTAGTGATTTGATTGGTAGCTGCAGGGCAGATCCTTTTTGTTTACTACCTCTGAATTTTTAATAACTCTTGATAAGCTTGGTTGAATCACATACTGATGCAATTGAGAGGACTGAAGTACAGTGGACCATTCATGGGCACCACGGGAGAAGTATTTTCTGCTAATCACTACCACCTTGTTGTACAACAGTGAAATAGTTCATTGAGGCACTAAATGTCGAAATCCAAGACAGATGCTAAATGCAGCAGGGCAACAGAAGGCACGAGGGCAGCTGGTCAAATGTCTGCAGCAAGTACCAAACAAAATCGTCCGTCTTGAGCAAGTTCTACCCAGATGCCCTATGTCATGTGCAAAAACCAGCCAAAAAAGGCTACGGGTAACATACAGCCAACTGCCTGTGAGCTGCCATGACTGCAGCAGAAAGGAGCGTGGACAGCGCTGAGGTCATATGCCTGCGGTGCAGATGTTGCCCTGCCACGACTCAAACCACACATAGTCAGGCAACCCTGAAGAATCGCCCCTTGTTCTTTCACAAACAACAGACCCCTTCAAATTTAACAGCCTAATTTGTCCAAACGTGTAAATTGCAGTGTTTATAACTGTGCAGGGATTGTGGATAGCAAACAGACAGTATGTATGTATGTGATATACTTTGATTGCAGCTGGTGAACATTAGTTATGACATTTTTCACAATGGACTGTCAGAATTTTACAAGCGTCACAAGCAGGGTGACGACTTTCAATGCACAAGATCTCAGCTCAAGAGGTCCTTGGCTTGGCATTGCCACCATGGTACCCACATATGAGATACTTGCAATCCCTTGAACTCCAAAGATCTCAGAAACGCACCAGTGTACTGAATGAAAAGTGGTGCGCTCCAGAGATCTCTGGGTCCAAGTGTGAAGTGGCGAGCATACGCGTCCAGACAACAATTCAGTTGAGTCAGTGGGCCTAATTATCGATAGCCACCTACGTAAGGGCTAATGTAGAGCGGTCATTATTGCAAATTAGAACCCTGACAGGGTGATGCAGGACCTGGTCTTGAAGCAGCCTGGAGGGGTTTCTATTCTATTTCTATTCTATACCGGCTCGCTCCATATTATCCTGCTTATTACAAGGCGTATTACAAGGCTTATTACAAGGCTACTCATTATCCACCGATGACGCCTGCGTCCCAGTCAGGACAGTCAACTTTACCACTCATAAGCACCGCTTTCCGGCAGAAGCCAGGTCCCCCTGCTGAGTGAGCTAAACAAGGAGGTAAGTAATGCTCTGTTAGCGCCGTTAGCGATCCCCTCTCTCGCTTTGTGATAGCTGATCAGTAAGGATCGGTAAGTGCTTCTTATTAGCACAAGTATTGATTTAAACGATTTTATTGATTATAAAGTGGTCCTCCAGAGTCTATGATCAGAACTCTGTCCATTGCAATGGTCTGTTATACAGAAATAACAGATCGTAGAATGCAGTGATTGACCAATCAGAATCGAGTATGCAACCATGCCTTGTGATAATGTGAGATAAAACTCCCTGAGGAAATGTCTATGAAGAAAATGACACACAATTGGCTCAAAGTGAGACTATATGGAATTCTAAAGAAGAACAGACATTACTGACTTGACAAGTAATTGACCCTAGAACTTTTTCCACTTCTGTTAGTGTAAATGTTTTAGCATTATCCCATAATTGTTGCTTAGTAAAAGTTACCATCTCACTTCAAAAGGTCCCATCTTTCATTTTTCTGATCATATCCATTTGGCAAAATTTAGCATGCATATCAGCATGATTAAAGTAGCATTGTGCCTAAATTAAACCTCTCAAAGCTGCTGACTTGATCTTTGAGTGCAAGTGGACACTTGTGCCAAATTTGAAGAAATTCCCTCCAGGGGGTCCTGAGATATTGCGTTCACGAGATTGGGATTAATTTACTACGTCGGTACGGACAGACGGAGGAACTGACAACCCGAAAGCATTATGCCTCTGGCCACAGCTGTTGCTGGCACTGAAGCATAAAAATAAGATATACATTCCAGAGAGAAAACAGTATGACAGTATTTCTTTTCTTTTGCCTTTGTTTTATCTTTTTTTTTTTGGATCTCTTGGATCACAGGCTCATGATATATGAGCACTGACCTGATGTAACTGCACCTTAACACTCCTTTTAAACCACAAGGGATTAACTGGCAGGGTGAAAGAAGTAAATATACAACTCCAGGTCTATTCATGTTAAGTATAATAAAGACCTTTTTGTATTTGGCTCAGAAGTTACCTGTCAGCGAGGCCCTCTTTTTTACATTACTGGCTGTGTTTTTCATTTGGAATCATAACAAAAAGATATGCTGTGTTACTAACCTGACTGTGAGGATCGCTTGGCATCAAGACCTACTACTGAACATATTTCATCATTTTGAAAAAAAAATAAAAGGTGATGGCTCCGAGCCGGGTTTTAGTAGTCACTTAGGAGCACAAAGCACCACCACCGGCGCTCCCATGAGCATCTGTTCCGTGGATAAAAAAGAGTTAACCGTTGGACACAGGACCTCAGACGTCTGCCAAATGTAACTTTAAAGTGGGTCACGTAAATGAGAGGGAACGATCCACAACAATGGCATCACATGCGTGCTGTGGGGCAGTGGCTGGGGAAACTACAGGTGGCAGGGCAGCCTTAATGAGAGATATTACATGGAAGAATCAAAGCTGCTCTGTCTTTTTTCTTTCATACAGATTGGCATCAGGCTTACCCGCTGCAGCATCACATGCTGTGGCGTGTCTGTGCTGGAGTCTAAAGATGGTACCTTATATGGCAGCAAGTAAGCCAGAGAAGACTTATGTTGGTTTGGGGCTTGTGAGCACTGATTCAGAGAGCTTTAACAGCATGAATACGATAGATGACAGCTAGCATATGTTTGGCAAGGTGTCAATGTCCATCCGACTAAGATAAAATTGATCACAATTTATATATTTGTTTGCTATAATAGGTCATTGTAAAATGCATAAACTTTAGGTAGCAGCTTTAACAACTAAGACTGCTTTAACCTGAATGTTGTTGCTATGTTTCAGTGTAGGTGCATGTCATTTAAAAAAAACTCTAGGGTTAGAGATGGTGAAGGTCGCTGGGTTAGAGATGGTGAAGGCCAACAAGAAAGTGGGATTAAAGAGTGAGCGAGGAAGTGCAGCGGGTCTCTCTGCTTTTATTGTCATCCCCCCCGAAAGGGTTATTCTCAGCATGTCGCTAACTTTTCACACAGAGATTGTGTTTCCATCGTCTTAAGGCTCTCAGCGAGGTGCACCAACAGCCTATGAAGAGTCTGGCTGCTGAAGGCAATTAGCGACTGACTTGTTATCGTCAACGCGGAGGGGCTTCTGGGAACGAGTGGAGGTTCCAATAAGATCTAAGTAGGTCACAGTTGGAACTATAGCTGAGATTTAGGGGGGGCTCGTATGGTCCGACTCACTATGAATTTAATGGGCCTAATTAACTCCACATTTTTATTGGGTTTCAATATCTGTGACACCACAACATAAATAAATATAAAAATAAAATCCATTTAAGTTTATGCTTCATAGAAAAATCTTGATTCATATTCCAACCCTACCACGGCCCAGAAAGAGGATGTGACCACAACAGTAGAGATTTGAGCAAACAGGCTATAAAATCACCGGTCCGGCTTTTTGTGTTACCCTTTTTTCCTTCCCTCATAAAAACCCACCACTCCATTTCAAAGGCGGCTCCGGGCTCAACAATGGCTTGCAGATGTATAACTGAACAGTTATTTGAGGTAAATTAGATGTTATTTGCACACTGTAAATACTATATGTCTAGACACATATTTCTGTGCATTCTGTATATAATATTGGCACACTTGTGTTGAATTAAAATCAAGCTACTTAAAAAAGAAATGCTTCAACATTTAGGAAAATGTTATCTTTGTTTTGTTGCCAAGAGTTACGTGAGCAGATTGATACATGTCTGTCTGTTAAGTAACGCCTAGCTTGGCATAAAGACTGAAGGCAGTGGAAAACAGCTAGCTATGTTATTTGTTACACTTTAGTTTGAATTATTACGTGTTAATTAGTGAGCTTTAGATGTGCTAGTAGACAGATTTTTATAATTGGGTTTAGCCGTCTGGCTGTATTCCCGTCTTTCCAGTCTTAAAGCAAAGCTAAGCTAATGGCCTCCTGGCAATTAACTCCATAACCCACAGACATGCAGATATTGATAAAGTTTGACTGGTCATATTTTAAGTAGCTTGTTGGATATAAAAAGTCAGGGTGGCCAGAATTAAAATTCCCAACGATCTTCTATTTTCAGCGTGTGTATTATAGATTTCATGAGTTGACACATCGCAGTGGGACAGTTTTTAATATTGCAAAGATATAAGAGTGATAATGCACGCTGAGATGTTACTCAATAGAAATAATAATGCACTCTGCGAGTTTGTTGCATGTTTTTATGTTCGTAGTTAGCGTGAGATAGCTAACCTGCGCTCATTAAGTTTCCTTCAGCCAATTAGATAATTTCTACCTCAGAAATTATCGGTCACATTCAGTGGCAGGAAGCCTGCGTTGGCTACAAACAGAAGATCATCCACAATGGTATTTAAGTAAAGGCTGACTGAATAATTAAAGCTGCTTTTAAATGTCACAGATTTGAAATAATTTATTAAAATGTGTAAGTAGGCAGAATTTATGTTAGATCCACATTACCTGCTCCACCCGGATCTCATACTCTCCGTTCAGCTTCTTCCCTCGAAAATACTTTGCCCTGCAAAGAAACAGAAGACAAACTGTCAAGGAATTGACAAAAAATCATATATTCTATATACAGTGTGAGCCTTTTATTTATTTAATAATCTGCAGACATGACAATTGTACAATGGAGACCAATCAGATTGTATACATGACTATATTGCAAGGATTACGATATGTGTACTTCAAGATGTGGATTCCTGCCCTGCACTAACAGCACAGGATGTGCTCCAAACACTCCTAACAGTCAAAGCAACCTTAAAATACACTTTGTTTATTTGATTAAAGGAGAACTGAAATGTCAAAAGAACTTGCAAAATGCCTTGAGTGGGCAAAATAATGACTCATATTTTCCATAATTACAGAATTTGACCCTGCTTTGAGTAAACAGAATCTCTTGGCAAAGAGTAATGTGAAATACTATAGTGCTTTTTATAGTGCGTTTTGGTGGCTACATTGAATTGATATTTCTGTTCCTGTTTTCAAAGAAAAACACAATCCACTGTAGTTACACGGAGCTCTCACACCGCTTTAAAAGATCACATGGAAAAAATACAGGAATCATCCAGCACTGATGCACTTGATTCCTTGCAGTCTGAACCTGTGAACTTGTGGTCACTGGAAGAGTTCTCACCATCAGACCTGCAGTATTTAGATTGACCGAGAAGCTGGAGTTGTATACAGAAAAACCACAGTGAAAAGTTGACATTGTAGCATTTTTACATTTGGGTAATTAAAGTTCACATTGCCCAATTAAACTTGTTTATTGATTGAGTTTTGCCAACATGTCATCCCACCAGATTCCAATTCCTATAACTTCAGCCAGGCACAACTGTCTTTTATGTACGCTTCTTCTTCTCTGATGTTTAGACAGTTAAATAGATTCTCTAGCTATTTAGTTTTGCACTTCCATAAAGTCGGGGGGCTTGACATTGCTCTCTATATTCCCATGATACAGCTACATTTTTTTGTTAGTTCAAAATCTGCATCCTGTTGTTGTGGCTTTGTTGTGAGAGCGATGAAGAAAAATGCATCACACAGGGATCATGCCAAGATCATGTTGATGACTGCACAAATCACATATTAAGTTATTAAATTAGATTATTTTGCCGAATCAGATGTTTTGTCCCGGCCCGGTGGCAGTATGTGAAGGTATTTGTCCACGAACCGGGAATTCTGGACCACCGGCAAAGAATCCGAGAGAGCGTGACGTTCTAGCGACGCAAACCGGGCGGAGCTTTCAGAGTTTTCGATGACACTTTAGTGAAAGGTCGATGGAAGCCTTCTTGAGCCTTAACATGCAAACAGGGTTTTTTGGGAAATGAGGCCTTATTTTGGAGAAACACCACAACTAAATATATACATACTTGTTCTTATTTGACTTGCATGTTTATTTGACAATTAACTTGTGGATTGAGGATGCTCTAAAGCATTTTAGTGTTCGTAGCCATGTTGTGTCCCAGTGTTCTGTGTGTCTCAGCGTTGAACTCTCACCCCTTGCAGGCGTGGGACAGTTAACAATCTGTCGAGGGCTTCAGGCTGGAGCTGTGTGTAGCTAAGGATCTGGGCTACATGCTAGAGGCCTTCGGTAACTGGGACAGGCTGTTTGGGATTTAGAGCGCCTCTCGACCTACTCACACCGAAACACATTTTCCTTTTGCAGCGTTTTTTCTCATAAAAAAGCCTCTCTCCTCCTCCACTTGTCTTCTCAATGTCCGCCTCTTTGTTTTTCATCGCCCTGCATCTGTCCTTTTAAGTCCATTCATTAACGTTCATTACGGCCACTGAGGGGGGATCTTGTTCTTAACATCTCCCAGCTGTTTTGGGTCTCCGGTGGTCTCATTCTCTGTAATTTTGGAGGCTGTGAATCTTCGGCATGACTGACCTACATACTAGATAGGCAATGCCCCCTCTTACCCTGGACCACCACCACCACAGAGCACGAGGCAGGACCCTCAGGCTCACCGGCTAAAAATGACTGGTATGCGTTTCAAGGCATTGCAAAACATGTCGTCACTCCAAGTGATCAATTTAATTTATAGGCCGCTGGGCTCTCTGGGCTGAACAACCCCTCTACATGTGTCCAAATGTAAACATTTAGCTCCGCAAAGGACGTCTGGGCTTTCCTTCTCCCAGTCATGCACACACCCACTCTATAAACACCATGGAGCTGAATTCCTTTTTTTTTTTCCTTCTTTGTTTTTTTAACCATGAGAGTTTGTTCCTTCTTTTTGTGTACCATTAATAGGAAGCGTATGAGTCATGTACTGTATGTGGACAAAACAATTTGTCCCTCCAAGTTGTTTTTTTGAAAGTTATCCCTGCTTCTATTTGTATCCACTCCGCTAAATTTGATGTTCTGCTAATACTGCAGTGTTTACAAAAGGAGATTTTCTATGCTGCCGACATATTTTTACATGAAGATTAAATTCCCCATGTTTAAGTTTAGCTCGTGTTTTTACTATGAGGGATGCAAGGTTCCCAGTAACAGAAAAACATTCAAATGTCATTGTAATCTCACTGGTAGTCTAGATACTACTGGTGCTGTACCAAATGGTTCGGAGCTTCATTCATAACACATAACGACGTTCAATTTCTAAACAACATTTAAATGCTGCACAGCTTTTTGTTTCAAACCCGGTATTTCTGCACAGTTGCAGATAAAGATTAGGCTACACTAATATTATGAGTATTATATCATTTCTAGAATAAGACCAGTGGTGACTGCGCAGGATTGTTTCGGACTTGTGTGATCTAAACATTTCCAATATCTTCAGAGCTCTGTTTCTGTTGCAACATATTGATGCTATAAGGCTTAGCCTTTATATTGGCTTAGCCAATCAGCTATTGAATAAAATTAATTTGTCAATCGCAATCACAGTACCTGTCACTTTTAGTAAATGCTGGAAGACAGCAGTACCATCTGCATCTTCCGTTCAGCTTTTGTCAAAGTTGCTGCAGCGGTATAAGCTGAAAACATTGACATTCATTTACGGGACCTTGTAGAGCTCAACAGTGACCGCCTACTTTTTGGGGCTCTGGTTCCAGAAGTGATTTTCCCACATACAATTGCTCCGTTGACGTTTCAGAAAACGCTTATATAAAAGGCATTTTTATCCTGGAACTAAGCCAACCAGCTACGAGATGACCGGGACCGTAAAACATTTAATTTAGCACAAAACACATTTTGAAAACACTTTCGTAGTATTTTTTTTTCATGACATTAGCCAATTAAACATGTTTTTCTTAAAATAAGGTTGACTTCATTTGGACTTTTGGCTTTTACAGGGGTCTTAACCATTTTTTGTAAAATCTTGAAGCTTGTGGTGAGTCTACCTTGGATGGTTAGGACATTATGGCTAATAATCAAAATCCCACTCAGGTTCATCAAAATCTGACCAGAGAAAAAAAAGACCTCTCCGTACAGCTCAGGGCAACCAGAGGATCTCATAGTACTCTGCTACGTACATGAAGAGGTAAACACTTTGCCGGCGGAGCGGCCCTGAATGAGCAATCAGATGCTCGTATCATTCAGAACACAGCGCAAACAGACTGACAACTTTCTTGGCAGAGGGAGAGGGAGAGAGAGAGAGAGAGAGAGAGAGAGAGAGAGAGAGAGAGAGAGAGAGAGAGAGAGAGAGAGAGAGAGAGAGAGAGAGAGAGAGAGAGAGAGAGAGAGAGAGAGAGAGAGAGAGAGAGAGAGAGAGAGAGAGAGAAGGGATTGTCAGTGGTGGTGGTGATGCTCCCGGAGACTTTGCTGTGTACTGCTATTGTGGATCAGTCATTGCTGGAGGCCAAGCCTGTCAGGACAGAGCAGCGTTTCCCCGGAGACCTCAGCCTCTCTGCTGGAATGCCCAGGAGGAAATTCGACCCTGAGGCGGGGAGCGATGGATGGACGGACACCCTTCCACTGTGATACCTTCACTGCGTCTTTGAGTCTTCCACATTTTATTCAGACCGTACAATCTTTTGCCAAGAAATCACTGATGAGTTTGAATATATTTAAGGGGTCATGTTCATGTTATTAGTTCTAATGATGAAACCAATACTGAGTATCGGCTGATACAGTGTCCCACTTTGATAATTAAATTTCCGTGCAGTTGTAGAGTAAACACTGAAGTATGCCTAATGTAAAATCGGAAAATGACAGAATGGTCTTTAAGTAGTCTGTATCAACGGCATTTCATTTACTGGATAGTTCCGGTGCAAGTTCCGCGGATGTCCCTCATTTTTGGTACGGATGTCCGTTACAATTCACCTTCTTTGTGTTGGCCCTTCTAAACTCCAGTTGATTTCTGAGGACTATGGTTAACTGCTCCTCAGATCTCTGCAGGGTAAATTGAGACAGCTAGCTAGACTATCTGTCCAATCTGAGTTTTCCAGCCAAAACAAGTGTCAATTAACCAGAGTTTTGCTCCTATCCAGGAATGTTGTGTGGACTAGACAGACCTTCCTCCGCAGCGCTGTGGAGATAAGTCTGGCAATGCAAGACAAGGCTTCAAGCACTTTTTTCTATTTTATTCTTTTTACTTCAAATTAGTTTCCTAATTTGACTCTGGATGTCAAGCTGGAATGTGTTATATATATATCATTAAACCAATACTACATGTATTAAAATCATAGGATTTATTGATTATTCCTAAAACAAAAAGTAAACTGATAATTGATCTTTACCAAATAATTCAAGTTTGTAGCTGATTTCACAATAACCAGTGTATATTCTAAATCATTTCTTCATAAAACTTTGAATTGCATCTGTGTTGAAAGGCTCTGTGACACTAAATAAACCTGTTTGGTCTCAAGCTACATGAGACTCGTAGTAAACCTGCTAATTGTCCCTGAAAGAAATGCTCCCGTGTTTTTAATTGAATTATTTTCATTGGATGACCAACATGTACCTCCAGACAAAAAACTATATTTAGACCAACTTCTATTTTGGGGGGTTTAGGATGCAAATGAGAACTCATGAGTGTTTGTCCCCTGGGTTATACATCAACTAAGCATTTAATATTACAGATGACTGTAGTGCAACTTAACATTTTAAACAGACCAACAAACATGACATCATTTTTATGCATTTATTTTTAAAAGATTGTTTGTGTAAAAATTAGTGGTGGGCCGTTATCGGCGTTAACGCTCAGCGTTAACGTGAGACTTATCGGGCGATAAAAACAATATCGCCGTTAATCTATTCTCAAAGTTGGGTTGGGAGCTGGGTCTATAGGATACTACGCAAGCTATGATGACTTTCACCTTGATATTTTAGCGCGGATATATACAGTCTACTGACTGTAAAACAGTTCAAAATGAATGTTTAACTGAATAAACAGTTAGTAACAGTGTTTCCCACACAGACTAATGTGCGGCGGTGCGCCTCACAATCAACACCGCCACACTTGCGTTTATTCATATTTTTCAACACTATTAAAAACATGCAGCGTATTCGTTCAGCAGCATATTTCCTTCCCTGCTCTCCTCCGTCACTTGCGTCTGCCAGTGTGTTAATGTTAGAGTCCCGACCGACTCTTAGCAAACCAGCGATTTCGCCCGCTTTAGAAAGTTAACTAGTCGTAGTTAGTTTGTGATGCATTCACTGCATTTTGGAAACAGGAGATGAGCCCCTGGTCTAATGCGCCACCTGGCTTGAGAAACCAGTTCTCAAAGACTTACTTTTAGTCATTATTTGGGTAGCACACATATGCTGAATGCCTTAGGCAGAATTCAAATGAGCCATTTTAATCTAGATTAATCTAGATTAATTCCAAGATTACAGTGAGATTAATCTAGATTAAAAAAATTAATCTATGCCCACCACTAGTAAAAATGCATTTTCTTTTCCTCAGCCGGGCATTAGAGAAGCTTTCTGTACCACTTCTTCTTCTTCTTCTGCTTTTTCATTATCTGGCTCTGAAGATCCACCAGCTGGGACCTCATGGTGCTCTCCATCCTCTCCCACTCCTGCTCCTTTTCCTGCTGAGTCAGCTTCAGGCTTTCTGTGGCCTGAAGGAGGGATGACTTGTCCTCTTTCCACTCGTCAATCTGAGCCACACAGGAGGCTCTTGTTTTCTCGCTCTCCTCCAGCAGGGAGGTTTTCTCCTGCTGCCATAGGACACGCTCACTCTCCAGCTGATGTTCAAACTTTTTCTTAAGAGCAGCCATGAGGTTCTTGTTATTTTTGTCCTGAATCTCCAGTTGGGCTCTATGAGAAGACTGGGATCTTTCCAGGATCTCCTTTCCCTCCTCTTCCTGTTTTAAGAACGCTTCCTCCATCTTGCTCAACTCATTCTGCAGCTTCTGAGCGTGAGCCCTCTCAATCTCAAGATAGCTCTCCAACTCTAACTCAACGTTGGTCTTAGCTACAGCGAGCATCTGTCTTTCCTTACGAAGCTCCATCTTCTGATTCTCCATTTTATTTTGAAGGGCCTCCTTCTCTCCCTTCATCTGCTCCAATAAGACTTTCAGGTCTTCAGTAATGACGGTCTGCTGGTCGCGATCTTTTTGAGCTTTTCGCAGCATGTTGCAGATTTTTCCCAGCTGGGATTTCAGATACTCCGTTTCCCCGGGTGTGGAGTGGACACGTTCAGCCAGAGCCTCATCCAGCTGGGCTCTATGAGAAGACTGGGATCTTTCCAGGGTCTCCTTTGCCTCATTCTCCTGTTTTAGGAGAGCTTCCTCCATCTTGCTCAATTTATTCTTCAGCTCCTGAGCTTGAGCCCTCTCCATCTCCAGATCGCTCTCCAACCTCACGTTGGTGGTCTTAGCTACAGCGACCATCTGTCTTTCCTTACGACGCTCCATTTTCTGAGTCTCCATTTTATTTTGAAGGGCCTCCTTCTCTCCCTTCATCTGTTCCAATTCGACTTTCAGGTCTTCAGTAATGACGGTCTGCTGGTTGAGATCTTTTTGGGTTTTTCGCAGCATGTTGCAGATTTTTCCCAGCTGGGATTTCAGATACTCTGTTTCCCCGGGTGGGGAGTGGACACGTTCAGCCAGCTGAACTTTCAAGTCACACATCTCCCTCTGCATCAGCTCTTTCTCATGGTTCCAACTGCTGCCCTCTCTCTGTTGTTGGAGCTGATCGAGGACATTGGCCAGCAAGTCCTCTCGGATGGTCAGGTGAACTCTTCCCTCAGATTCACATTGGGTGAGCCTTGCCTCGCTGTCCTTCAGTTCACACCGTACTTGTTCTTCAAGTGAACTAAGATAGAAATTCATTTGCGGTTCGATCTCTCTGCAGTTGAATTCCATGTTTTCCAACTTTGTATTCTGCTGGACCACAGTGTTTTTTCTCCTGTTGTAATGTGTACCTTTGGATTGTCTCAGTCTGATACACAGTCTCTGATACGATCTACCGTCTGAGTGAATTTGTGTCAGAACTAAAGTTAGGTCCAGTATTCATAGATTCTCAACATCAAGTGTCATTATGACATCATGGATTCTATGTATTCTCTTCATGTTTTCATTCCAAATGGTCATTGATTTCTATTCCATTCTATCTTTGATGCTATTGTTGCTATGGGATACCAGTTTGTTTGTTTATGTTTGAATATACAGTATGAATGTAATGATTTCTGATGATGCCTAAAATATGGCAAACACTTTAACGAAATGTGGAAAGGAAAAAGATGGATGTCTTTGCACAAGAGCAGTACACACAAGTATGCGCCAGTTGGGATGCCATTTTCTCTAACTCCAATAACCATGTGCGTTCAGCAACTACCTATTATTTGAGATGTGCATTTACCACAATAAAACATTTTTTTCACTTTTTATTCAAACTGTCCAATACTTTTTATGTTGGATTTTGAAAAGCCGTTTAGCACCTGCTTAACATCTTGTACATTAAAAGTTGTCGTAAAGGAAGCGAAATTCTTTCTGAACTACGGTCACTGAGACATTGTCCACCACCCTGAGCTACAGAATCCCAATATCTCCAACACTCTGTCTCCTTGGTGACATCTCCGAAATCCATATCCCCCAAAAATGTAGGAATCCGTTGTTCACTTCTCTAGCTATCGCTAAGAAAGTAGTCCTCCAAAATTGGAAATCTAAGAAATGTTGCCACATCAATCACTGGACAAATTTAATCTCAGAATACATTTCAATGGAAACATTTCATGCAAACAGAAGGAAGCAAATGTCAGCCTTTGAAGACTGTTGGACCCCATTTTTAACGTTTTTAAATTCAACAAAAACATAACTAAAAGCCAATCCAGTAGTCACTAGCTCTCTTAAAATTTGGGTCCACTTTAGGAAATATTACGGTTTACATAGAGGCTCCACTTATATGCCCATCCTCAATAACTACTTCCCCCCCCCCATCTAGTTCAGACCCTGCATTTCGTCTCTGGTCATCTAATGGCCTTCTCAATATTAGGGACCTTTATGACGAGGGAGTATTTGTCTCTTTCTCTGCCTTATCTAAAAAGTATAACCTACCCAGCCATCACTTATTCCAGTTCTTTCAAATCAGACACTTTGTACAGAAGCAGTTGCCCTACTTTCCCAATCGCCCCGCTGAAACAAAAATTGATCACTTTCTTGCTTTAAATGCCAACCACAGGCATTTAATTTCAGTCATTTATAATTTAATAAATTCTATTAATTCTGACACTAATGCCACTCTTAAAGATACCTGGGAGCAAGACCTCGGTGTTACTTTTACAGAGGATCTATGGCATAACATCTTGAACCAGGTGCATACCTCTTCCATATGTGCGAGGCATGGCTTAATGCAATGTAAAATACTATTCCGAGTGCACTTAACTAATGCCAAATTGGCAAAAATCTTTCCAGACAAGAGTGATGCCTGCAACCGTTCTAAGCTCTCTCCTGCCAACCATCTACACATGTTTGGACTTGCCCGCAGCTGGTGACCTATTGGTCTAATGTATTTCAGACGTTTAAAAAAGCTATCAACACTAATATTGACCCTGATCCTATTATAGCCTTGTTTGGGGTTTCCCCTTTGCCTGATTTGGTTGCCCGAGATCGTAAAATCATTGCTTTTACTACAATCTTGGCTAGACGGGCCATCCTTCTTAAGTGGAGGCATGCTTCTCCCCCAACACATGAAAGGTGGATACAGGACATTTTTCACTGTATTGGACTTGAAAAATTAAGATATTCACTCTCTGGTTCACTTATATCATTTTACAAGACCTGGGGTCCCTTTTTAAATTACATTAAGGGCTTACCTTGTGCACCTATAACTGGCAATGATACATAATTTTCACTTACTAGGAGGATCTTTGTAGGGGATTTTTTTTTTCTTTTTTGTATCTTAATTTTGTATTTTTTTATCATGTAAGGGGTTAATAATGGACAATATCTTACTGTATACTGTTTATGATGTTTTATTCTGTATTGTCATTGAAAACCAATAAAAAGATTTGGAGTAAAAACATAACTAAAAGCTGTGTATATTACCAGACATATACCATATATCCCTATGTAATACTCCGCCCTTCCTATTTCTTTTATATTATTTAATTATTAACATTATTATTATTATTATTATTATTATTATTATTTTTCTCCCTTTCATTTTACTTTTTTCTCTCTCCCCTTGCAGTTACCACTTTACTCATACACACACGCGTATACTATCCACACTTATGCATAACATGTTTTTCCAACTCTCTTTAACTCGCAAACCATGGCCACCCAATGTGAATCGCAGAGCATTCTACCTAATATTAATAATACGTCTTTGTGTTTGTTAACTGTCTTGTCCAGTCCTGTCTTGTCAGTTCTGTTGTCTCGTCTCACTTCCCTCTGTTGACTATTCGTCACCTTGTCGTGTTTTATGTGTCATGTATAACACTCAGTATGTGGTGTTTTAATTCCCCCTGCCCTTTATATCACAAAAATAAGGTGAATGGTTACAGTAGTGCAACTGTTAATGCACTGAATGTAATTCTAAATTTGAATGTAAATCTGAATGTAACATACTGTGTATATAAAATATATTACTTTTATTGATAATAAAGTTGTCCTCCGAAGAGTGGTGGTGGTAGGAAAAAAAAAAGAAAAAAAAAGGAATCGAAATATAAAGCTATCCCTATCCCATGTCAAACTGCCCGCACCCCCCTACGTGCCCGCTCGCCTCTCACTGAAAATGAATCACGAGGTGCGACAATCGCTTCCCGTTTGAAAAGCCCTTAATAAAGGATTTTGAATCTTGAATGCTGAATCTTAACTGTAGAAGTTTGAAAAGTTCTGTTCTTTGGTGGGTTAGGGGATTTTCTTTTTTTACATTTACCCTAATAATTTGTCTGAATAAAAATATTAAATCTGCAACACACTGGCTATAGCTGTGTCGTCGTCTTTGATGGTGACAGATAGTAGGTAGCGGTGGATGCTTACAGTTTGTTATGAGTACTTATCCAGTTGACATTTGCTAACACAATAATGTAAAGGTGTGCTGTGGCTTACGCTGTCCATCACAGTTTTTCTCCAGATAGAACAGTTATGTTGGCTGTTGTGGCCCCAGTGAAACAGGTGACCACAGAGGGGATATGATTAGGCCTGAGCAAAAAATCGATTGAATGAATTAATTAAAAAATTTTGTTGCGGGCGATTTAAAAAAGAAGTAAATCAAGTTTTTGTGTAATGGCGCATTTTTGGCTCCCCGGAGCTTCCGTAGATTTAGTTTTACATAGCAGTATGTCATGCGACAACAACAACAACATCATAGCACACACGAAACAGCAACAGCAAGTTGGGAGTGGTTACCGGTGAGAGTGGGAAGTTTGTTCCCAAGAAAGGAATAAAAATCATCTGTTGTTTGGAACTGGTATGGGTTTGCTGCGACAGACGTGGAGCAAGAGACCCCTCACTGCAACATTAGCCTAAAGCCCATCGCAGTCAAAGCCAGCAGCACCACAAACCTATACCAACACATGAAACGGAGACATCCAGCCAAAATGCCAGTCTCTCCGAGACGAACGAAACCGCAGTGACCAACAAACCTTAGATAAAAAACAGCTAACTGTAGGCGAAACCTTTGCACAAGGCACCGCGTATGACAGGAAAGGGACACACGGTGGAGAACAATCACCGAAGCGGTCGCTTTGCACATAGCCAAAGACATGGTACCCATATATACCGTGGAGAAGACGGTAAGTTGTCTGCCTGTTTGTACTTATTGCTTTCCTTAATAAGTAGGGGGGGAAAAAATAAAATCGGAAAAAAATCAGAAATCGAATTAAAAAAAATAAAATCGGAGATAATATTTTTAGGCCATATCGCCCAGCCCTAGATACGATCGATATAGATTTACTGAAATGCATGAAAAACACAACACATCTGTTTAGAGAGTGACTGCTGGAAGACTCTAGGAACACCACATGGTGGCTTGAAGAATAAAAACAAGATGCCATCTGGAATCACTACATGGTTGTCAAGTAAATTAGAAATTTGGCCAGTGTCTTTTCAACTTTTATCTTGACTTTTTATCAGCAACCCAGCACAGATATTTCAACAGCAAAGCTGCATACAGTATGCCTATTGCTTCATGAATCAACAATGGGACTCAGTTGCCTAAAGGAAAACACTGTGACAGAAAGAGCTAACACAGCAGCAGCAGCCAAATATTTGGTCTTTTTTTACGAGTAGCACCGGTCTCAGGGGGTCGAGCTTTAACTGTTGCTTCATGCTCTGTAAACACCTTTTTAAAGTGGGCTCTGAGATTCAATTTCTATACAACACTAACTGTCAGAGAAAGGTCTTGGATTTAGAGTCACTTTTTGAAATGATCTTCAGGCAGACAATAAGACCTCATAGGCGCTAGGAAGACCCCTAAAAGTGCTTTAGTTTCAGATACCCGTACTGGAGGTAGAACAAAGCACAGAGTTTTTCATATTCTCTTAGGTCTCCCACATTTGAAATGGATTCTTGTACAAAAATATATTACTGCAAAAGTGGTTAAAATGAGAGATATTGTGACACAAAAGTAGTAGTGATAGACTGATTTTATCGGCCGACCAATACATCAGGCCGATATTTGCGTTTTTACGTGTATCGGCCGATACGCAGCTGCTGTGCTGTGTTCAGCGATAGTTTTTTCCTAGCATTATTTACAGACAGGCGTCCACAGGCAGCTCTGTGATGCTGGAGACGCTGCAGTTCACGTCCAGACCATGCACTGCCCCTCCACCACTAGTACCATGGCAGTCTTCAATTACAAATCAAGCACTTTATTTCAATGGCTACTTTTCAGGTTTATTGTTTTCTTAAATTATTTAAATGTGTTGACAAAGGACATTTTGTGATGACCTGATTATATCCGTCTTATAATATGTCAGCAAGCAATGCATCATCAAGGCTGTGTTGTAGATGTTGATGAAAGCCTTTTACCCTTGCACAGTTAACCATATGCAGTGCACTCATCCATATGATGCACACTGCACACATAATTTGGGTGATGTGAATGTATGATTGCAGAAATGACACTGATCTGTGTTTTCAGATCAGGTTCATAAAATGGGCCCAAAAATCTGAACACACATACCGCCGTCAGGTGGAGAAAAATACGCCCTTCGTTACACAGACAAAGCGTTTTTTCATTAGTCATCACACATTTCTGTAATAGGCTAAATAATGTATGACTTATGTGAGAGTAACAACTGAAATGTATGCAAACAACAAAAACTATTTTTAATTAAAATATCTATTTCTGTACATGCAAACGGAAATGAAGTAGCCTACGTGTTTATTTGCATATAGAGTGTGGAAGTGAGATCCGATCACAAGAAGCATTCTAATGCCAGCTGTGATCGGATCACCCAAGACACATGTTAATGTTATGTTAATACCAGGTCTGAACAGGGCCACAGACACTCGGCTAACATTTGTCAGTGATATGTTGCATATGAAATACCACAGAAAAGGTGGATCTGGAAATAATGCGGAACAAAGTGCAGATAATCCTGTGCAGACTGAGAGGCTTCTTTTAAGGGTTCTTCTATTTATTCCAACGGCCTATTCAAGACCTAACGGCAACAACCAAGCTCTAATACTGAAGCCAATATGAATTGGCCTAATGATGTATGACGCAATGGCCACTAGATACTGGCTCCAAGAAAATTGGAACTGTACTGTATTATAGTGACTCGGGTTACCCGGGAAACATCCCGGGTAACAGCCTTTTCTCCCTGTTGAGGTCAGGAAGAAGGTACCGAATAGAGCAGGCCAGCACTGAGAGGCTTAGGAAGAGATTCTACCCTCAGGCCACTAGGATCCTAAATGAGGTCACTGCCTAAGACTGCCCAATAATATAGTTTCTTCTACTTGAGGTTTGAGTCAAACATGGTTCCTAAGTACAATTTCAACATTTTCTCCATGAATAATGCTGTCTTCTGGGTTAAAACGATTCTTTCTAAAATCAATAATTAACTCTTTAGTTTTTGTCACATTAAGGTCCAGGAAGTTATCATCACACCAGTTCACAAATTGTGATAAGGCACTTCCATGGCCCAATCGGGCCCCCTGAAGAAGTGACAGTAGGGCAGAGTCATCAGAAAATTTCACAAGGTAGCTACCCAGTTGTGAAGTCCTGCAGCTATCTATGTACATAATAAAAAGCAAAGGAGAAAGGACACAGCCCTGCAGAGACCCTGTGTTTGAAGTGAGGATACTGGACATGTGGCCATTCACAAATACCTGCTGGAGTCTGTTAAGAAATTTAAGGTTTTTCGAGGTGCTTATATAATCTAAGCGTCATCCACACCTTTCCCAGCTTGATAGGCAAATTGTAGTGGATCTAATTTTCCATCGATTAGGGAGATAATTTCATCTTTCAGTATTTTCTCAAAAGTTTTCGTCACTAGTGATGTTAGTGCCACAGGTCTGAATTCTTTAATTTCTCTTGGATTATTAGATTTAGGGACAGGTATTATAGTTGATGTTTTCCATATGGAAGGAATCTGACCACACTCGATACACATGTGAAAAAGAGTTGTAAACACCTCACAGAGCTGGTCCGCACAATAACACAAAACGCGTCCACAGATGGAGTCAGGGCCAGCAGCGTTATGTATGGTTACATACTGTTCATACGTCCTCAACGTATTTTTTAAATCGCAATGATTAAAATCTCCAAGTATAAACTTGGGTGCCTCTGGGCAGATAGAGTCCAGTTTATGCGTGACATCAGCAATCAGCTGGGCAGCAACTGAGGCATTGGCCCGTGGGTGAATGTACACTAATGTGTAAAAGAGCTGTTGAAATTCACGCGGCAAATAAAAGGGACGGAAAGAAATAGTCAACAATTCCACATCTGGGGTACACATCTTCTCTCTGATCACGACAGTGTTACAGTACCTTTCGTTCACGTAGAAGCACACGCCTCCTCCTCGGTTCTTGCCGGTGATCTCCGATGACAGGTCCATATGAATTGGGCTTCCAAACCCAGTTAAGATCAGGTCCAAGTCCGGGTTTGCATCACCGAGCCATGTTTCAGTAAAGGCAAGGAGACAAGTGTTTTTTACTTCCCCTTTAAACTTGGCATATGTTTCCAGCTCATCTACCTTGTTTCTGATAAACTGTACATTTGACAACAGGACCGAAGGAAGTGGTGGTAATTTGCGGCAGTTGTCAAGCCGAAGAGTCTTAAGTCTCCGATGCAAACCACCTCTTCTTCCTCGTTTCCGATGACCTGACGAATTAGACGGGCTACAAAGTTCCGTCGGTATGCCCGATGATACAGTTCCCACTGTAGAAGTCCATAAGGACAGGAGAAGCTAGCGGCTTACTTTCCCGTATACACCATGTCCTACGGCGTGACTGGCAAAGCCCAGAAGAAGCGTTGACACGCAAAAAATTGCAAAAAGCTCCACGAGTAATCCCATAATCTGCATTACTGAAACACTGACAAGTAATTTCTTTCATACGCACACACGCCACAGTCAAAGACACGGTTTAAAACTGTTTAAGAACAAGATTAAAAACAAACAAAAACGACTGGGAGACTACTGGGTCGCACACTATGAAGCGCCCCCGGTCAACGTCAAGATCAATCCTAAAAATGTAAGATCAACATGCATTTATATAAGAATCATTTAGTAAAGTAAAAAGAAGTAAAGTATTTCAATGTGTGTTTGTGACCGATACTGTGCTTTGACTCAGAAGAGCTGCTGTTGATTACAGAACATGTGTGAGCTCAAAGACTGTGAGCGCTGATTGTTTCAACAGCAGGGGAAGAGTGTTTCCTTTAAACCTCAGAGGCTATCACACATCACCATCTGCTGGTCAAAGCCCTTCCCTTCTTAACAGGAATATTGACGCATGAGAAGAAGTGACAAACGTTTCTCTGTGAAGCTAAAGTTGAACTACAGTGCCACATGGTGGCCATACAAGGAACAGGCTGAGTTACAAATCAAACACAATCAATCTGATCTAATAAAAATCCTTATTTTTAAATTGAAATATATTGTATATTGATATTAAAAAATGTATCAAATAAAAGCCACTATCCAGTTGCATTTTGGGAAATGTAGTACACAGTGTTTTTGTAGCTTGATCCATACTAGGGAGGACTAAAAGTCAGGATCTCAGACACCGCTGACTCCGCCAATCTGTCAAAAATCTACTACAGTCCGTATCCACCGAAAAAAAAAAAAAAATTTTGAAAAAGGAATATACATGAATGTAAATTAAATTAAGTTCTTTAGCAAAATAACACTCCTACTTCTCCGTCTACATATTGTGCAAAAGGCTCAGTCTACATGCCACAATTTGGAATTTCAAAATAATGCAATCCAATACATTATCACAAACTATGGCCTTGGAAATGACCAATTTAATCAACAGTATATAGTCAAAGTTAGGGCTGCACAATATATCGTTTTTTTTATCGTCATCGCGATCAACTTGCGCAATAAACACATCGTGAAAGGCTGCAACATATAGTGAAAGACAATCAGAGATTTGTGTTAGTTGACAGAAAACATCGGTAGAAAACTGCACTTCTTATATTCCATTCAATGTTCAATTTGTTCAATAAAAGAATGTTCATTTGATTTATATTCAATTTGATGTATTTTAGAAGAATACTGAAAGCAGCAGAAATGCAGAACCGAGTGCACTTTAATATTTATTTATTTATCAGTAGTAATATCGTATTGCGATATTCAACAATGTTGGCATGATATTGCATATTTTCCTCATATCGTGCAGCCCTAGTCAAAGTCTCAACAAAAACTCAACATTAAAAACTTCCCCAAGGTAGGATTTATAGCAGGGCTGTTAGATTAAACAGGTGTTGCTGTGTCAACCCTTAAAATCTGAGTCTTTCACTAAAATGACTTTTTATTGTGCTGAAAAAGCCCTTGACGTCAAAGGATCCATTATTCTCGCTTTATATAAGCAACTGAGTTTGTTTAGGTGAATAAAAACTGCAATCTGTTCAGAGTGAGGATGGGTCCTCAATGAGCCTGAATGCCTCAATAAGTGGATGATCCTCTGTCGACTCATTTCAGAAACACTGGGATGTGAAGAAAAACGGGTGGTTTCGGGATTTCAGCCAGCGGGATAAAAGAATATTGAGAGCAATCTTGGTGCTTTTGTATACGGCTGTCAGCAGGGCGCTTTAATCTAGTGATCATTTTTAGACCCCGGTCTGATCTCCCTGCACAGCCTCATATACGGATGCTTCAGTACACAATCATCCCGGCTAATTGTGTAGATAAATTCAAAGGGCTGAAAATAGCTGAGAACAGCTTCACTGAGGTCGATTTACCAGCAAATGTCAGGCAACAAAATAATTATCCATGAAATGGAAGAGCGGTTTATTGATTTGGTAAGGCAAACATGATAGACTGGCTGCTGCATGTCTTAACTGCAGCTCCGGAAATCAATTCCTCCACAGTGTGCAGCAAAAGATGGCCGATATTAGCCTCTAACATGCATGCATGTGCTGTTGCTGAAAGATGATCTCATCTCTCCTGGTTAACGTTCATTTATTTTTCTTCAGGAGGAAAAGACCTTCCTCTCGTTTCCATGACAATTTTTATACATAAAAGCCTGCGAAAGCCAAGGACGTATAAGTCTATCATAAACAATAAGATGTCTAGCTCCTTTCAAAAACAAACTTAAAACAGAACCACGCATGAGCGAAAAGACAATAGTGTGAAAACTTTACTTTTCACCCCTCAGACACAATTTTTCCTCATATGCTAACAGATTTTGATCATTCTGATAAGCTTACTGACACTGATAAGTTGCCTCGAAAGCAACATGTATAAAGAATAGTTTGACATTTCGTGAAACGTACCTGCTTTCTTAAAATGACTCAACAAAACGACATCATGTTAGATACTGCATGTAATAAAGCTTCCACATAGGTTAAGTTAAACAAAGCCCAGGGATAAAGGATGTCACGTATGCAGTTTAAATATACTAACCTTTTGAAACAATGGTAGAGCTGTCATCTTCTATTTTAATAGTACTCTATTTCATGTAGCAGAACTGTAGCAATGTTATTTTACAGTCAGTAAAGATAGCAAGTGAGCTAAGATGCTCATTGTTTTTTGGGATGTACTGTGGATTTTTAAAAGGGAGTTAAACTTTAACTCACAGTTCAGGTCCTTATCTGTTGAACTAGGAACTGGTTTGAGACAAATCAATCCAATCCAATTTTAAATAAAGATTTAGAAAAAAAAAAAAAAAAAAAATCAATCAAGACATTTTAATGCAAACATTTTTAATGATTTCTCTTTTAGACATAAGCAACTGAATTCAAAAAACATGCATCAAAATGTGAAAATATACCTTTTTTTGTTCAACTACCCACGCCCACACACGCAAACACCATGAAACATCCACTCACCAGTCTGTGTGCTGATCATCGATGACCAGCAGGATCTTGGGCTTGCGTATGACAGGTTTAGGGGGCTGACTGCTTCCTGTTGAGGCTCCATCAGCTGCGGTTGCTGCAGATTTGGCATGTGCAGCAGCGGCGACGTTCTGGGCCATCTGAGCACTCTTCACCACGCTGGAGAAGGAGCTGAGGAAGCTCCCTGTGCCCAAAGCTGAGCCCGTGCCCGTGCCTGAGCCTGGCCCCGAGCCTGAGGCCGGGTTGGAGGCCGGAGTGGGGATGCTCGGGGGCTGCCGCCTCTCTGTGGCTGGGGAGGCGGGGGAGGAAGTGGATGAAGTAGATGAGCCTGGAGGGGTCGGCCTCTGCAGGTCCATCATGTAGCCGTTGGGGAGGTTGGCCACAAAGCTGCTGTCTGACAGGCGCCGGCGGAGGTAGTTCATGGTGATGGGCTGGTGGGTCCGTCAGGCCAGAGGAGAAGAGGGGGAAGAATGCTTGAAATCCTGCACAGGGGACAAAGGAAGGGAGAGTTCACAATCAGTTTTGCGATGCTGTTCTCATTTGATTATTTTGAACATCCTGTTTTAATGAAAAACAAAGTCATCGAAGCTGCACTTATCAATTTTCTTATTAACAATGGAAGAATGACTACATGTAATGGGAAAGGAGTCACTAAGAATTATAATTCAACTCTGTAGTTCCCGCCAGCTCTGAAGAGCATTTTTAGCATCCTTCGGCTAATTGTCATGATTTTACGGCCCAGAACTGTACTGTTTCGGTTCAGTCTCACCGCTTTCAAAAAACTAATTCTATGCCAATTTCCCAGCATCTAACGGCAGACAGAAAAAGCTAGCCTGTAAATGCATTTGGCAGCTTAAGAGGCAGATATTTCCCCCAGGAGCTGGTGGAGCCCCAAAGCAGAGCTAAAAAGGAGAGTGAATTTTGGATTTTTATTCGGCAGGTGGTCAGAAACATGATTAAGTGAATGCTAATGTTTCTCTATTTTTGCGAGATAAAAACAAAAAATAGAAAATAAAAAACTGTTTGCTGCTTTACTAACACATTCATCACATCAACTTTGTTGCGTTAACATCTTGTTCTGTATGCAGGCAGCTCTCATAATGCTATTTAACTGTGGCTCTTAACAGTGAGTAAGTAAAAAAAAAACACAAATGGAGCCTTTCATTTTGAGCGTTCAACGAGCTACACTATGTAGGTATCCCTCAGGATTAGATATACGATTCAGTTCAGATGGAAATTGTTACACGTGATGCTTTTCTGCTGTCTGAAGATCACACTCATTAGCAAACATCAGATCTGAGACGAAGAGTCAGACCGGGAAAACAAGTGTCAAGCTGAGAAAGGTAAGATAAGATAAGCCTTTATATAGCAGTGAGTTACAGCCCATTTCTGTGTAAAGCAGATAGAGCCCGCTGGGAGAAAGGAAACAGTTATGTAACACATGGAACCCAGCGTGGAAGAGAAGAGACATTCAAACAGATTAGCTATCAAACTGCAACCAAGCTAACGGAGGGGAAAAGAAACCCTTAAACCTGATTAAAACTAGGACGCTTCTCATAGTAAATGGAGCTTGGATGAGATGAAAGTGCATTTCTTATTGAGGCGTCACGTCTCAGGCGGATGTGTTTGCGGCCGTGTTTTTGTAGTTAAAAAGGGAAGGAGGGTCCAACAAGCTCCGCAGGAGGAGGAAAAGGATGTAGGGCAAATGTTCTTCATCTTGACAAGGCACTATAGTCAGACGATCACCAATCCGGAAGTCTTTATGCAGAGTGAAAGTTGTAGCTTCTGCCTGAGCATCTGTAGGCAAAACTATCTCCTGATCATAGCTGTTGTAGCAGTGGTGTAATAATTAGGGCTGTCAATCGATTAAAAAATGTAATAGAATTAATTACAGACTGTGATTAATTCATCTAAATTAATTGCATACATAATTTTTGCTGTGAAAGTATTTTAAATATTTCAATTCAAATGAATAATCATCATTAGTGACATTGAAGTTAGAAAAAAATATTTTTATTATTATTTTCACTGTTCAAATATATCAATCAACAATATGACCTAATATGCTGAGGAAATAAATTCAAAAGGGTATTTTACAACAACTACGAATGCACCGCGAGGCTGTAGATTACCAGCTTCATTGAACGCACCGTCTCTCGTCTGTGTTCCGACAGAAACGGTCAAACTTTAGCGTTAGCCGTCAGCTTTTTAACCGTGTTTGATCCAGCTACTAGCTAGCAGAAGGCTAACGTTACCTGCTGTTGAGTTGTTAAGCTGTTAACTAGCCAGCAATGTTTCTGTTCTGCGCACTCTGTTCTCTTAATAGGCTACATCCATGGTCTCCCTCCTTCATTTTACAGTTGTATAGTGTTTAGAACGGCTCCGGGTGAAAGGTCAATATGGAATGGATTAATTGCGATTCATTTTTTTAACGCACTAATTTTTCTCAGAATAATTAATCAAAATGAACGCGTTATTTCAACAGCCCTAGTAATAATGTTTCTGTCCAATACCGCACTGATTCCAAAAGGGGAAATTCAATTTTCTCCCTCCCCGCCTGGAAACTTTTACCTATACGCCGGTAGCAACATGTGCTGGGGTTAGCACAAGTTGATTGGCATGCGAGTCAGTGACACTATGGTGAGCACCAATGAAATGCCGGAGCTGAAAGACCTGCCTGCCGGTTCCCAGTCAGCTACAACAGCACCGGAGAGAGAG
The DNA here is from genome assembly GCA_023631565.1 of Gymnocephalus cernua. Classification (NCBI taxonomy): domain Eukaryota; kingdom Metazoa; phylum Chordata; class Actinopteri; order Perciformes; family Percidae; genus Gymnocephalus; species Gymnocephalus cernua. The sequence continues at coordinate 18,078,384 of CM042447.1, read as the reverse complement.
GAGCCAAAATCCTGATCCCCGCTACATCCGTTTTCAATTTCAGAGCATAAGAGATGCTTTTCAGTTTTATGGAAACCAGACAATACGTGGTTGTATGATCAATGTATTGTTGTTTGGATCTTTACACGTGCAAGAAAAATATATTGAATGTCATCAGACTTATTCTTATATTGCTAAATTAATGAATACTTGAGTTTGGGGATTCAGAGTTTTGCCTAAGTGCATTACAGCACGGCAGATGCTTGTTGTCATGAGGAATAACACCAAAATGGGAGATGTAACATGGCTTCCGGCAGCAGGGCTGAGCAGCCTATCCTATCGCAGAGTGAAGGGGCTTCCCCCTGGGAATTATGCGTATGTGTCAACCACCACAGGGCTCTTACAGAGCAAACTAGCAGGGCAAATTATAGAAAATTGCTACAAAACAGACAGAATAAAGACGAACAACAAGCAGTGGCAATTATAGTCACAGGGCCACTGATTACCAGCTCAGCCCTCTTTGTAACGACTTGATCCCATTGGACAGATAAGAAGTGTCTGCTGAAAATCACTGTCTTTACACCATTGGCACATTTCCCACTTTCTCAGCACCCAATAAGCTGCTTTCTCTCTGTGCCTGAGCACAACTGAAGCGTTTAAATCCTTAAAGGCTTTGCCTCTTAGTTCTCTGTGCAGTATATCCATACTGGGAGGAAACCACGGGAACCCCATGCTCTGTTACTGCTGACCTGGCGGAAAAAAAATTGCGATAAGAGTTTGTTAGGAAAGAGACATAGAAACAGAAATAGGACAAAAAAAGAGCACTGTGTTATCTATGTCTTTATGATCTTTCAATAATTACTTTCGGTTCAAGTTCCAAGTCGTAAACCGACTTGGAACTAGCGGCTGAGAACATAAACTCATTATGAATATGTTTACTGAGGTAATAAATCAAGTCAAAAGTAGGGTCATTTTCCTATAGACATCTAAAAAAGCGACTTCTTTTTGCAACCAGTGGAGCCGTCCCCTGATGGAATTTAGATAGAATGCAGGTTTAAAAGGCACTTCCGCATTGGCGTCACTTTTCAGACCCGGAAGCTTTTTCTATTTATTTTCACAGTCTGTGGGCTAACTATAAAAAGCAATAGAAAGGATATGATATGGTATTTAATATGCTATTTGATGCTCAATATTTACAGACTGCACTCCACCCTGACAGAAACCCATAATTGAAAGCTGACGAGTGGTGCAGTAAGCAGTGTATAAAGGAAATATTAGAGAAGTCCTTAAACTCTAACAGCAAAAAGGACTTTGGCTCAGCAGTAATCACAGGCTTTTCTCTGTAATGATGGGGCAGAGCAGGATGATGTCACACCAGACTCTGGGACCCCTGCTAGCGTACAGTGTGTGTTGGGAGTGTCTGTGTGTGTTACTTATTCTATATTTAAAAATCTTTTAATTGATGAAGACACCGCTTAAGGGAGAAGGCAGTTCCGTCCTGCTGTTCTCAGCTTCTTTTTATTTTTTGCATCCTGACTGTGAACTTGTGGAATCTATCACATATTCTGGAGGCTGTTCTGTGAATTTACACACCAAAGCCTGTTAGAATTGCTGACAAAATAGTTAAGGACACACTGTACTGTCATTCCATCGTCTGCTTCCCAGCAGACATGGCCAAATTATGCAATAATGACTAATATTCTTTTTCAAATGTAACTGCGTACATACCAGATGTGGATTTTCCTAATGAGACAAATGATGTGAAGCACACTCGAACGGAAGATGTGCTACTCACTCATTTTTTACTCCAGTATTCAGCCTCTCTGTGTGGAATGTGGGGTATGTGTATTTATGTTGTGTGAGAAACTAATTGCAAAATGTCTATATATTGTTTTATTTGTAGTTCATTTAAATATTGTGTTTTATTTGTCCACCCATTCATGTCTGTTAAATGGTTTGGCCGGCCCTCGTGTGTCATTGGTTCTGTCTTTGTTGAGGTCAGAAGTTGATTGATAGAAAATTACTAAGCAACTTTTTTAATGACCAAATCATAATTTAAGGGTCAGCCTTCTTTGATAGTAAACAAAACATCTTTGGGTATTGGACAGTTGCACGATATGAGCAGAAATGTTGATCTTAAATGATAACTGCCTTAAGCATCCTAGCCCAGGCTGTGCCATTGTTTTCCTACGGGGAGAGCGGTGGAGACAACCCTTGGCATTGCGCACCGCTCAGAATTGCCGCCGAGCGCTGCGGTCGAAGTTCAAATGATTTCAACGTATACCTGCGTCGTGCTTTCCCTCAGTGCTTTGGGCCCTACTTCGCGGTTTAACCTCTCATAATGTGTAGGCAGCTTTAGGCTACATCCACACTACTACGTTGTCATTTTTAAACAAAAACATTCGCTGGTCACACGAGAGTTTGGGCTCCTTAGCACAACTAATCACTGTCCATATTAACACGTCTGACAACGCATATCACATGACCATTCGCATACACTGGACATGCGTGCCGGTGTAAAAAGGAAGCAGAGTGTCTATGGCATAGAATTCGGACCGAAACGGAGACTTTTCTGTCTCCGTTTCTGTCCGTCCAGACTACAACGCAACTGTGGAGTTTTGTAACTTAAAACAGGATCAGCAAGGGGCGTCTGGATAACTCACCAGATTGAGCGTGAGCCCCATGTACTAAGGTTCAGTCCTTGATGCAGCAGCCCCGGGTTTGATTCCGACCTGCGGACCTTTGCAGCATGTCGTTCCCCCTATCGCTCCCCTTTTACATCTTCAGCTGTCCTGTATAATAAAAGGCCTAAAATGCCCAAAAAATAATCGTTAAAAAAAAAAAAACTTCCAAATGTCTCCGTGGTAGGCGCACGGAAACGCCGGAGTAGGGTAGTCCTAAGCCCCGGAAAGCCTTGGCTGAATTTAACCCCTGCTTCTCACACCCCACACTAACACACAGTCATGTCCAATGCTGGTAGACTGTAACGAGCTTAAAGGGATCAGTGTGTGTCTCCCTGCTGTGCATAAGTCAAACAAGGCTTTAATTATTCATGACAGTCTGAGCTGGGGGGCCGAGAGTGAAACCAGTTAGAGCAGAGGGTGGCTGGACTCAAGTCAAAGTGAGGAGAATGAAATTGAATGGAGGTGGGAAAGCAGAGGGATGAAATGCTACAATGGGAGGTGGCGTTTAAACCTGCCCAAAGGCATTCTGGGGGATTATAAATAGCCATGTGGGACTTGCTGCCAGATGGATGTTGATGACTTTACTATCCTGGAGTTTTACACTAAAAAATCCTTGGAGTCAAAGCTGTTGCCGAGGTTACCATAGAGTATTTTTTTTATTCAACAATGTTGGTCAGCAAGTCCATCTGTCTGTCCGTATGTCCAACACTTTCAGGTCCAGAGCACGATATCTCGATAGCTTGTGACCAGTTTGGAAAGACGTTTGATACAAATATTCATGTTCCCCAGAGGATGATATCTATAGATTTAGGTGACTTCCTGTCATTTCCTTTAGCGCAGTGGTTTTCAAACTTTTTTCAATAATGTGCACGCTAAATATTTTTTTAGCCAAGTACTCATTGATGAATTCATCATGAATTCATTTCCTTGACATATTTTGTAATTCCATCCTGGCTCCAGGCTCTAAGAATAATAAAAGCATGGTTATTCTTTGTTTCTGTCCATAATCACTGTCCAATGCTTTGGTTTCCTATAGATTCCTATCAGCCTCAAATAATTAGCAAATATTGGCATACTAGCACGCTAAACTAAGATGGTGAACATGGTAAATGCATAGTAACATCAGCACATTCGCATTCTCATTGCAAGCATGCTGACAAGCATTTAGCTCAAAGCACAGCTGTGCCTTAGTATAGCCTTGAGTTGCTAACATGACTGTAGTCTTCTTGTTAACTTCTTTGCAGCATTTCACAGTATTTGACTTCACCAACCAATATTTAACTCAACCAATGCGTGCCAATAGTCAACATCTTTAGACTAAATTAGGGATGGGGCCGATCCAGTATCGGTATCGGGACCGATACCAGCGAAATTCAGGTATCGGATTTTCCCGATCCAACCTGCGGAGATTTCCGATACCACGAGCCATGTCTGCACTTTAACGTTGTCTGCTGAAATGGCTCCAAAAGTGATTCCTGCCGGCTGGTCTGCTGGTTGGCTGCAAACTGTGGAATAGATTTCCTGAACGGAGGCGCGGCTCAATGAGACACAGAGTTATGAGACACGTCCCCGCTCAGGAAGTCCATTCTGCAGTTTGCAGCCAGCTAGCAGGATAGTAGCGTTGAGCAGCATTGTGGCTAGCTCAATGCTATCCTGTGTGTCCGCTGTTTGGAAATACTTCACAGTGGAAACACCGCAGAGCAAGACAGCAAAATGCAAAAACAAAACAGGACTTTCCCAACCGTCTGTCCCAGTGTTGTCGCTGGTTTGTGGCGTTTCATTTCCCCGTTGTTGCGTCCCCCAGAGACCCGGATCGTGTCCCGGCGGCCGCTGTTTCAGAGCAGCCGTTGCGCAGCCGTGAAAACAGAGGTGTGTGTGTGTGTGTGTGTGTGTGTGTGTGTGTGTGTGTGTGTGTAAGATGTTTACAGTTATTGCACTTTTCTTATATTTCAGATATTTGACATTTTAAAACGTTGATTTGTTGATGCTACAAGAGCCAGTGTGCTTGATTTGCGCTGTACACACACTGTTTTATTGATAGTGTGTGTGTGTGTGTGTGTGTGTGTGTGTGTGTGTGTGTGTGTGTGTGTGAGAGAGAGAGATATTTACACTTGCACTTTTCTTATATTTCAAGACTCAAGTATTTGACATTTTGGGAATGTAATACATATTGACATGACAATCAATTTGAAACCCTTACAGTTGCATATCTGTTTTCAGAATGAGATTTTTCCTGTTTTTCTGACCTTATACTTACCTCAAGTTGCCTTTTGGGACATACATACATACGTACATCCATGTCATACTTGCCCGTTGAGGAGTTTATTTCAGCATCATATAAAATCAACAATAATGATAATAATAATATTAAAGCAAACACAGCTCTGGTATCGGAATAGTATCGGTATCGGCCGATATCCAAATTCAGGTATCGGGATCGGATCGGAAGTGAAAAAATGTGGATCGGTGCATCCCTAGACTAAATCCAGCCAATATCATGGAAAACACAGTGATATTCAGCGTTTCCTCCAAACTGAAGTAGTGTGTATCACGATGCACTAAAACTAATCACTGAATCCCAGCCTAATTCAATTCTTTAAGGGTGGATAACTCTTTAAGGCTGATTAACACACCGCAACTGCTCAATGGTCAGGGAAGTAAGGGGCACATTACAATTAAACAAAGAAAATCAAGTTTTACTGCATCTTTTTCAAGATTTTTCCCCCCACAAATATGATCTGCAAGAAACATCCATCATATCAGAAGTTGATTATACTCATAAAACAATATCTTAAAATTCATTAAATGGCATGAATTTAAAGCCAAGATATTTAATGCTGTCGTCTCTGCTGTGGCGAGACGTCTACAGAGAAGATGGTGTTGAGTTGTTGTGGGAGGTTGTGTGAAAGCCTGCTGCTAATTTTAATCAGCCATTGCAAAACTTGTAAAATGCCAGCTTGTGAAGACACTATTAGGCTTAGGCTGTTGATTTCAGTGCTGTGAAATGCTTTCAGTGCATTGCCTCTTTTTGTACAGACTTCAAACATTAATGTAACCAGACGAGACAAAGACTTGGGATGGGAATCGAGAACCGCTTCCAGTTGATAATCGGTTCCAAATTGTCTGATCCATCAGAATCGTATGCCTCCTAGCTTATCAATGAATTTTACCAATGACGGCATGTTTTCTGACAGTTGGGCACTGCAGAACAATGACGTCAAACTCATGCATCTACGCTGCATGGAAACTTCCAACAAGCAAGGAGTCATGGCGGAGGGGAAGAAACTTCACAAAGAAAAATGACTACAGACATTACCAGCTGCAGCACAGCCTGTCTGTAAAATCATCCTTTCAAGTAAGGGTGGAAACACCAGCAATATGCCAATCTAAACACAAGTGCCACTGCTTCCCAACAGAGCATGCATGCATGCATGCATGCATGCATATATATATATATTTATTTATTTATTTATTTATTTATTTATTTATTTATTTTTTCATACATTTCATTTACCTCTCTTTCCTAAACTGATTAGCTGATTCGGGGCGTTCACTTTCAGTTAAACCAACAAGAAATTGGCCATGAATTCCAAGAGCCAATCACAGCATTGCATCCCTGCTTTAAATCTGTTCTTCTCACTGCTGCTGTCAGTTGTCATTCCAGGCAAAGCGTGCAACCCTCCTCCACCTCTTTCACCTTTTCACTTTCATGTCATCATCATCCACGCCACCTCGGGTCCTCCAGTGGGCCGCTCCTGTCGGCTTCTGCCTTCTGGTCTTACTCATACTCCTCTCCACCACCAGTGTCTAGACGCCATCAGGGGATATTCCTGCTTACTCGTGGCTTCTCTACTCCCTTATGAAATATTATTTACACAGCGATGGAATCTAATCGCCAAAGACTCAATATAGGTTAACCTTGTGCATATGTGACAAATAAACCTTTTGCATCTCTCCTGAGTGAAATATGCTCTCATTTCAGCTACCCTGTGTTCAGAAATAATAAAACAGTTGCATTGATGCTAAAAACCTGTGTAGGCCTTTTTTTTCACAAGAAAATTGATCAGGAATCAATAAGGGAATTGATAAAGAATCAGACCAATAAGCAGAATCGATAAATAAATAAAATCAATAAAATCTTATCAATTCCAATCCCTAAATACGACTGCAATACCCAGGTTGACTTCTAAATTAGAAACAAGGCAGCTTAAAACCTGATCTGAGAATCTTGCTGCTTTTTGCACTTGCACAACTACCCAGCAGGAATGAGAAAGTCACCCTGCAACTGTGAACCTTGACAACTGCAGTGACAGAAAGTGCTCGGCGACACAACAGTGTCAGCTCGCTGCGAGAGAGTCTGCAGCAGTAGAATCGGCGAGCTGGTGAGGCGAGGAGTCACAGCCGAGTCACCACGCAGTGACCTCACTGCACTTCTCAGTGCAGACGCCACGTTAGTATCCACACACAGACAATAAGGCGACAGTGGGGCAAGACCCAGACCTTTTCATGCGAAAATGTACAAATTCTGAAGATAGTGAACAACAAAATATTGGCTTTCAGCATTTCAAAGCAAAACTATAGCCCTACTTAATACAATACACCATCCATTCTATTCATAGTTATGACTAACAGTCTGTTGATGAATCATTTCCATATAAAAAGGATCAGCAGCATATTGATTGAAAGTTCCATTCATAACAAACCAGCCCCCACATTACTACAACTTGTTTCTACATCAAAGTCTCCTCCCATCACAAACTGGACACTTTTCTCCATGAGGTCTGGTGTACAGCCAGCTGATTAAGAACAGAAAGGTCACTGCTTTGTTGCAGTCTATTATTTCACCAGAAGAAAAAGGGATCATTAGTGGCCAAAGCCATCCTTTCATGCTGAGGAGCATCTGTTCAGAGAAAAAATAGATACCTGGTTATGGAGGGGAACACTTGTGTCTGCCTCCTGATTGCCCGATTAATATTTCATGGCGTTTATTTTGCAGTATGGCGTCATTATCATCAATATTCAGGGCTGAGCTGTCAAATGCATCCAGAACAGACATATGTGATATCACTTTTTTCTAACCGAGTCCACCCTCTTTAAATGTAGTTAGAAAAGGACCAAGAAAACAAACAAATAGTAATTTCTAAAATCGGATAACAAAAAAACGAAGTGTTCGTGAGGGGCCCCATCACTCGAAGAAAAAAGCTGATTAAAAACATAGATACTAAGGGTCTTCAAAAAGGCAATTGTACACACTTCTTGTAAACTATCCTTAAGTGGTTAAAATTAATATTTATTATATCTGTTTACAACTACTTATATATGAAAGAAGTCACTCATAGTGACAAACGTGACTCTGCAGCTCCCCTTAGCTGTACGGCGCGGAGCGTTTTAGTGTCTTTCAGCTCATTGTTTTGGATTTCCAGCCCGAACACTTCCCTTCACTCTCACTGCTTTAAGCAGCATTGTTTGCTGCAGCAGGCAGCCGTTTTTGGCACGCAAAAAAAGCTCACTCCACGCTACCTGCAACAGTACTAAATGGCAGGCAGAAAAAGTTAGCCATTAGCTAGCTAAGATAATGGACCATTTAGATTTTTCCCTCAAGAGTTGGTAGAGAACAAAAGAGTTAGGGTTAGCAAAAATATCTGCTGCTAGCTGTTTGGTCCTAAAAAGCTCTAAGGAAACCACTGTAACGGTTACACTAACGTATACCTGCTCACCAAACAGCTTAGTTAGCGACTAGCTAACTAACGGAACATAATGGAGCATTTTGCCACTAAAGAAGCAAATGTTTCCCTCTAGAGTTGATGAAGACCAAACGAGAGATAAAAGGAGGGAACTTAGCTAGCTTTGGCAGGTGGCTAGAATCAACGACTTTTAACTAGCTAGCTAGCTAAACACTAGCTAAATAAGCAACTGTTGGCTAAAAAGTTCGACAAAATCTACTTAAAATGTGATAATATGTTAATGTTGGGTTCTGAAATATGGTGGCCACCTTATCTTATATTACCTTTCTGTTTAAAATAACGTTATATACTTACAGAATATTCAATATCATGGGTCGTTTTTTAAGGGCACAACTGAAAAACCAGGGTTTTTTATTAGCTGGCCATCATCATGAGGCAAAACAATCAAAGCAGAGTTCAGAGAAAAATATTAGCTTAGTTAGGGCTGAAATCAATTTACTGCATCAGTTTCACATCAGTGTCTAGAATTGTGATAGATTGAACTCTGCCTCAAAATGCGAGTAAACTGACTCTATAATCCACCATCTCTCTTGTAATCCACGGTCACAATCATGAAATGGATACCCCCCACCTTTCCCGCGTCCCTCCCCTAATAAACTGCTCCGTGGAGATGAGTGGACAGGGGGCTGCAGAGACATAGCTGAGGGAATCCCTGCACAAACCCACTGTAGTACATCTCCAAGCTGTCAAACCATTTTAACCAGCCTGACACAGCAAAATACTGCGCTCACAGCAGGTCAAACCCCACCTTGCCCGAGGAATAATAATGACAGCAGCAACAAAATACCCGGAAAGGACGAGCTTCATTGTGTGAAACAGCTAATTTCTCTTAAAAGCACAACCCGCAGCAGGGTAAACACACACGCCGACTAACATTAATGTTGGACACAAAACGTAGGAAGGATGGTGGAGGGGATGAATGCGCAAATGATTTACCTGAGCGGTGGTCAGTGATGAGCAAGTGTCGGATGATGAAGACCTTCTTCTTCTTCTTCTTCTTCTTCTGATGATGATGCTGCTGCTGCTGCTTCTTCTTCTGCGCTCAAGTCAGCGGTCCTCCTCAGCCTCCCAGCCAAGCCTCCCCCTCTCTCCCTCTCTCTCCCTCTCTCTCTCTCTCTCTCTCTCTAATGCATGCTGGGAACATGATGGGTGTAGTGCATTCATTACCGCAGCCAGTCCATGAAGCTCATTGGCCAACGGTGAAATTGAGGGAGCATCTCGCCCCCTCAATTGGGGAATCACATGTGAAACACGATCAAATTCATAGATATGATCAAGAAGGATATATATATATATATATTTTTAAATCACAATAATTTAATATAATTGTGATTTATATAAATACTTGTTTGGTTGTTTTATTTGCCATATCGCCCTGAAATTTCTGAAATTTTCAAAAAGGTATGTTTATTTATATAGGAAAATCATAAAAAGAATGTAGTTTTTTTTTTTTTATTATTATACAGTGGTATTTTTCTCAGACTGTCATGGAACCAGTGCCAGCCCTAGACTTTTGAGGGCCCTAAGCATATTTGATTCTCCCCCCCATTGTAACGTGTTGCCATTTCACTTGGCACTAAACCAACCTGTGTATAGTGAATTTTAGTTTAAGCACACATAATGTAAACATAAGCATGTCGACTAAAATGGGACCTTTTAGAACCAACATTATCTTTAAATAATCTACAGTAAATACAGAATTTGTCTTTTACCCCCTAACCCTATGGATGCTCCTTTTCGGGGGCCTTCTGTTTGATCTGGTTAAAGTTTGATGCATATTTAATGTTGAGAGGGCTGAATCTTACCTGTCGTAATGTGTAAGATGTCCAAATGTAGAAAGGATATGACACAACCAAAAACATATGATGCACAAGGCAACCATATGGTGAAGAACATACATTTCTTAAAATAACTAATACATTGTGCAAAGTCTGAAACAGTGATTAAATGAGGAAAACAAAAGGAGCACTGTTTAAATAAAATGTAGTTGAATATTGAATATTGACTAACATTCATCAGGTGACCAGAAACACGACTTTAAATAAATGCTAATGCTGCTATGTGTCTGCAGATTGCGTAAATACAACTTCTTGCTACTACGTTTCACTATAACGGACGTCAACGTTGTTTCCCTGCTGCCCCCCAAGTGGCGAATAAATCAATGAATAATGCTTCAAAGGGTGCATTGGGGGCCCCTCTCGGTTTACAACAAAATAGTAAATGAACATAACGGTAGTGGAAAGTTAAATGATGGAGATATCTGTCAGGCTGATATCAGCAGAGGTAAATATTTTATGACGGCACTCAGCCACAGAAGAATATGTCGACCCAGCTGTCACTGATGTAACAGAGTGTAATAAAAACATCATCAATCTCTTTGTAACCCACACAGCCATGACGCCTGTCTGTTGTTGAGTTTGCTGCCCCTGAAAGACAATTCTCTGTGTCGTCAACAGCCATTTTTTTCAACTCATACCGTAAAGGTATAGCTTTTTGGGGGGTAATATTTTTGAAATATTTCATCATGTTTTATCTCAGAAGTTCATTGGGTATCTAACCTATCATATGTCAGAATGTCTGCATAATTATAATAATAACAACATACAGAGCCCAATAATGACACTGCAGTCTCCAGTCAACACATTACACAACAGGATCATACAGTAAACACAAAGCTGGATTAAGAAAACTTGTAATTAATGCATGGATAACTGTGTGAATGAATGTACAAATCCTAGGATTGTGGTGGAGCTAATTACACTTTAATGAGAAGCCACGGTCCAGCCTCCAGCCCTCTGGAGGCCAACAGCACACTCACAGATGCTGCTATAGCAACTAATTAATTCAAAATTCAGAGTAACACTGCAGCGTCATCTTTCATTAGCATTAAGCTGGATGTTTACAGGCAAATCTGAGTATGAATCTGAGCCGAAATCACCTTTTTGTATGTTTTAGCTTCGAGCCTCAGTATGGTTGTTTAATGGTGTGTCAGCATGAATTCATGACATAACCAACTCTGTGCCACGAATACATGTATTGCCCCTGCTCCCTCTTGAATCAGATGCTGCATCTGAGACAAAAACAGAGGCACAGGCTGCACCCCAAAGTGCAGCACAAATGTTGTCATCCAATCACAGCAAGACGCATCTGCACACAGCAGCTGCACAGAAAACAGAAACTATGATGAGCGTACAGCCTCAGCGGATTGGCAGTCTCCATTTCACAGTATTGTTAGTGCAATGTTTTTCATTAGCCATTAGTCTACATCTTCTGGGAACCTTGCATGTCTGTACAAAATCTAATGTAAATCCATCCAATAGTTGTTGAGATATTTCAGTCTGGAAGTGGTGAACTGACTGACCGACTGACATTGTCATCCCTTTGCTAGGCTAAAAAGAAATTAAAAGAAATATATAAAAAAAAGCCCTGACTCAGGCTTTGAAAGTGTTGGCTTCAGTTTTGCGCCGTAAAGCAATCCAGCAAATGTCTCTCCTGTAGCTCAGTGTAAAATGTTACCATACACCTTTGGCTGATCCAACAGGTGCGTTATTGATCTATTGAGGCTACAGCAGATCTGCTTACCACAGCTGTTATTGAAATCACCACAAACATTTCAGAAACTCAACAAAAGCGTCTCCTGCTATCAGCCGAATAAAGATCTGACTCACTTCCCCTCAGCCTGGGCTTTTGCCGCTATAGCATTCTTCCATCAACTGAGACCAAAAGACCATGACTCAGCAAAAACAGAACCTCAAACACCTAGAAGGGTGCACGAAAACAAAGGGAAGGGAGACATGTTTAATTCATAAGCTCTTGCAATGCAGGAACACCAGATTTTCTGATAAGCTGAGGCCTCGCAGCTGTCCAGCAACAAACAGCAGCCAGGGCAAGACACAGACAGGAAGTAGCTGCTTACGCTGGTTAATGTCAATGGATATTTACTGTCACTGAGTGGGCTGTTGCATCCCACAGGGCACAGCTGCATTTCCCATAGGACAGCTCCATCCTAATGGGGAGCAAACGCATAATGAAGCATTTTCCCATTTTCTCTAACCATTTACAGCACGAGTCCCTTGGGGAAAAAGTCCTCCGCCACCAACCCCTAGTACATATGAGTGGATTCACAAGCACTATACCCTAGTGCTTGTGAATCCACTCATATGTTGGGTTAACATGAATACAAATTGTTCAAACACAATTTCATTTTGAAATAGCAGAGTTGTATAAATTAAGAACATATTAAAGCAGCTGAAATTAATTAAGCACATATGCCACACACCCAATACATTACCGTCAGACCAGAAACTATGGTAGCCTATGATAGTGGTTCCCAAACTTTTTCACGTCAAGGACCCCTAAACTGACACAAATTGGACCACGGACCGCCATTTGTTAAGATTTTGTCCCGATTTTGTCCCATGGCCCCTCTGTATCTGACAGGATTTTGCTTTTGGAGGTTTTATTACACATGTATGAAACCCATGACCAAAATAGTCATACAATAGGTCATTGTGTTACTTAGATGGAATTAAAGTAAAAATAAATGATTATACCTTTTGCTACGGACCCCCAGGAACCCCCTCAAGGACCCCTGTTGGTCCGCAGTCCCCACTTTGGGAACCACTGGCCTATGAGTACATTCACAGAACTGGGTCCGGGACTGTTTTTGGACCTGCTGACCTCTCTTAATTTAAATTATTTCACAAATAAGACACAAATTCACCAGCTAGCTAAACGGCAGCTCTTTTTCCACCATTGATGGTCCAGCAGCTCCCAAGAGCATCTGGCTAAATGTCTTCCCATCAAGTGTTGTCACAGAATGTTCTCCAAGTACCAAAATAGCCAATTAATAGTTTATTTCAGTAAATTTTTCATGCCATGTTTTTAAATGCCCGAGGCTGAATACAGTAAAATGGAAAAATGCATTCTGGTTTAAAACAAATGAATGTCTTAATGTTCATACAGAAATATAAATCACTGCATAAAGTTAAACATCACCAAGATGCAGTACAACTGATACTGTGCTTTAATGTAAATCGGTGCATTTCTTCAGTGTGTGTAATGATCCAATGAAAAAGTCAGGGTGCATAACTATAGTGAAATCTCATCTTAATATGCAAACATATTCACAATCACACAGTGCAGTTTGTCCGGAAACACAACAGGAGGCGGTTGCTAGTTGTATGTATACTGTGTGTGTGTGTGTGTGTGTGTGTGCGTGCGTGCGTGCGTGCATGTTGGTGGGTGATTTGCAGCCCTAATGTCACAGGAAGCACCAGCAGCCATACTGATGATTTTTTTTATGCCCTGCCTCATTTCACTAAGAGGCTCAACCCGACCGCTGGTGGCGTTTTTAATTTACTTATGAGGCAGACAGAGAAAGACAGAAGGAACTGCAGCTCCCACAGTAAAAAACAGCGGCATATAACGCAGACCAAAACATTGATTCTGTGTGCAGTTAATAATATTACATTCATTTATTTATTCAATGCATAAAATATCAGCATTTTGCAAACAGTTCAACAAATTGGGAAATGGAATATTTAGTTGCAGCAGAACTGTAGTGTAAGTAAATGATACAACATCTGCAAGTGGTGCTTTCAACAATACACACTACAAAACCTCATTTCAGAAATAAAGCTATTGACACTTTATCACCTCTAATGGTTGGGGAGCTTTGCAACAACATATCTTACTGCAATAATTACTAAAAATTATGTATTATTATTATTATTATTATGATTATAACCGTTGAAAATTAGTATATAAATGGCATTGTGATTTATAAAGTTTTCCTGAGCAAAATGTATTAATCAATTTGTTAATTCTACATTTATTTATGTTAACCACATATCAATAAGTGCAATGGCCAATGGAAACAGACTTAGTGAATAAACCATCGTACATGTGATAAGTTTACAGTGAAGACACAGAAAATAGTGGCAGATAAAAACATGAACCAAACAGAAATGCTATATTTCCGTCGCGTTTCCGACGTGGGTTTCGGTCATTTGAAGTTTGACGCCTTACAGTACGTCATCTTCTTGTGCCCTCTTCTATTGCAATGCTTTCATGGCGCCCAACTAGAGAATTAGTGCCACCAACTGTTAATCTCCAAATATTCGCATAACAGCAGTGGATGGAAAGGCGTATTCATTTGCATTGTCTTCTGCAGATTTTCTGGAAATTGAAAAGTTGTGTTACATTTGGATGGAAACTTGGCTATTTGCTACTTGGCAGATTAATATTTCCTGTTCACTGTAGTTTTTTTCTACTGCACTGTTTTTATCCGTGGGATTAATCATTTTAGTGTCTTCTAATTAAGTCTTCTAATTAAATAAGCAGGTGACATTACTGCATGCCACTCTACTCCTCACACTTCAATAGATAGCATTGCCTAATTACCAAAAGGCCTTGTTGTTGGGTCTTACAGCTTTGTCCCTAAGCAATGACACAGGAATCAGACTTCTTTGGTTTCGGGCTTGGTGAAGAAGGTGGAGGAGAAGGAGATGCCGGGGGTTGGTATTGGTAAGAGGATGTGCTGCGTTGGTAAGTCAAAGTGCTGGGTTGGTATGAGGCTGTTCTGGAATTATAAACAGATGTACTGGGTTGGTATGAGGGCGCGCTGGGTTGGGCAGCTGGTCTGATAGTTTGGGGAGCTGGTCTGATTGTTGGTGGAGCCGCTCTGATTGGTTGGGGAGCTGGTCTGATTGTTGGTGGAGCCGCTCTGATTGGTTGGGGAGCTGGTCTCGGTGCCGATACTGGTTTGGGTGCCGGTACTGGTCTCGGCGCCGGTACTGATGCAGTACCAAATAAGTCGACGGGCGGTGGCGTGGTCTTGTACTGCAGCAGGTACTCGGGGTAGATCTGGTGCTTCTCAAACACAACAAAGATGGAAGGGGATATAACGTCGTCGACGCAGCTGTCAAAAAAGTTTATGTCTCCGCCGTCCTTAGAAGGAGGTCGGACGTAGTCGGAGGACCCTCTGGTGTAATCTCCCACCAGCACCCGTGAGATGAACAAGGATTTGACATCAGAGTCACCGGTGTAGCTGTGGGAGTATTTTGCATCCCGGGCAAAGTAACTACCTGGGTTTGGACACAGAGATGTTTGGATTATTGTTAGATCTGTTTATTTGGTCTATAAAATGTCAGAATGTAACCAAAAAAAGAAAAAAAACATGTTCTACTTAGGCTACTATCACATACGACAAAGAAAAGCAAATCCACACAATCATGAATCTGAAACTAGTGAATGTTTGGCATATCTGCTTGATAATTGACTTAAACAATTGATCCATAATCAAAACAGTTGCTTATTAATTTTCTGTCAATCAACTAATTGTTTCAGCTGCTGTTTTTAAAAATTAATTTTTGGCATTTAAAGCCCGACACAGAAGATTGCTATCCTTTGTAATCCATTGTGTTGGGAGGAGCTATGAACCTTCTGAACCAGAGTAAACTGTTCTAAAGCAATACTGATGGACAGTTTAAACACCAGATAGGGGTAAAAAAAATAAAAAATAAAAACGAAAGTAGGGAGAACTGTCCCTTTACATTTGTGTGCGCATTGAGGGTGATGTTAAGATTTTAGAATTGGTATAAGATACCGTCCCTTCGTCTAAGGATTTATTGCCAAGTAAGTAACACAAGGAATTTGCCTTGGTGGTTGGTGCATACATAAACATATTAAACATTAATATTAAATAAGGAATACATACAAAAACAACAGTATACAACATAACTGTTTAACATTAATCAGTAAACAGCTTAGAATGAATGGTTCTTCAACTCACCTTTGCCATAAACTGTTCCATGAGTTCCACAGATTCTCCAGTCAAAGTTGGTGTGGCAGATGACATCTACGTATTTAGAGTCAGTGCCATGAAAAAGCTTTTTTTCTTTCACATAGGGTCCCTTGGTGTTGATCTTCATCTGCTTTTTCTGCCTTTATTTAGGAAAAATAAATCAGAAACTTTAAATCAGGCTGATACATTTAGCAATGTGTGCTAATGTGAATGAGACTATAATACGTACTTTGGCTCAACAGCGGCCACAAGTGGCAGCCACGGAAGAATAATAGGCTACATTCTAATTACTGGCTAAAGAGTAGAACAAGTAGAAAGTCATAAAGTCAGTGAACTGACTCAGTAATGGCAGTTACACAGCAATATCTATTTAAACGTTTCTAACATCAGCCACCTTAAGCTACTTGCTGTAGCAGCAAAACCTCAACTGAGCAACTGTGCATTTTACTGCTTATATGTTCAACTTCTCTTTTGTTAGAGGGAGGATGTGTTGTTTCTTCTTTATAAAAGTGACATACTCTCGCTTTAACAACCAGAGAGAGATGGTTATCTGAGCAGATACAATAACAACCCAGCTAAGAAGCTTTTGAAACTCACGACCACTGGGATGGATAATACTGTACGTTTGCGAGACAAAGCCCATAAAAATCACCTACGTACCACTGAAAGACTTCCCAAAGAGCTTTGTTCTGAATCCTCTCAATTAGGACAATGTCAAAGCCTCTCATGGTTTTACAGAAAAGAGTTTCAATCTCCTTAAATTCATCCGAGGAGCGCTGCAGGGGGACTCGCTGGAAAACACAAAGAGAAAAGAAATTGTTGTTAGCATTTTTCTTTAATTCTGTCCAAAAAAATCAACACAATTACTACAATAACTAATTTTTTTTCACCACTTTGGGACAGCGGAAACAAATTGTGAACCTCACATTTAATTGTCAAGCAAACCTTTGAAATGTTTCCATTTCCAAAATTAGCGTGTTCCCATCAAATGCTTTGGAGTTAATAAAGTCGCCTTGGCCATAGAGCAAGTTTAAATTGTTCTTTCGTGTCAGCTAGTCAATATATTAAATTACTGATTTGTTTGCATTACTTCCACACATATCTTCTATGTTTTTTTATTTATCTCTTCACCCTATCTGTAACCAAGGACTCTCCAGAAGAGGGAGAGGGGGGGGGGACAGCTCTGACGGGGTCCTGGAGGCCGATGGGGGGTCAGGGGGAATGGACTAGTATGGGACAGTATGGTGTGAAATCTACTCGCGTGGATGATGTGTGTCTGGTTTCAGGGGCTTCAGTGACATTGTGTGTCTCTGTGAGATTTCCCAGTGTTCGTCATTCTTTCCAGTAGGGCTCGGTACCGAATTCAATAAGCACTGACCCAATTGCCTCTCTCGATACTACCTAAGTATCGAGTATCGAAAAATGCCTCGTCATTCAATACACAATTTCAACAGGAGTAAATCCAAGGGGGCAGGCTTCTCTCCACAGAGTGAAGGCGCTATGGCGCCATTTTAATGCTACCAGACTCCTCACCGCCGTTAGCATTTCACTGACTGCCATTCATTTTGGCGTCACTTTGACAGCGAATAACTTTACATCTGAAGCGTTTAAAGACTTTATTAGTCCATGTTTAATTCTAAAGAAACACGACAATGTATAAAAGGCTCCATTACCTTGTACCTCACGTTATGGCTCCGTAGCAGACGTTTTTGTAAAAATAGGCTAACGATTGTGTCATAACCACGTGACTTGCCGTTGCATAGCAGAGCAATTACCGTACAGTACAGGAGAAGCTCGCAGGCACTTTCAACTTACATTAGCCATTTAAGTTTAATTGCTAATATTAACTAACATTTTAGTTAGCAATAATTAGCCTGCGCCTATGTTATCTCCTTACATATACCTACGCTCTCCGTCTCTGCAAGATTCGGAATGATTGAGATTTCTCTTGGAACAGCTAGCAGAAGACTTACAACGTTCAGACATGTTGCTCACGTCACATCTACGTCGGCAAGCTCAGTTTGCAGCTGCGCAGTAACGCTCGGCTATCACCGGAAAAGTGCTTCTAATAGACTTCACTCGTCTCTGTCCAGAGCAACGGGATCACTTAGTCCATTTCTTTAACTGTCTATGAGTAAATCTCATCAGCGTCAGTGAGCCAATAAGCACGCAGCATGCTTCTACCAACATCTAATAATGTCTGTGATTGGCTGTCTAACGTTACACAACGTATAGACAGGCAGGAAAAACTTAAAATGACATACAGAGAGGGGGGGGGGCTCATGTAGTAGGAGCTGAAAAATAAATAAAAAGATTTGGCATGGGTAACTTGCACATCTGTGAAGGCACCATTAATGCTGAAAGGTACATACAGGTTTTGGAGCAACACATGCTGCCATCCAAGCAACGTCTTTTTCAGGGATGTACCTGCTTATTTCAGCAAGACAATGCCAAG
This sequence comes from Gymnocephalus cernua, assembly GCA_023631565.1. Taxonomy (NCBI): domain Eukaryota; kingdom Metazoa; phylum Chordata; class Actinopteri; order Perciformes; family Percidae; genus Gymnocephalus; species Gymnocephalus cernua. Next base: position 18,059,715 of record CM042447.1, on the reverse strand, counting down.
CCACATACTGCATGTGTTACAACAGTGTGGCTTCGTAGTAAAAGAGTGAGAGTACTAGACTGGACTCCCTGCAGTCCAGACCTGTCTCCCATTGAAAATGTGTGGCGCATTATGAAGCGCAAAATACAACAACGGAGACCCCGGAGTGTTGAACAACTGAAGTCGTACATCAAGCAAGAACAGGAAAGAATTCCACCTACAATGCTTCAACAATTAGTGTCCTCAGTTCCTAAACGCATGTGTGTTGTTAAAAGGAAAGGTGATGCAGCACAGTGGTAAACATGCCCCTGTCCCAGCTTTTTTGGAACGTGTTGCAGGCATCAAATTCAAAATAAGTAGATAAATCAATGAAGTTTAACAGTTTAAACATTAAATATCTTGTCTTTGTAGTGTTTTCAATTGAGTACAGGTTGAAAACGTCCGAACTTCACTGGAATTGGGGTTTGTACATTAACATAACTTCTAAGCCAGGGCATGAATATTAGCGGAAACAGTAGAGACAAAAACAGTAGAGAAGTTATGTCTGTCATGCAGATTGAAGGTGTGGTGTTTTCACAATACCTTGTATCCTGTTTGAGGAATCTGTGTCTTGTCCCAGTGGTCGGGTACAGCGGTCAAATTTAAAGGCCTTCTGTGGTCAGAAAGCAAAGTAGGATTAGTTTTATTGTGAAGTGGTTTAATTAAATGTTTCTTAAAAGGTGGAAAACATGAGCGGGACCAACAGTATATTTGGAATGTCGTACCTGGCTTTCGCTGTTTTGACATCAGATGCGGAGACAAACAGAGGCCGTCTTTTCACAAGCCTCTTGGTGCCATACTGCTTGTTTGTCTGTATCATGTCTGAGGAAAAGAAAAGATTATAACGGCTTGAATGTTTTAAAATGCACATAACTGTGAACAGAGATCTATTGCGTAAAATCTGTTTACCCTGGAAACTGAGCGAGTATGACTGTGAACCAGCGGTGAACTCCACCACATCTTTGTCATTGTCCAGAAACTTCTGCTCCAGTGTAGGACTGTCTACGTCTGCTACTTTGCGTCCACCAGCCTGCGACACAAGACAGATGCGTCTCTTTTTACATTAAAACATGACCAATCAGGAGCCAGTTAGTGTGGTATGCAAAAAGAGAATTACCGTTGCTGTTAAGAAGGGCTCAGCTTTGAAGGTTGGAGAATTAAATGCCTTTCTTTCTTAGGGTGCTTTTACACCGGCCTTGTTTAGTTCGGTTGAATTGCACTAGAGGGCGTTTGCCTCGCTGGTGCGGTTAATTTGGGCAGGTGAGAATGCAGCGATTGGACTCATGTGCGCACCAAAAGCGGACCAATTAAGCACCTAGATCTGCTTGATGAGGTGGTCTTGATGAGCCTTTAATCGAACTCTGGAGCGGTTCGTTTGTGGTGAGAACTAGTCTAAGCTAATGTCTCCTGTGCATGGGTAACAGCTTAAAGCTACATTGTGAAAGAATTACTCCCATCTAGCGTTGAGATCAAATATCGCAAACAACTCTCCCTCGCCACGCAGTTGAAAGTACATATTGCAGCTACGGTAGCCACCACGCTTCAAAAAGCGAAAGTGTACTAAAGGCCGTCAATCAGCCGTGGTTGTCGGAGTGCATGTCGGACAGTGGCGCGGACGCGCGCTTCACACCACCCGACGGAAAGAGAGAGAGAGAGAGAGAGAGAGAAAAAAAAAGAGACTACGGCGGTCCGGAGGATAATTAACTAGTTGGGATTTGCAGCTCCAATGTTCACTCCTTTTTTCTGATGACGCCAGTCTCTTGCTCTTTTCAATATCCGTTTTCGTATTGTGGGCGAAGAATAAGACTCCTGTTCTTGAAATTTGGATTTTGAATATGTGTGGTCCTCCGTGTTTCCTTCTTCAAACTTGCCGGGGCCGGGAAGCGACGATACCCAATTAGCAGCAGCTGTGAGTCGAAAACGCGAAAGACGGAGCAGTATGTCCTGTATGACCCTTACCGGCTAACGTCTACCCCAGTTCATGCAAACGCAAATGTAAAATTTCAAGCCAATAGGAATACTTGAAATTGATGGTGGTGGTCAATATTCATAAAAAAGGACAAGTTTGTGAAGGGCAATCCAGATTTTGATAATAAACAGCTGCAAACGTTACACAATGGGGCTTTAAGAAAGAGTTGCAGGGTTATGTAAACACATATAGTCATCAGTTCAGCACAGGTTCAGTAGACCATGAGTGGGAAGGATAAAGTGGGTAGAACTGGTGTGATTTGAGTTTTTAAATGTCTGTCCCTTTAAAAAGCAGAATCCAAAACAAAAGGATAAGTGGTTTCAGATAATGGATGTTTATATAAATTCCATTTCAGAGCAAAGTTAGGACAACCTCACTTCTTTCTTATCTTGTGCAAAATTTAACAGAGTAAGTTTGCTGCAGTGAACATTTGTCACTACAGTAGCATTTAAGGTTGCGGTACGCCTGTAAAATGTCACTGAAATAAAGATAAAGTGGTCATTTTTAGCCCAAATCAGCTCCAGTAGCTTGGCTTGCCGAGGCAAGTTGTCAGTTTGCACATCTTCAATTAAACTATTGCCTACTGCTGCTACTTTTTCATGCTGCTCTACTGTTTGCTAACTCACACTGTTATCTGTGAGGGAATGTTTCAGTGTTTACAAGGTTTTTAATGACGTGGCGTTACTGGAGAGGAATGACTTCCAACTTTGATCAGCTGTATAAAGGTCAGATAATACAGTTTATACCATGGTCTGGGTGACTTGGGTCTGGGTGGACTTCGGCTGCGCGTCGGATGGTTCACGCCTAGCCGTCGTCCATTAATACCTGACAATGGACACCTCGTCGGGCATTAACCCTTACATATACCTTGATTGGCTGCAACATTATGTTCAATTTCAGAATAGATACCACATAACATTACATAAATAATCAGTTGTTTCTATAAAAAATATTGATGAAAGCAGCTTTCACAGGACACAGAAAAGGCAGAACTCCAGTTACTCACAGCTGTAGCGTACGTGTTCCACGTTCCGAACTCATCCTCCCAGTACCAAACCCACTCAGTGGTGTGGATGAAGGTTGGCTCAAGCAAAGAGTTTGTGGTAGAGAGTCGTCGGACTTTGTTCAATCCACGGGTCATTGTGTCAAAATGCACAGGTGGGGTGCTGTAGGGGTGCTGACTAAAGACAGCAGAATAGATAACTATTAATTTATACAATTCATGTTGACAGTAAATAATGTACTACATTTTACCAAAACATTATTTTGCTAAAACGTTTGCTAAAAGATCAATACTGGGAGTGCCTCTTCAGCTAAGCGACTGTTGGCTATAGCATATTTACCGTACAGACAATGACCCCTATTTTCTAGCGGTCCTGGAGGCACCGCCGCGAGCAATCGCGGCCGTTCAAGTCGATGCTTGATATTCCACCACTCGCGTCACGGCGCGTCCAAGAAGCATGCGCGAAGCGTGCGTGATGCGGCTCTCCGCTCCACTAAAGATCCACGGCAGGTCTATTTTTACGTGGGCTGTAGGCCGTTGGGACCACCAGGCAGGAAGAGAAAGAAAGTCAATTTACCAAAAGACACCCCCCAACATAGTATATGTCTCCTCTAGAACACCACGGACGACGAGAGATTCAACTTGCTGGTCTACTGCAGCCTTGACAAAGAGCTGTCTGACGGTAAGGTAAAGCGGTATAAATATTCTAAATATAGCATACACTGAAACTGATATTAATGTTTTTAGGTTGGCCATTTTTTAGGTGCCTAAAATACATTTTGTTGCAACCCGCGACCACAGCAGTACATTGCTTAGCTTCCGTGCCGGTACCCCTGCTTGCTTCTCCAAACTGAGGACGTGCTGACCGCCATCTACTGAAGGTAATACACTGACTATGGAGAAGTACCTCATACAACTACACTTCAAAAAATCCCAACTATCCTTTTAAGGCTTTTTGTAAATTTGTGTTCAACAATAGTTGATAAAATTGGTTGTTTCAGTATACATCTTAAGGTTGAATTTAAGAATTAGATCTTTCCAGAACTACGAGCTCATTGAATGTCAGTAGAGAGTACCTGTATGTGTTTTTAGGGTCACAGTAGTCCTTCTCAATCGCCTCATTTTCATTATCAGTCAAGGCGGTCCATTGATCGTCCTCTCTGACCTCCCATCTGTACGGCATCTTGTCGTGAGCTTTAAAACATCGCTCTGAGAAGACATCGTCATAAAAACTAGATTGATGATGACGTGATATGCTCTAAACTCTATAGTACAAAATAAGTGTAATTATTACGGTTTTGCATGATGATCTATGATGTATCATTGATTACTTACCCTCATGCACGCAGTGTCCTTTGATGAAGTACATGCATATCTCAGTTTTATCTGAAGGAAACAAACAAAAAGTGCACTGTAAAGTGGTGTTGTGCTTTTTTTTTCTTTTACAATTTAGAGTTCTTTCAGAAAACTGTTTCAATAAAAGCTTTTGCCGCTGCCGTAGTTTACCTCTAGCAGGTCTTTGCCTTTGTCTTCTGTTCGGTCCATCATCGGTGTTTGCATCGTTGATGACAGAACCAGGGTTGTCATTAGTGGAACTGGTTGATGGTTTGCCCGTGTTCCTGACTTTCTCTCTGACAGCTGTTGAAGTTTTATTCAGATTTTGTTTTTTGTTCTGACCATCGTCGCTGCTCGCATCGGTGTCGTTGGCAGCCATGGAGATGTCACTGGTGGAAGAGTTTAGTAGCAGCAAATCATTCATTCCATCGTCGATGTACGGATCTAAACCGTTGAATTCAGCAAGGATGTCATCAGTGGAAGAGGTTTGTTGCGCCGGTTGACGGGTGCCTGGGTTTCCTCTATTTCCTCTATTGCCCCTGTTGCCCCTGTTGCCCCTGTTGCCTCTGTTGCCTCTGTTGCCCCTGTTGCCCCTGTTGCCTCTATTGACCCGGGAAACATCTCTTCCTCTCCCTCTGCAATGCCTTTGTTGTAAATTCAGGCCATCGTCACTGTTCGCGTCAGTGTTGTTGGGAGTGGCCAAGAATTCCCTGGTGGAAGAGTTTTTTTGCTTTCTGTCAGTGTACTTCAAAGCCAATATGTTTGCGTAAACAGACTTCAAGGAATCAGTGAGGTCTTCAGGCACGCCTTTCTCCTGCAGGCTCTTGTATGGCTGTGGAGCATTAAATTCATGAGCCTTGGAGCAGCTGCAGTCACGGTTCAGGAACTTCTCACAGATATGCAGTCTCTTGCAGGCGAAACCCTCCTGACACAGGCCGAACTCCCCGCCACCATTGTTGTAATTATGACATATCTGGTATAGGGAGAAAAGGTGGTTACAATCAAACCAAGAAAAAAGCTAGGAAAACAACAAACAGGAAATTGCAGTTGTGATATTGACATTTCATTTTTCAGTGTCCAACTCCTTTAAGATGATAAATACAGATGTTATCCAGCTACTGTAAATCCAAAAGTTGATGAAGTCAACAAGACTTCTGGTACTCTAAAGGACTCTAGGGTTTCTTGCAATCATATTTTCAGCATCTGATGACTAGGGTTTAATACATATCCAAACTGTTTCCTTTTCGGGAAAAAATAGTTACTTTTTTATGCGTAAACCAAATATGATATATGATATTTAGAAAATATACTTATCACTACAGAAATAAGTAAATTGTTTAAATAAGTCCTAGACTGGTTGTGGTCAGCTAATGTGATTCTGCACTTGGGTCAGAAAATGTCATAATTAAGGAAAAATATATATCCCTACTGTGTACCCTTCCATACACTGAGGCAGCAGTACTGATCGAATTTGAAAAACTACTCTGGATGAATCTTTTGTATGTAGTGAAACTTACATCAGGCAGAAGCCAGTTGTCGCTCTGCAGCAGCAGTGTGCACAGCTCGGCCCGGCTCAGACTCTCCAGCTCATGCACTCGCAGTAACCCCGCATTGTGATCAGAGTCCAGCTCATGGGAGAATCTGCATCCTGTCCTGTCATCCATGAACACAACACACATAGTTCAGTCATGAGTATGATTTTAAATATACAGTTGCTCTGTAAAAGAATACATTCCTCCATTATGTTTTGTAACTACAAATTGGCTAAATGCTATATAACTGAATTTATGTAAATGTTTCTTATGCGTTCCTATGTTGGTTGAAAAGTCTAACATCTGCTAATAGTATTGCTGTTTTAACATGATAGACAGAGCTACATAAAGATAACTACACAGTAGCACATCTAAACACATGAGTTGGTAGTAGCTATAAAGAGGTATGATCACACTTAAGTGTCTTATTCTTCAATGATGCAAACCTTATCTACAGGGACATGCTAAGAGGGCTAATGCCACCATTGCACCAGAACTGTGAAACACAGCTAGCAAGATCATGCTACCACTAATGTTACTGTCATAAGGTAATATGAAATTTGCATTACATATAACGTGACAAATGTCAAGCATTAACAATGGTTCGACGTTTTGGGAAATACGGATACATTTGTCTTTTTGCCAAATGGTATTAAAAGATTGATAGAATTCTCATGTTTGTATGGTAAATATGTGGCTAAAACTAGCAGCTGGTTAGCTTAGCATAAAGACTGACAAACAGTTGTTAGCTACACCAAACAGGTTTCGAAGTTCAGCACTTAAGAGTATTTTTTAAATAGCATTTATTATTCTGACTTTGAAGCTACTTAAAAAGTCTAAGGGACATCAGAGTTCATTGTGCTAAGCTGTAAAGCCTAGCAAGGTTTTTTTTTTTTTTTTTGACGTAAAGTTAGGTTCTCTTAATACATCCATGAACGTTATCCGTTGATTGTTAACTTGTAGCTAGGCCAAGCCAAAAAAAAAAAATACTTGTCAGATGGCTGACAACGCACTGTTGTAATTGTACATGGAAACGATACTATTTTTTTAATTTCAACAATAAAGCTTCCTTTATAAACAACTGACATATCTCTGAAGTAGTCAGAGGCCTCTCCAACTGCCCAACGGTCATTTGGCTGACTTAGCTAGCTAGGCCATACCTTTAGCAAACATATTTACCTTGACCGAGTGAACGGACAGGATCCGGTGAGGAAGTACTTTTTACACAGGTGCAGCGCCCTGCATGATCCCGGACACTCTCTGACTCTACACAGTCTCAGTCTGGTTCTCGCCACCACCTTCGGCTGCCCGAAAGGACAAGACAAAGCAAATCTATCTCGGTTACTAATCATATCATGAGTTGCATCGCCTAAGCCGAGATTCAGTATCAAATAATCAGTGTCAACTGATCCTTGATTGGCGCAGATGATCTTCAATATTTCCGACTCCATTATTTTGACGCTCTTCTTTTCTGTTTCCTTAAGCCGATGTTTCCTTCCACCTCCGAACACAACAAGACAGCAACTGCTGAGTGCATGCTGGGTTCACTTGAACAGGAAAGTTCAGTATCATTTCTGAGGTTTGGAAACCGAAACTTAACTATATTTAGCAGTTATTGCTGTAACGCTGCTCTCCTCCGCTTGGGGGCGTCGTCGTGTCATATGACCTCAGCCCTGTATTCATAGGACAGAGGAGATTTTTCCCTGTTTTATAGTTGATCTATCCTAATAAATGTCAGACATATTTATATTCATCTTGGGATCTCCATCCTTAACAGTACAGACATTGAGAAGACATGACATGAAAATCAATAATCTAATATATATTTTATTATCTTATTACACTGAAATTACACTGCAAGAAAATCATTCGTCATATTCACTTACTGAAACATCTAGGTATGTGATACATTCAACCTGATCTCACAGAATTCTGCCACTGAAGACATGTTTTACTGGTTGCAGCCGTTTCTCAAAAATGAGAGCCGTTTCATAAATTCATTGGTTTCTGAAAAACAACATGATTTAATGTAATACTCTGCATTTTATTTTATGTTTCTGACCAACATTAATCATTTTCATCTTGCTTTTTAACATGTCTTTACAGCGTAGTCAAGTGTTTTTATAGTAGGCCTAGGTGTGTCCATTATATTTGCCACTTTTTCAAAATGTGATTACTGTAATCCCATGAATGTCTCCCCTGTGGTTCCTTGAAGTTTTGTGAAAAAACTAAAATTAATTTCAATGAATTTTAATCCCCATAATAAAAACATGTGTCATAGGCGATGAATATTCAATCATTTTTTCGTTTTAAAGTTGTCCTTAATGCAGATCAACTTCTGCACATTTGTTTTCAGTTTCAGTTTTCTGTAGGTCATGGTAAAAATAATCATAGACATAAGTCCTAGACATAAGCCCACTTTCTCAGGAAAAGGGGCACATTCTTCTTTATGAAAAGTAGCTTCTCTGCTTTCATGAAAGTCGGTTCCTCGTTTCGAGAGTTGCATAGTTAAAGCGAGCTGGCAAGTGCGTTGAGTGATGTCATTGAGTGTGTTGTCATGCAAGGAGAGCGAGCTGTACCGGTGTCGGAAGAGTGCTGCTGTATGAGGAAAAAGAGATAGCAAAGAAGATGTGAAGGGAGTTAACAGTGAATAAAACAACAAGCTTCAAAAGACAATCTACGCTGGTTGCTATTTGATCGTGTCATCAAAAACGGCTCTGTTCGCTGAACATTTATTCTGTCTTTTAACTTATTTTGGTTGCTGAACATTCGGTGCATCCCTAGTGGAGGAGATGGCGTGGGTAGGTTTACTATTCTGCTAGGTGGGTATTGGTAAGAGGATGTGCTGGGTTGGTTTAAGCAGTGCCGGTCCTGACCTTCCTGGGGCCCAAAGCTAAAATCTGCTTAGGGGCCCTCCTACCTGACCCATGAGCCACTAAGTCCATTTGCATTTGCCACACTTAACACCTGACACCCCAGTGCTTCCTTTACAATCCTCCCTCTTTTAAAACAGTTTTCTCTATCTAAGAATAAGTACACCTACAGAACAGAATGAGGTATAAACAATCAATCTTTATTGAAATGAATATTTTCAATAGAATTGAAAGAAGTGACTATTACCATTAATAACATAATAAATACAAAATACAAACTTATAATAAGCAAAATGTACTACTGAGCTTGGCTGTAATAATTCCAGACCATCGTCCTCGCCAGGTCATTTTTCTGGGGCTTCAGCCCTGAATGCTTTTTTTTTAATTTTATTACATTTTTTTAAATGTAGGCAACACAGAGTTTAGGTGGGCAATATTATTGCTACATTTTGTCCAATGACATGATGTTTACAGCCTATGCTTAAGGCTCAAACACACAAAGCTCCGAAGCAGACGCGTCCGTTGCGTTGCGTCCACTCTCTCTCGTTATACTAGAGATGAGCAGCGCAGCTTCCGTGGTCTGTGCAGCTTCAGGTCATTATAATGGACGCTCTGCTGTTGGCATGCTGCGGCAGATGTGTCGCACTTGGGCTCCATGTATTTCTGCCGTAGTTTTGATTTTCCACCTCCGATGTAGAGCAGCGTACAGCCGCTTCCCTAAACTTTGTCTCATCCAGAGACCCAAACAGGGCTGTGTCTGTCAGAAGGTCTGAATGAGATACTGCGATATCAGCCCAGCAATAATGTAACGCACAGCAGACTACAGGGCAGGTGGATTTTTTTTTCCTGAAATAGTAATAAAGTGACTTTATTCTTGTAATATTAAAACTTTATTTTTCTCAAAATATCATGAGTCGTCCACATCTCAGAGAATGAAGATGGGATGAGTTAGATTTTCAATGTGCAGAACGTTTTGAACATGAGCAGAAATCTTGCTGAAACACATCTGAGCTGTTGAAAATCCAGGGGTTTCATGTATCCATGAGGTAAATAAGTGCCACATGCACATTTAAAGGAGGTTACTTCTCCAACAAGACGCAAAAGAGGAGGGAAGAATTAATTATGCCTACATGTGAGCTGACTCAGTCAGCAGAGATAATGAGAAAAGTTGATCAACAGGAGAATAAATAGTTGAACGCAATACAGAATGCCTGAGAGTCTATTATGTTTCATTATAGTTTTATATTTTGAATTGTCACCTGTGTTTTCCTTTACATAAATATATTTCCAGCATACAGTGATGCAGAAAAAGGTACAAACAGGTGCATAAAAATTCACCAGAATGCAGGAAATTAAGTGTTTATAATAATGCACACACAGCTAATCAACACTTTAAATACAATATCAATAGTCAATGTCAATCCATTGCTTTGCATCTTCTTGCTAACACCAAACCAAATTCCATTCTCAAATTGAAGTACCTATCCACTACACAGCACTTAAAGCTAGTTCACTTTTACAGCTAATTCACCTGTTACTCTCATTATTACCTCCTTCCTAAACAGCCAGGATCAAGTTGAGTTTTTGTTTAAACTAAATAGGACTGGTGTGATAACTTCATGCCAAATTAATCAGAGCATAAAAGGTACAATTGCCTCCCAAGTTACTGTATTGTACTGACCAGCTACTGACAAGCAAAAGGCTATTTTTAAACAGTCAGTCCACATGAAAACACGCCAGGGCTACATTCACTTCCAGGTAACTTCACAGAGAACGTGGGAAAAATAGCATCACTGATCTATTTTAACCAAATCTACTCTCTGTCTTGCTCAGCTAAAAACACCGGATCTGCAGCACATTACCGTGTCGATCACTACAAGTTTGTAACAACGCAATCTTCACCTGTTCAACTGACTTTAACAGATAGTACGCAAATGTCTTGCTTTTATTACAGACATGTGAACTCACCACAGACAGACGGCAGTGTGCAGCTGAGAGTGAATAGGGGAGACTCTGGAATGGATAAATGACGTTATTTTAAGCGAATGGGAAACACTGATGTATGAAACTGCAAATCAAATCAATCAATCTAAGGTGCTAGAGCGCGTTCCGGATCGTTACGGCCCACTTTAACCCATGCCTGAAGGATAATTTGATCCGCTTAATCCTCTCATTGAAATGTCATGTCTGGCCACTGACCTAGCATTTGACACCTACGACGGGGCGGAGAGGCGGGGCCATCCCTAATTTGCGGGGCCATATGCACCTTTTGCATAGGGTGGACCGGCTCTGGGTATGAGGCTGTGCTGGATTTATAAACGGATGTACTGGGTTGGTATGAGGCTGTGCTGGATTGAACCAATGTGCTGGGTTGACAAACTGATATGCTAGATTTGGCAGCTGGTGTGGGTGGCAGTACTGGTTTGGGTTTGGGTGGCAGTGCTGGTTTGGGTTTGGGTGCCAGTACTGGTTTGGGTGCCAGTACTGGTTTGGGTGCCGGTACTGGTCTCAGTGGCAGTACTAACGCAGTACCAAATATGTTGACGGGCGGTTGCGTGGTCTTGTACTGCAGCAGGTACTCGGGGTAGATCTGGTGCTCTTTAAACACAACAAAGATGGAAGGGGATAGAACGTCGTTGACGCAGCTGTCAAAAAAGTTTATGTCTCCGCCGTCCTTAGAAGGAGGTCGGACGTAGTCGGAGGACCCTCTGGTGTAATCTCCCACCAGCACCCGTGAGATGAACAAGGATTTGACATCATAGTCACCGGTGTAGCTGTGGGAGTATTTTGCATCCCGGGCAAAGTAACTACCTGGGTTTGGACACAGAGATGTTTGGATTAATGTAAGATCATTGTACTTCATGTGTAAATATGCTAGGTAAACAATAAATACATAACAAATTAACAATTATCTGTTTATTTGGTCTATAAAATGTCAGAATCACCGGAAAAGTGCTTCTAATAGACTTCACTGGTCTCCGTCCAGAGAGGGATCTGTTGGTCCATTTCTTTAACTGTCTATGGCCGTAACCAGAGTTTAAAATAGGCGGGAACAATCAGGAACAGCGCCCCGGCACCTTCAATTAAGTAAAAGTAAGTGAATTATAGGTGTCCTTTGCAGTGGCGCGGGTTTGAATCCGACCTGCTGCCTGTCATTCTCCCATCTCTCTCCCCCCTTTCCTGTCTATCCAATGTCACTATAATAAAGGGAAAAGCCCCCAAAATATATTTATTAAAGTAGGTAAATTATTTGAATTTACAATTTCATACATCAGTGTTTCCCGTACGTTTAAAATAACACCACATACATCCAATCCATTCCAGTGTTTCCCCTATTCACTCACTTCTGAACCAGAGTAAACTGTTCTAAAGCAATACTGATGGACAGTTTAATCACCAGATAGGGGTGGCCGGGTTGGATCAGTGGAGCAGGCGCACAAATACTGAGAGGTTTATGCCTCGATGCAGAGGTCTGGGGTTCGAGTCCAACCTGTGACGACTTCCTGCATGTCTTCCCCCCCCTCTCTCTCACCTAGCTGTCCTGTCCATTAAAGGTGGAAATGCCCCCCCCCCCCAAAGAAAAAGTAAGTTTTTGGGGAGTGTTAAGATTTTAGAATTGGTATAAGATACCCTCCCATCTTCTCATGGTATTTTTCACATTGTTCTAAAATCAGTAAACAGCTTAGAATGAAAGTTTCTTCAACTCACCTTTGCCATAAACTGTTCCATGAGTTCCACAGATTCTCCAGTCAAAGTTGGTGTGGCAGATGACATCTACGTATTTAGAGTCAGTGCCATGAAAAAGCTTTTTTTCACTCACACTGCACCCCTGGTTGTTGTTCATCATCTGCTTTTTCTGCCTTTATTTAGGAAAAGTAAATCAGAAACTTTAAATCAGGTTCATACATTTAGCAATGTGTGCTTATTAGTACAGGCATTATGCAACATGACCCCACACAAATTGCCACAGAAACTCTTTCAACTGATGTAGTCTCATAAAAGTCTCCTCTATAACATATAAAGAGTCCTGAGGAATCCAAGTGGTGGGAAGTATTGACTTCCCCAGTTGATTACTTACATTAAGACAATCATTTCAAGTTTTCTGAACTTGTGTTTAATTATGCAAATTAGGAATGATCTAATTAAATATGTGCTCATTTGCATAAATAATGGTGCTTCAGTATTTTTCAACTTGGACCCTATTTCATCATGCATTGGTGTTCAATTCAATTTTATTTTTTAGTATCAACAAGATATTACAGATAGAGTAGGTCTAGAGAGTAGGTCTAGACCACACATTATAATTGTGTTTAATTATGTAAATGAGGCATTATCTAATGAAATATGTGCCAATTTGCACACTTTCCCATGCAATGATGTCTACGTGACTAATATGAACAAAAATCCATAAAGTCTTTTGAAATATTTGGTCCAGTATTGAGTGAGAACGCTGTAACCAGCAGTTGTGAACCGGGCTGCAACGGAAAATGTTCAGTGTCAGTTTGCGTACACTAAAAGTGCTGTTTTTGTGTGTGACAACATTATGGAAAGGATCCCTACAGAAATAGACCTTTTTGTTCAAGAGTAAGATCCTTTTTGTTTAACATTAAACAGCCCCAAAATCACCATCTCAGTGTAAAAGACTTTTGTTCACATTAGTCACTTAAACACTGCCAGTGTTCATCATTCCAACCGCTATAATTATGAATCATATTTCTCCATATCTGTATCAGTGTCTGTGTCCAAACCGGTAGTGACAGATGCCGCCCACAAAGAGCCTGGGTCTGTCCGAGGTTTCTGCCTAAAAGGAAATGTTTCCTCACCACTGTTGCACCAAATGCTTGCTTGTGGGAAATTGTTGGTTCTCTGTAAATTATAGAGTGTGGTCTAGACCTACTCTATCTGTAAAGTGTCTTGAGACAACTCTTGTTATGATTTGATACTATAAAATAAAATTGAATTGAACACCAATGCATGACAAAATAGGGTCCAAGTTGAAAAATACTGAAGCACCATTATTTATGCAAATTAGCACATATTTAATTAGATAATAAATAATTTGCATAATTAAACATAAACGTACTGAAAACTTGTAATACAAAAATGATTGTCTTAATGTAAGTAATCAACTGGGGAAGTTTCATGGTGATATCTGTTAGTTAAAATATTTCCCTATTCACCTGTAGTGTCTCCCCTTAGCATGGGCTGCAATGGGAAATTGGCATCACCAATTTCAGTATTTTTCAATACTTGGATTTCTTAGGACTTTTTATATGTTATAGAGGAGACTTTTATGAGTAATACACATTTGTCAGATTTTCTGTTGCAATTTGTGGGAGTCACCCCTTTATTCTCACAAAATGCTTATACTAAATGTAAATGAGTACTTGGCTCAACAGCGGCCATAAGTGGCAGCCACAGAATAATAACACATACTAACTCGTGGCTAAAGAGTAGAACAGGTAGAAATTCATAAAGTCAGTGAACTGACTCAGTAATGGCAGTTACACAGCAATATCTATTTAAACGTTTCTAACATCAGCCACCTTAAGCTACTTGCTGTAGCAGCAAAACCTCAACTGAGCATTTTACTGCTTATATGTTCAACTTCTCTTTTGTAAGGGGGAGGATGTGTTGTTTCTTCTTTATAAAAGTGACATACTCTCGCTTTAATAACCAGAGAGAGATGGTTATCTGAGCAGATACAATAACAACCCAGCTAAGAAGCTTTTGAAACACACGACCACTGGGATGGATAATACTGTACGTTTGCGAGACAAAGCCCATAAAAATCACCTACGTACCACTGAAAGACTTCCCAAATAGCTTTGTTCTGAATCCTCTCAATTAGGACAATGTCAAAGCCTCTCATGGTTTTACAGAAAAGAGTTTCAATCTCCTTAAATTCATCCGAGGAGCGCTGCAAGGGGACTCGCTGGAAAACACAAAGAGAAAAGAAATTGTTGTTAGCCAGGCTACATTCAGAATGGCATTTCGGCAAATATTGCGCCTCCTGTGATGTGAGCATTACACTAGTCCATATTGCAATTTTGAAAAATTCTAATTAATAGTTTAGCCCCAGAATACACCTTTACTGGCCTTTGGTAAAGAAATTGGCTGTGGTTTTCCAGAATCACACTTTTTTTTTCTTGTTAGTACAATACAGAACATTGCTGATTGCCAAAACAGCACAATGTCAACAATAATTTATGCTCTATATAGTATGATCTTATTTCTTTGTTAACAACACTACATTGACACCCCCCCCCCCCCCCCCACACACTTTTTTTTTTCAGACAATCACACCCAGAAGACGAATAAGCAAATATGCACATTATGAACCATTATGACGTGGTCTTGTTTTCTAAAATATGTAATTGCATGTATATTAACATAACTTCTAAGCCAGGGCATGAATGTTAGCGGAAACAGTAGAGACAAAAACAGTAGAGAAGTTATGTCTGTCATGCAGATTGAAGGTGTGGTGTTTTCACAATACCTTGTATCCTGTTTGAGGAATCTGTGTCTTGTCCCAGTGGTCGGGTACAGCGGTCAAATTTAAAGGCCTTCTGAAAGCAAAGTAGGATTAGTTTTAATGTGAAGTGGTTTAATTAAATGTTTCTTAAAAGGTGGAAAACATGAGCGGGACCAACAGTATATTTGGAATGTCGTACCTGGCTTTCGCTGTTTTGACATCAGATGCGGAGACAAACAGAGGCCGTCTTTTCACAAGCCTCTTGGTGCCATACTGCTTGTTTGTCTGTATCATGTCTGAGGAAAAGAAAAGATTATAACGGCTTGAATGTTTTAAAATGCACATAACTGTGAACAGAGATCCATTGCGTAAAATCTGTTTACCCTGGAAACTGAGCGAGTATGACTGTGAACCAGCGGTGAACTCCACCACATCTTTGTCATTGTCCAGAAACTTCTGCTCCAGTGTAGGACTGTCTACGTCTGCTACTTTGCGTCCACCAGCCTGCGACACAAGACAGATACGTCTCTTTTTACATCAAAACATGACCAATCAGGAGCCAGTTAGTGTGGTATGTAAAGAGACTATTGCCTACAAAAACTAAAATAAAAATAAAAAAATGATTATTTGGGGGCTATGTTGAATAACTGGTAACATTAGCTTTGCTCACTAAACTTTCCAATAGCTTGCTGAACACTGGTAATAGGCAATATGACAACGTGATTAACATAATGTTTGTACATAAACTAACTAACGGAGCTGCTAGTGTCTGACAGCAATTTACCGCCAAGCGGCGCAGTGAAGATTGGTGGGTGAGAGTGCATGGAGCACACTGTTTAACGTTACTAGAAAGTTCATGTGTTTTTTTGAGTGATGACGTGATACATGGCAGTTAGTTGGCAGTTAGTTTCAAAGAAAACTAAAACTGCGCCGCCGAGATGGGAACATTTCAGATTTTAACCGGATGAAAGCAATGTAAACACTTTTGTACAGATTAAACAAACAATATTAAAAGTGCTAATTGGCCAGCATTCGAGCTGATGGTAGATATTTGATTTCTTTAACCTAGGACAGAGCCAGGCTCGCTGTTTCCCTGTTTCCAGTCTTTATGCTAAGTTAAAGGGATACTTCACCGATTTAGCATTCAGCTTTGTATCAGTAGAAACCCGGTAGTATTTCTGAATGACCGTGCGTCCCTCCCTCATATCCCCCTGAGACAGGAGATATCTGCATTGGGGGGTCCGGAAAAAATCTTCCGATGACGCAAAATGACGATTTTTGCGTCATCGGAAGATTTTTTGGCCAGAGCAAAAGACTACAACCAGTAGTAGGACCTACTTCCGCATGTTTTAAACCCGCCCATCGCCCGAAGCTAGCCGATCTCGGCCGGAAAAAAACGAAATGTCAGCCATCTTGAATCCTCGCTAAACAGGGCTCTGCTCTATCTTCTCAGCAGCAAACTTTTACAACAATTATGTGCATTCAAACTACCGCACGTGTACCACCGGGATACATCGCTACACGGCAGAGAATATGCAGGAAACGTTATTACAGACGGAATAATCGGCCCACTACGAGAGCTTCGCCTGCACCGAGACCAGCACGGGGACCGGCGGACTCGCTCGTAGCCGGGTAGGGGACATCTTCGTCGGCTAGGTGGGAAGCTAGCGCTAGCCGGGGGAAAGGCACATCCAGAGCGAGCTAACGCTAGCCGGCCACCTGTCCCATCAATCCTGCTTGCAAGTGTCCGTTCATTAAACAACAAACTGGACTACATCCAACTTCAACGATGCTCCCAACGCGAGTTCAGAAACTGCTGTGTTTTGTGCTTTCGTGGGAAAGCAACAGTGAACCGGACTGTCCAGCCGAACAACAGTGAACCGGACTGTCCAGCTACCAGGCCTGCTAGCCTTCCGACAATCCGAGCTAGAGATGCTCTGTATGAAGGTGAGCTGTGTTAACACGGACTGGTGCAGAAATGGGGTGATTTGTATCCAACTAACTGCTAACCGCTGGAGTTTGTGACTGTTACATGGTGACCATTCGACATCCCACGCTAATTCACGGCTGTGTTTATACTCGGTGTTTACAGCCCACCAAGCCGGGGGAAAGGCACATCCAGAGCGAGCTAACGCTAGCCGGCCACCTGTCCCATCAATCCTGCTTGCAAGTGTCCGTTCATTAAACAACAAACTGGACTACATCCAACTTCAACGATGCTCCCAACGCGAGTTCAGAAACTGCTGTGTTTTGTGCTTTCGTGGGAAAGCAACAGTGAACCGGACTGTCCAGCCGAACAACAGTGAACCGGACTGTCCAGCTACCAGGCCTGCTAGCCTTCCGACAATCCGAGCTAGAGATGCTCTGTATGAAGGTGAGCTGTGTTAACACGGACTGGTGCAGAAATGGGGTGATTTGTATCCAACTAACTGCTAACCGCTGGAGTTTGTGACTGTTACATGGCGACCATTCGACATCCCACGCTAATTCACGGCTGTGTTTATACTCGGTGTTTACAGCCCACCAAGCCTAATGCTGGTATGCTTAGCTGAACTTTACGGAGCCTATAATGTGTGTGTGCACGGTAAATGTAGCCTGTTTCGTATGTCGTTATTATATAATGTAGTTTTTATATATTTTAAATGTGTATTTATATATTTTAAATTGACTCGAGCCACGATGAAACGTTGTTTTGTGTATATGGTTGAAATAACAATAAAACACATTGAGTTGAGTCGAATGCCTCACTGTCTGTCTGTCAAGCGGTAGGCGTGGCTTGGGAGTGGACTCAAAGCAGCGAAGCGAAGTGCATTCTGGGATTTGGTGTCTTTCATCCATATGAGCCAAAAACACATTTTCTGGCTTTTCTCGGCCTAGAAGGCACCAATTAAATTTTTTTTCTTCACATTTCTGCTACATAGGTGACCCAATTTAAAGATATATTAGGCTTTCCAGCGGTGAAGTATCCCTTTAAGCTAACCGGCTGCTGGCTCTGGTTTCATATTTAGCATAGTCTTGCATTGCCGGACCTTCCTCCACAGCGCTGTGAAGGAAGGTCTGGCTAATCCACACAGCATTCCGTGATATGAGAAAAACGTGCTCTGGTTTATTGGCATTTCTTTAAACCAATCCCAATCCTCTTGGGCGGAGCTAAGTGCCAAACGCAGTAACGGTGCCTCTGCAAAATAGCCTCTGGAAAGAAACTTGTTTTGGTGGAACATGTGCTCGTTTAAAAGTTGTTTTAGTCGTGCAACAGGAAACTCAGATTGGACAGATAGTCTAGCTAGCTGTCTAGATTTACCCTGCAGAGATCTGAGGAGCAGTTAACCATAAACCGACCGGAGTTTAGAATGGCAACACAAAGAAAGTGAAAGGTGAGGGACATCCGGCAGAAATTGAGGGACATTCGGCGGATCTTCTGGTGGCACCGGAGCAATCCTGTAAATGAATCGTCGTCGCTATAGACTATATTTAGCATAATGATATTATGAAGTGGTTTCAAATCTATATAATAATCTAACGCTTGTTAAGGAAAAATATTCAGGGTGCAGCAGGTGTAGATTAATTAAGAATTAAAATAATTGAGAATGAAACAAATACAAGAAATAGTCGTAGACTGAACCAATGTAGGTTTTTGTAATTTATTAAAGTAAAATATTCTGCAGAATAGGAGGACTGGTTCACAGACCACACGCAGCAATTTGTGAAAGAGTCTTCAACGTAAACATGAAAATTACAGGCTTATATAGACCTACACAGATAAGGCATAGAGTAGTGACATCAACACATGCATAATGACATCTGTTTCTTCACAAAGTCTCCAAACTATCTTGGCCTTTGACGTACAATGCAAATCATAAAGACAAGCTGAGGTGCCTAACAGTCTGTCAGATAGTTTAACAGTTTGATCTGACCTCTGTCAGTTCACCCAGGCCGTGTCTTTTAGCTGTAGACGTTGTGACTCCTGTTGTACAGACAAATGTAGATAACTCTCCTCGTGGAATAAATGAGAAGAGTACATACAGAAAGTCAAAGTTAATTAGGTAAAATATAATTTTGCCATTACACGCTCCACAAGAAATCAAATACGCATATTTTCCCTATTAACCTCCCTAAATGTTGCTGAAGTTGCTTAATACTGTTTTTATTACTGGTACTGATATCAAAAATGTTTGAATGATACCCAGCCCTACAGATAATGGATGTAAGTATAAATTCCACTTCAGAGCAAAGCTGGGAATGCTGCTCTACTGTTTGCTAACTCGCACTGTTATCTGTGAGGAACAGTTTCAATGTTTATAAGGTTTTTTTTATGACGTGGCGTTACTGGAGAGGAATGACTTCGGACTTTGATCAGCCTTATAATGGTCAGATAATACATATCTGAATTGGCTATAATATAATGTTGCTGCTGGAGCTGCTCCCCCCGCGACCCGACCACGGATAAGCGGACGACGATGGATGGATGGATGGATAATGGTGCAGATTGGGACTGGGACATCTCCATTTCAGAATATTTCCTATATAGCATTACATAACTATTCCATTGTTTCTATAAAAACATATTGACGAGAGAAGCTTTCACAGGACACAGGAAATGCAGAACTCAGCACTTCACCATACGTTAAACAGTTATGTTCTGATGACGTTGGTTATATTTTGTGCATGGATGTGCTGTGTGTTGTGCTGTAAACTGTGACATTTCCTCATGTCTGGATTATCACCACTAAATTAAACTAAGAATAACTCCAGTTACTCACAGCTGTAGTGTACATGTTCCACGTTCCGAACTCATCCTCCCAGTACCAAACCCACTCAGTGGTGTGGATGAAGGTTGGCTCAAGCAAAGAGTTTGTGGTAGAGAGTCGTCGGACTTTGTTCGATCCACGGGTCATTGTGTCAAAATGCACAGGTGGGGTGCTGTAGGGGTGCTGACTAAAGACAGCAGAATAGATAACTATTAATTCATACAATTCAACAGAGGTGGGTAGAGTAGCCAAAAATTGTACTCAAGTAAAAGTACTGTTACTTCAGAATAATATGACTCAAGTAAAAGTAAAAAGTAGTCATCCAAATAATTACTTGAGTAGGAGTAAAAAAGTGCTTGGTGAAAAAACTACTCAAGTACTGAGTAACTGTTGAGTAATGTCTGATTTATTTTTTATTTTTATCACATCAAATTTGTATATATATATATATATATATATATATATATATATATATATATATATATATATATATAGGAAATGTTTAAAACATATGTAACCTAAAAGACAAACATTCGCCTATCTGTAGGAGAAAAAAAAATTAATTTAGGAAACTTACCGCTACATGTTTCCTCAAGTTAGATGTTGAGTTTTTGAATGCTGAAATGTTTGTTTTGGTAGACACAGAAGACACCGCATAATGAAGTAACAAGCTCATTGTAGCCTAATGTAGCGGAGTAAAAGTACAGTTTCTTCTTCACAAATCTACTCAAGTACAAGTAAAAAGTATAGTGATTTAAAACTACTCCTAGAAGTATAATTCTTTCAAAAACTTACTCAAGTAAATGTAACGGAGTAAATGTAACTCATTACTACCCACCTCTGCAATTCAATTCATTTTAACAGCAAGTAACGTGTTGTGTTGCAACAAAACAAAGACAACAGTTTGCTGAAACATCACATCAACACTGGGGTTTTCCTTTCAGCTAAGCTACGCTAAGCGACTGTTAGCTGTAGCTTCATATTTACCGTACAGACATGAGAGTGGTCTCAAACCTCTAACTCTTGGCACAAAAGTGAATAAGCACATTTCTCAAAATGTCAAACTATTTCTTTGAAGAAATAGCAAGAAAATAATTCTGCAGAAAATACTAAGTTAATTGAGATGGTTCAATTTAAGCACATCTTTCCAGAACTACAATCTCATTGAATGTCAGTAGAGAGTACCTGTATGTGTTTTTAGGGTCACAGTAGTCCTTCTCAATCGCCTCATTTTCATTATCAGTCAAGGCGGTCCATTGATCGTCCTCTCTGACCTCCCATCTGTACGGCATCTTGTCGTGAGCTTTAAAACATCGCTCTGAGAAGACATCGTCATAAAAACTAGATTGATGATGATGACGTGATATGCTCTAAACTATAGTACAAAATAAGTGTAATAATTACGGTTTTGCATGATGATCTATGATGTATCATTGATTACTTACCCTCATGTACGCAGTGTCCTTTGATGAAGAACATGCATATCTCAGTTTTATCTGAAGGAAAACAAAAAGGGTACTGTAAAGTCTACATTTTATAGTTATTTTAGAACAGTTTTAATGAAAGCTTTTGCAGCTGGTGTAGTTTACCTCTGACAGGCCTTGGCCTTCTGTTCGGTCCATCAGGGTTTGCAGAGAATTCCCTGGTGGAAGAGTTTGGTTGTTTTCTGTCAGTGTACTTCAAAGCCAATATGTTTGCATAAACAGACTTCAAGGAATGAGTGAGGTCTTCAGGCACGCCTTTCTCCTGCAGGCTCTTGTGTGGCTGTGGAGCATTAAAATCATGAGCCTTGGAGCAGCTGCAGTCGTGGTTCAGGAACCTCTCACAGATATGCAGTCTCTTGCAGGCGAAACCCTCCGGACACAGGCCGAACTCCCCGCCACCATTGTTGTAATTATGACATATCTGGAATAGGGAGAAAAGGTGGTTACAATTAAGGAAAAGGGGTTGGAAAACAACAAAACAAGAAATTGCTTTTGTGATATTGACAACATTTCATTTTTCAGTGACCAACTTCTTTAAGATGACAAACAGATGTTAGCCAGTTGTCGCTCTGCAGCAGCAGTGTGCACAGCTCGGCCCGGCTCAGACTCTGCAGCTCATGCACTCGCAGTAACCCCGCATTGTGATCAGAGTCCAGCTCATGGGAGAATCTGCATCCTGTCCTGTCATCCATGAACACAACACACATAGTTCAGTCATGAGTATGATTTTAAATATACAGTTGCTCTGTAAAAGAATACATTCCTCCATTATGTTTTGTTACTACAATTTAGCTAAAATGATATATTACTGAATGTTTCGCATTCCTGTGTTGGTTGGCAAGTCTAACATCTACAAATAGTGTTGACATATTAAAAGTAAAAATGGATGAATGATGATCTAAATCAATATGAGTTAACGTTATAGTAGCAGCTGCAAATAGGTTTTAAAGATACAACCCCTAGCTACAGGCACATGCTAAGAGGGATAATGGTCACCATTGCACACAACTGTGAAACCCAGCTAGCAAGATACTGCTAGTTACCACTAATGTTACTGTGGAATGGAGGTCATAGAAGTTTACATTATAACGTTAACGTTACAGTATTGGACAAATGTAAAGGAATAGTTCGTTTTGGGAAATATGCTTTTTTGACAATAGCTATGAAAAATTGATAGCACTAATGTTTGTATGGTAAATATGTAACGTTAGCTAAAACTAGAGGCTGGTTAGCTTATCTTAGCACAAAGAATGACAAACAGTAATGTTACACTACACAGGTTTCCAGGAAAACTCCATGAAGTTCCACAAAGTCCAGCACTTAGCTAAATGTAACTGTAAATTGAACTTTAAATAGCATTATTTTGCATTTGAAGCTACCTAAAAAGTCTAAGGGACCGTCAGACTTCAATGTGCTAAATTGGCCTGTAAAGCAACGTGAGTACGTGTCCATGTTTGTTTTTCGACGGAACCATTGCCGAACGTGTGACACAGTGACATCGACGCACCAGCTGTGTCAAGGCCTCTAACGTCAATGCCCAAAGAAACCGCTGACAGTGTTCTTCATTGACCAGCTTAATTGTACATAGAAAACGATAATTTTAACTTCAACAATTAGCTAAACAACTATAAAACAACTGAGATATGTCAGACTGAAGGACTCATAGGCTTCTCCAACTGTCCAGCACTCATATGACTCATATTAGGCCTCATACATTTAGCAAACATATTTACCTTGACCGAGTGAACGGACAGGATCCGGTGAGGAAGTACTTTTTACACAGGTGCAGCGCCCTGCATGATCCCGGACACTCTCTGACTCTACACAGTCTCAGTCTGGTTCTCGCCACCACCTTCGGCTGCCCGAAAGGACTACACAGAGCAAATCTATCTCGGTTACTAATGATATCATTAATTGCATCGCCTAAGCCGTGATTCAATATCAAATAATCAGTGTCAACTGATCCTTGATTGGCGCAGATGATCTTCAATATTTCCGACTCCATTCTTGACGCTCTTCTTTTCCGTGTTTCCTTGTGTTTCCATCCACCTCCAAACAAGACAGCAACGGTTCGAGTAGCCTACTCTGCTGGGTTCAATGGAAGAGCAAAGTCCAATAGATCATTTTTGATTGGAAACCAAAGCTCATCGATTTTTTTTTTAGCAGTTATTGCTGTAACGCTGCTCTCCTCAGCTTGGGGGCGTCGTCGTGTTATGACCTCAGCTCTGTATTCATAGGACAGAGGAGATTTTCCCCTGCTTTATTGATCTGTTGTCCTAATAAAAGACTTATTGTTATACAGGCCTACTAGACATATTTATATTCATCTTGGGAATTCTATCCTGAACAGTAAAGACTTTGAAAAGACTTGACATGTCAAAGAGTAGCCTACCAGAAATTTGCTCAAAATAATACAAAAACAATTAAGAAAGACAGTGAAATTATCCATCCATCCATCCATCCATCTTCGTCCGCTTATCCGGTGTCCGGTCGCGGGGGCAGCAGCTCCAGCAGGGGACCCCAAACTTTCCTTTCCCGAGCCACATTAACCAGCTCCGACTGGGGAATCCCGAAGCGTTCCCAGGCCAGGTTGGAGATATAATCCCTAGTCCTGGGTCTTCCCCGAGGCCTCCTCCCAGATGGACGTGCCTGGAACACCTCCCTAGGGAGGCGCCCAGGGGGCATCCTTACCACCTCAACTGGCTCCTTTCTCACCCTATCTCTAAGAGAGACGCAGCCACCCTCCTGAGGAAACTCATTTCAGCCGCCTGTAGGCCTACCCTGGATCTGAAATTACACTGCATAAAAATCATTTGGTGTCATATTCACTTACTGAAAAATCTAGGTCTGTGATACATTCTGCCACTGAGGACTGAGACTATATCAGCTGGTTTTAGGCTAATTGTTTGACTTGTTGCAGTTGTTTCTAAAAAAGAAAAAAAAAAAAAAAGATGACGGTTATACATCCATTGGCATCAGAAAAATAACATGATTGATTAATCTAATTTAATACTTTTAGCATGTTATGTTTCTGACCAGCATTTTCAGCTTGCTTTTATTTCAACATGTCTTTACAGCGTAGTCAAGTGTTTTTATAGTAGGCCTAGGTGTGTCCAATTATATTTGCCACTTCTTCAAAATGTGATTACTGTAATCCCATGAATGCATTCTGTCAGTCCCACCAGCTGAAACCTGCCTGCACATGTCTCCCCTGTGGTTCCTTGAAGTTTTGTTAAAGCACTATAATTCTACTCAATACATTTTATTCTCACAGTAAAATCATGTATATAATTGCATAGGTGACAAATACTTAATCAATTATTTTGTATTTAATGTGTTCATAATTTACATCAATTTCTGCACATTTGTTTTCACCTTAAAATTCTATTTTCTTTTCCTGTGGTCCATGGTGAAAAAAATCCTGATTACATCCACTGTGATTAAATGTTGTAGTAAACAAATGAATTAAATAATAATGCATATATGTACCAGGTCTGTTTCCAAGATGAAAGTTTATAATCCCTCAGCTTCACCCCTCTGCATTTGCTCGTTAACTTTCGCCACATTTCCCATCAGCCCCATTGCTTCCTGTCCCCCTCCCTCTCCCTCAAGAGAATATACATGTTGGAAGTGACTTTTCCATGATCTTTAACACCATCTGCTGCCACCAGAAACTCTGAAGATTTAGGTTTCACTGCTTAGAAGAACAAGAGCTTTCTTTCTTTTTCTGTATCGTGCCTTAAAGCAATTCAGATATACCCTGTCAAATCTGACCTGGAGCCTCACATTGCCAATGTCTGTCCTTCGATTTTCTCAACAACCGTTGACCTGATCGACTCCAGACATGGCGGTTGTATTGCTCAGGACCCAAGGAAGCGCGGTGTCGAGTGTGCACTTGTTTGGATGAGCGGTTCTTGAGAAAACTGCAGGTAGCAGTACATAAGGCCAAGCAATCGGCCCTGCATGTCAGATGCTTCCATACAGCACAAGTAGTCACGGAGTGGAGGAAAATAATTTGAAGCATATGTATTAATCTCAACTAAGTCAAACACCTGTGGGAGATTTCAGAGATTCTATCTACTCCACCATCATCAAAACTCCAAATAAGGGAATATCTTTTAAATGAAAAGAGATTATGCCTCCAGGAGTTTCCGAGACTTGGGGAATGCCATGCCAAAAAAACACTGAAGCTGTTCTGGAGGCTTGTGGTGGACTGACACACCTTACAAAGCCATTTGATGATTACTTTTCCTTTAATTTGTCACTCATCATATAGGTTAGGTTAGTTAGTTTAGTGCTGTGCACCATCTGAGGGGAAACTTGTGCCACTTGGGGGCAGCAGAACAAGCTGTAAATAGCCCTACAACATTGACACATTATCAACTACTAAAGTGGTAAACTTCACAAGTCATAAATAATTAGATGTACTTATCTACACATCCAGCAGATATAGAACACCATTAACAATCATTTGAAGTTGTGTTTTTGGCTACCTGATGAATGTAGGTATAATATTAACTCTCCTTTTAGCTCTGTTTTGGTATAATTGCCTCCATTTACATTACACACAGTCATTTAATCAATTGAAAAATATTGACTGTCCATCCATTGTCATCCGCTTATCCAGGGTCGGGTCGTGGGGCAGCAGCTCCAGCAGGGGACCCCAAACTTCCCTTTCCCGAGCCACATTAGCCAGCTCTGACTGGGGGGATCCAGAGGCGTTCCCAGGCCAGGAAGGGAGATATAGTCCCTCCACCTAGTCCTGGGTCTTCACCGAGGCCTCCTCCCAGCTGCATGTGCCTACACCTCCCTAGGGAGGTGCCCAGGCGTCATCCTTACCAGATGCCCGAACCACCTCAGCTGGCTCCCAAAATATTGATTGGTGCAGCTTTATCAATTCTGCCAGTGCAGTATTCATTCAGATATTCAAGTCCAGTACTGAATTCCAGCACCACGCATACTAATGTGGACACAGCCACATTTGAACTTTTTACCCCTCTGGAGAACTGGACCAACTGGAAGGACCTCAGCCGGACCCTGGACCTCACTTTGACAACCACCTCACACCAAAATGCCTTTTCTTTGATAAAGCTGATCAGTCGAATAAAATAAAAATGCCTCTTTAACAAGTTACTAATACTTTATTCATTTTTTTATTCATTAATTAATAATTCATTCATTAAGTGGAAAAATTTTAAATTTTGATTTGAGGCATTGATTTCTAGGATCACCATGACAACACACATTTTAAAGCACTGGGTATAGTCCCTTTTGTCTTATATGCTATTCAACATGTAATATTAATTTCCCTTTTCTCATAGTATTCCTTCAGTAGCCTGTGCTTTTTTTGTATCAGAGTTTTTCTATTTGGTCTCTTGAGTGGTCAGTCAATGTAAGACTTTAAAGTTTGAAAACAATAGGCTATGTTAATATTATGACCATTATAAAATGTGTGTATTAATTAGGTAAGAAAGAATTCGTTTCATATGGCGTTCCCACTGTATGTCTTACATACTGTTACCTGTAGGATATTCAACGAGTTGCACTTTTGCTGTTTGCCCTGCATGCTGTGCAGTTAAAGCATGGCGGTTTAGCCTGTTGTGTCGCATTTGCATAGAGCTTTGATTAAAACAATCGATAGAAAAAGCAGTGTGTCTGTTTGTCAATCTCTCAGCCTGCAACTGCGACCTGCTGCGATTTCCTGCTTCGGGTTTCCCTTTAAAAGGGGGCAAGGCTCAATGCTGGGAATTCACGTCATTTCGCCGTTTTACACACATCAAGATCAATGAGAGGGAGAGAGAACGCGAGTGTGTGTGTGAGTGAGAGAGAGAGAGAGAGCACAAGAGAGAGAGAGAGAGAGAGAGAGAGAAAGAAAGGGGGGAGAGAGAGCGAGAGACTTGCTCTTCCAGGAAGGGATTATTAACCAGCACGCTGCCGACATAGGAAGGGAAAACACACGCAGACAAAAGAAGTTTTCACACCGACAGCCGCGCTATGGAGCCGACTAGCAGATAAAAGGGGGAAAAAAAAGAAAAAGCAGGCTATATGAAAAAAGCAACTTCTCCCATAACAACAAACCGAGCAGTCGGACTGCCGCTTCTGCTCCTGCTGCGTGGGTTTCTATAGGAAAGAGAAGGAGATAAAGAAGAGGACACAACGGAAAAGTGGAAGGAGAAGGAGAGAAGTTGACGGAAGATAATGTCTGAATCCTCCTCCGCTGCGAACAAGGTAACACAGTCCTCTTTGTCTCCCTTTGACACTTTCCATTAAAGGTTTTAATCCCTCATAGTGTGCCCGTGGTAGCCTACTCACTGCAGGGATTCACAGCGTAGCATATCGCCTCGAACAGACGTGTAGCTCACCGAGCTGTAGCGCCATTCAGTTGAGGCGCGTTTGTTTTGCTAGTCATCTGTTGCTCGCGGCTGCACGCTTTGAGTTCGCCTCCACTCTTCTCATGGGAAGAAGTCGTGACTGTCTGTGGGTCACGCTGAAACGTTTGATTTACCGCCTCAAAAAGTGAACTGTGGGTGAACACGTTGTTACCTACACGTTTATAACACGCGAATAATGACGGAAGCGACAGTGAAAGCGTTTAAGAGGATTCTCGTCGCAGGCACAACAAAACATTATAGTGATAAAAAAAGAGCTGTTAACTCACTGCTGGATAGGCCACAACACTACACATAAGGAATACTGTAATAGAATAGTACTGCCATTGACAAACTCAGTAGGCTATAATGCACTTTAAGTATTCAACTAAACAAATGTATAGGATGGATAGAAAATGAATGGCCAACTTTAAGATAATCGATGAATTGTCATTTATTGAGCATAAATCCTCCTACTATACGACGATTTGCTGCTTTTGTTTAACATCATTTTAAACCAATATGGTTGGGGTTTTGGGCTGCAGAAAATTCGGATGTTCATTTTTTCACTATTTTATGTTATAAACTAACCGACTAATTGATTAATCGAAAAGAAACGGTCAACAGATTAATCTATAAGCAACATCATTATTAGTTGCTGCCTTGCTTTAAAAGTGAATGTGATATTTTGGTTTTTGTGGCTGCTGATCACTGTGTAAACAATTTGAAGACAGGGCACTTGTGAAGTTATGTTTGACATGTAATCTAAATAATCATTCATTAATCAGTAATGAAAATAATCTATAGTTGCAGCCCTAGGAAGAAGAAGATTGTGAGATTGTGAGAGAATAGAGTCGGTGAAGATCAGCACAGACTTGCTCTGAGTCCTATGGAACTAGAGCTGAACAATTCATTTTCATAATCGATTCATTGTTTCCGTCGTGCAGTTAAGCAAAAAAAAGCCTAATTTCCCCCTGGTTCTGGCTTGTCAAATGTGAGGATTTGCTGCTTTTGTGCGTTTTCGACTGAATATCTTTGGGGTTGGGACTGTTGGTTAGACAACACAAGGGACAGTTTGTTGGAAAACGTGCTCTGGTTTAATGGCATTTCTTTAAACCAATCACAATCATCTTGGAGAAAAGCTGCGGTGCCGCTGCAAAATAGGCTCGGAAAGAAACATGTTTTGGTGGAACGTGTGTACGTTTAAAAGTTGTTTTAGTTGTGCAACAGAAAACTCAGATTGGACAGATAGTCTAGCTAGCTGCCTGGATTTACCCTGCAGAGATCTGAGAAAAGGTTAACCATAGTCCTCAGAAATCCACCGGAGTTTAAAATGCCAACTCAAAGGAAGCCCAAGGCAACTGATGTCCGGCCTAAATGAGTGAAATCTGGCAGATTTTCGGAGCAATCCGGGAAGTGGAACGTCAAGGATGTAGACTAGTTGCGGCCCTAATAGGACCATTATAGAAATATTATTGGGGAAGATGAGGTCTGCCTCTACAGTATGTAAGCTGTTCAACACCAGTGCAATATGGTGGTTTGTTAATATGGGATGTATTCTCATTGCTGAGTCTGATGTCACTCCACGATTGCAGTTGCTTACCGGAGAATGATCAGCACTCCACTCTGAGAGCATTTCCACCTAGACAACACACTTTTTAAAAAGTGAATGGAAGAGAAGCCTTAGCCTCTGAGAAATAGAAGACTAAAAGATGATTGCTTGGCTTCCACAGGAAATTCCTGGTGCATACAGTTGGTGTGCACTGTGCAGGTCTCACAGTGGCTGGGTGCTGACAGCAGGCTGAAACTGAAGGGAGAAACGGCACCAAAAAAAAAATTGAGCTTCATTTCCTCAAGAAACTAAAGTGGCTTCATGCTCTGCCCTCATTTGCAGGAAAGGAAACCAGTCTCCGAAAATGAATGACCGCAAACTGGAAAACCTCATACCTTAACCTAGATTCAATAGGTGTACGGTGGCAGAGCTTGAGTGTCTACAATTTAAGTATCCTTGAGAGGGCTGCAACTAACAACTGTTCTCATTATGGAAAAATATGCTGATTATTTTTCTGAATAATTTATTATTTGTTTAGTTTTATCCAGTGGTCTAAATATAGTGAAAATGCCTGTGACAATGTCCCAGAGCCCAAAGTGACATATTTAAAATTGCTGGTTTTCTCAGACTGACAGTCTAAAACCTAATGAGATCTCATTTAGAATCATATAAAACAGAGATATGCAGCAAGTGTTCACATTTGGGAAGCTGAATTCATGGAAATGTTTTTTTTTTTTTTTTTTTTTTTTTTTTTGGACTCAAACAATTGATCAATTATTACAAAAGCGATCTGATTTCACACGACGACTTCTCAGTTGGGGTTTTATGTTCATCACAACATCCAAATACTCACTTTAATATCTTCATGGGTGTACATGTGCCTGGAGATGTGACAGGTGTTTCTGTGGGAAAGGAAATTGGGGAAACTGGAATTAAGTTTGATTAAAGTCAAACAATTAGTCCTTGTTGTTGCTACCACACCTGGCCTGTCCTGACTCTGTAAGGAAAGGGCTCTGCATGTGTCCTCTTTTTTTTGAAAGGGATCACCAAAATACAGATATACAGGTTACTTACCAGCCTGAAAAAAACAGCCTCTAAAATATTTGCTGTAAAGTTCAAATTATCCTGGTATTTGAAATTGACAGTTTTCCATGACAAGATTAAAAGTGACCCATATTGTAATTACTATTGACTTAAGATCAGAAATCCACATAGGTCATTTTCACTCACTTGTAGGTTTATTCTAGGGCTGCAATAATCTGCTGATTATTTTTTAAATGTATCAATTAATTGTTTAGGCTATAAAAGGTCAGGGAATAGTCAGAAAGGCCCATGAGGGTGACATCATAGAATAGTTCTTTTGTCTGACAAACAGTCTAATACTCAAAGATCTTCAGATTAATGCTAATATAAGACAAAGTAAAGTGGCAAATGCTCACGTTTGAGAAGTCGGAACCAGCTAATGTTCAACATTTTTGCTTGAAAACTAACTTAAACTACAAATCGGTTAGCAAAATAGTTTCCAAATACTTTTCTGTCAAGCAACTTATTGATTAAACACCTAATCGTGTCCGCTCTGTATTAGTCTATTAATGAATCAACAAAAATTACAATGTAAATAATGATGAAATTATGGTTTATCAAGCAAACATGACGACTGCCTCGTGCGTGCGACCAAATGGCTTTGCTGCCTGCAAAGATAGTGCTGAAATATTTAGTACAGCGATACTCAACGCACCCCAAAAGATATTTTTTTTACTTGGCATGTAAATAAGGTGCAAGAATGCATTAAAAAAGCATCAAAATAGAGCTTGTTTATAAAAAAAAAGAACCAGATCCTAAGCCCTAAATGTCCTCAAATCCTAGAAACTCCCCTGGGTACACCTGACATCAGTTATATTTGAAAATGAAGAATTTCAAAGATGAGTTTTGGGCTTTTAATGTTTATTCGTTTTATCTGATTATTTTTGTTTATTAACAAAAACATTTTGCGAAAGTGTCCACCGGGCAAAGCATTTATTGATTAGTCAATCGCCAAAACGTCATCAAAAAATTGGATTATATATCAAATGCTTCATTTATCGAGCAAAAGCGGTCAAACATCTGCAGGTCCCCAAGCGCTTGGAAATTGTGATGGGAATGTTTGACTATTTCCAGACATTTTATAGAGCAAACGGTTGGTGATGAAACCACTACTGCATCTTGAAGAGGCTGAGATTGCCATCTTTGCAACAGAGCATCGGTTTGTTTAGGACTTGACTGCACTGCAAAGCAACACACGTGCTAAGGCGCGTATGGCGTTCTGGATATGTGCATCCCCTGAATGTGTGTACGTAGCATGACATTATATTAGAAGCACATACTCCCCTGTCTGCGGAGATGAGACCATGGCTAGCCGATGTTGTGGGTGCATGGTGAGGCGAGTCGGCGTGGGGTTGTTTGGGTTCAGGGCTGGTGCACCGTGGAGCTTTGTGAGCCATGCTCTGTGTCTCTGTGTCTATTCATAGCAGGAGAGGAGCTCTTTCAGTCCTTCCGCGAACCCGCTGCCAAACTCCACTTCCTCCCCCGTCCATGCTCCCGCCGCGAGGCCAGCCAGCCAAATGGAGGACGAGCCTGCCAGGCTGCCTGCGCACCTGCGTGAGTCACACTCTCTCTCTCACACACACACACGCTCTCTCTCTCTAACTCACACACACTCACTCTCTCTCACACACACACGCTCTCTCTCACTCACACACACTCTCACTCTCTCTCACACACACACACACACACACACACACACACACACACACACGGTCATTTATTTTTGTCAGGGTTTTTAGAATCTTGCGCTGTAAATGTTTCTGTTTGGCTGAAGTGGTAATCTGAGAAGTCCAATTTTTGTACGTCTCAGAAATCTCCTGTCAATCAAACTGTGTGGGCGGGACTGTGACATCTTTGGATTTTCTGTAGATCCAGTTTGAGCTTCTGCAAGTGATATAGGGAAGTTTAGAAGAGCCAACGAAAGCTATAGACAGTGTTACTAGGCAACATCAATACATAAAAATGTTGTGGAATATAACTTTAATAGTTAAAACCTTTCACATCCCATTATGACAACACACACACACAAACGCACCTCATCATCACTGCGTGAGTGCCGGCTCAGTCATGTTGGACCTCTCAGCTGGGAGGTGTTGAAGCAGATCTGGGATCAGACACCTGAACCGTACACGTTTCCACTGGACCATAGCTGATAGACCTACTGCACTGGAATAACCAACAGCTACACAGCAGCCAGGTACAGATAAGGTGCAGTGGAGAACACACAGGGGGTGGGAATGATAGAAGAAGAAGGGATAGCAAACTGATAGGGAAAAGAAAGGGTTGAAGAAGTAGAGGGCTTGGGTAAGGGGACCAAGACCCCTGCAAATTTTAGTGGGATTAAAAATGTAATCCCAACCATTTAGAAAAAATCCCCCATCACAACTCAAGTGCAGGACATGGATGCAGCAAGCAGAGTTGGAAATCCAAGCAGATCAGAATAATGTCTGAACTGATGCTTCAATTCATCTATTTCTGCATGTCTTCTTCAAGGATCATGTTTTCATTAAACCCATTCAGTACAAAAGACGTTCAACTTTATATATTTCCTCCGAGCATTGAATCAGAGGCGTCCTTGAGCCTCCTTAAATGCATCAGCAAGGTGAATTAGTCCTTGCTTGCAACTGCACTACGAATAGTTGAATGATGGGAAAAAATAAAGGCAGTGAAATGTTTACCGTTATGGAATAAAATTAGGTCTGGATCGTTTCCCACATCTCAGACTTTGTTATCGATTCTAGCATCTTAGTGTTTAATGATGGCCGTTCTGCTGCTGAAAAACAAGTGAGCCAAATCAGAGCTTGGGAGGCTGATTAAGTCATCTTCCTGCGCCAGAGCCTGAAAAATATTGACAGAAAAATGGGTTATTGGCACAACTGTGCAGGTTGTTGAAACTGTCTTAAAGAAATAACAACTCTTAAAGCGAGACTATGTAACTTTTGAAAGAACAAATAACACATTCTTCCTCTTAGGAAAAGTGAAATTCATAACCAATAAACGTTTTGCTGATACAACCTTACTTGGTCCAGTATGACCAGTTATAAGCTAAGTTTAGCCAACCTTAGGTAGATATTGTTGTAAAACAGACATCACTGAGTCAGTTAGCTGACGTGAGGACTCTTTTCTACTTGTGCTACTGTTGCAATATGTGTAGCCTTTTCCAACAAATGTCGCAAATTGCCAACATTGTTTTGCTAAAAAAAATGTTAATGCAGGATTTCAAATAATTAAAAAAAATGGTTTTGCACATAAAAGGAAGTAAATGCATTCAGCACATTTGTGACCTAAAGGATACACACAGTATGTTTTTGGGAGTACAACTGAATGTTAACATAACTTAAAGGTGCTCTAAGCGATGTTGGGTGACGGTACTTCTTGTTGACGTTCAAAGTATTTTCATACAAAACGAAGCTAGCTCGCCCCTTCCTCCTCCTCATCCCGTCCCCTCACCCTCCCTTCAGTGCACTAACCCCCCCAACCCCCAAATCCTTCTTGTCAGTTATTGTCTGGAACGCTGGAAGACTGTTTGTTATGTTTGGTGGTGCAGGTTGGCCAGTTTGTTTGGTGTTCGGGAGCCTGGGATGTCTACAGAGACTGCATTTTTTTTACAGTGTGTTCAGGGGACAGGCAGCTAGCAGATAGTGCCTCACAGATGTTTGCTGTATGGGACAAAAAATGTTGTAAAAACGCGTGAGCACCTTTAACTGTTTCTTTAGGAAAAAAACTAGACATGGTACCTTGTGTTATTGGGGAAGGTTAGATTGGTAGGCATAAACACTGGTAGCTTTAACCGGTATCAACAGCATGATTAGCTGAAGCTGAAGTTGCTGGACTCAGACTGGTTTTTGATGAGAGAAAAACAAGCTCATATATCATGTGGCTTTTGTTTAGAAGCACTGATAGGATATGATATAATACGACACTTTGAATAAGGACAGTTTTTTCACTTTGCTTCAGACCAAGGAAAACCACTTGTATGTCCGGTTTGACACAAACTGAACTTTCCGGTAATAATTGAACCAAGAGGGAATACAAAGTGAGAAGCGAGAACAGTCTGCAGGTGAGGCAGTAAAGGAAAAATCTATTGAAATTTCATATTTTAATGAAGCAACACTGATACGTTGGTTTGTTTGCATTGGCTCACTGTTGCTTAACCAATCATAGAGCAGGCGGGGCTGGAGCTGTGCCAAGAGATAGGCCTGATGTTCAAAGAGTAACCCTGAGCTGCTTTGTCCATGCGTCCGTCAATATTTAACCAGTTTATTTATTTTTTATCAAGCAAGTGTGAAGTTCATGGCTTTTGTGGAGGCGCTTGACTGGGCGGCTGCTGGGGCTGGATGAGACGCACAGGAAACTCCCCCAGCCCACTTCCTCTTTTGCATTGTTGCAGAAAAAGGAAGAACGCTCAACAGGTCCGTGTTGAGTTTCCTGTCGAGTAAACCGATGGGTCAGTTCATATCCGCAGGCATGTGGAAGTTCTACTTTTTTTTATCAGGTTTCAAACATAGCTCCTCACACAGACATGACTCTCGCACATCTGCAGGCCAGGGAAATGTCTCTTCAGTGTTCAGTTTATGGCTGCCGCTGGTAGGGATCCACTCTTCAGACAGACAGCAACACGTCTTTGTCACAGAGCACGCAGTCTGAAACACCTCTGCTCGTCCTTTCTCCTCCTGCCTATCTAAACACACATGTGCTGGGAAACAAGCCATCCATTAACCCCCACACTCAGAGCGAGTTCTGTCCTGAGGGGGGAGAGGGGAGTAAGAGAGCAGCAGCAGCAGCAGGAGGAGGAGGAGGAGATGGTGAAAAAAAAAGACAGAAAGAAAAAGAATGAGGGAGGAAATTGCAGTGTGGGCAGAAATCCGCCTTCTCCATTTCCTGGGGAGGAAGTGGATTAGATCGGGGAGAGTTGCAGCCTGCTCCTCACACTAAAGAATGCTACCAGGCTCGATTTTAATCCCGTCAGACAGACATCAAACCCTAACCCTGTGAAAACATATTTTCCTATCACTCCCTAAAATATATTTTTTAATTAACTTGCCTCCACTTTGAGTTCAGATCCTTTGCTTTATCTTTTGTTTGGTGACATTTGTTGCATTTTAGCAGGTTTTTCATATTGTTCTCTCTATGGTGCCTTCTGTCCGTTGTTCTGTGAAACACTGAATCTTCAATAATCTGTTTTTTATATTCTTTCCATTTATTGGATCTAAACTCTAAAGCTTGAAAGGAACAGTTTGGCATTTTGGAAACGTGCTTATTCGCTTTCTTGCCAAGATTTAGATGAGAAAATCAATACTACTCTCATATTTATCTCTTCAAGATAGCTAGCGCCAGTTAGCTTAGCTTAAGCCACAGAGGCTGGAAACAGGGGGAAACCGCTAACCTGGCTCTGTCCAAAGATAAAATCGGCACCTTTAAAGCTAACTAATCAACATGCTATATCTTTTTTACTAACATTACATTTATCTGCTGATGCTTTCATCCAAAGCAACTTACAATAAGTGCATTCGGCCATTAAGATACCACCCATAAATTGCAAGAATCATGAGTGTATATAACTGCTGCAAAGTGCTACATATAGCATGTTTCCCAAAATGTTAAATTATTTCTTTACTAAACTTAATGTGTTTATCGTGTTGTGACCCTGTTTCATTTAGTTTTACTACAGTTTTATTCATGCACACGTTACCAACTAAATGCTTGGACTCTTATAAAAGGAAATTTCAGGAAATAGACAGTCACAGTAGGACACTTGCATTACACAATTGTTAAAATGGTTTTATTCCATTGTGGCTTTAAAAAAATTCCCACTAAACAAGTAATTAGAAGAATCATCCAGCAGTATTAGCCGGCGAGTAGACACATGTACAGCTTTAACCAGCAAGCGGAGGAGTGCTATCACCCACCCGTGGCGTTTTGTCGGTTTGTCTGTGTCAAAAGCAAGACAAATACTAAAAGGCCTTTCACAAAAAAAGCAGTGCTGACGTGGATTTGTCGGGTTTTTATTCAGTCGCATTCCAGGCATCATCGCTCGACATGGCTGCCACGTACTCGGAGCATGACGCAACTTAGAGCTAGTCACTGGGAAAATACTGAATTATTTAAAGGTCTAAAACACAATGAGTTCCAGTATTCTTCTTTTACAATAAACATGCATGAAATACAAAGAAGAGTGGCTGCAAGAGTAGAAATATCTATGGATGATTAAAAAAAAAAAATCCATGTCCATGGAAACAAGACTGGCTGGTTTCCCTGGTGTGTGTGTGTGTGTGTGTGTGTGTGTGTGTGTGTGTGTGTGTTCACAGCTGGGTTTGCACTATGCATGCTTGTGCGAGTGGGTGGATGTGTGAGTGAATCTTGTGTCTTTGTGCAAAGCTTGCCAGAGGTAGTGTAGGTAGGTGTGTGTGTGAGTAAGTGTGTGTGTTACCGTATGACTGTAACCCCCCCCCCCCCCCCCCCCCCCCCCACACACACACACACACACACACACACACACACACACACCCCCTTCCTTCCTTTGGTCTCTCTCTTTGTGGTATATTACCCATTTTACTGTGTGGGGAATTGGTGATATAAAGAATGTGTGTTTTTTTACGTTTTGTGTGTGTGTGTTTATGTGTGTGTGTGTGTGTGTGTTTGGTCTTTCTGAGGGGAAATTTCCTGCCCCTGGAAGCAGCCCTTGTCCTCAGGAATTTCCTGAGTGGGCAGACAGCGCTTCCTGAATAAATGTTGTTGTTGTTGTTGTGTGTGTGTGTGTGTGTGTGCATGTGTGTATGTGTGTTTGAACTCGCTCTCTTTTCTCTTTTGAAAGGGAAACTGTTCTCACATGCCAGAGAGTGAGCTGAGTGCACCCCCCTTCTCTTCCTGTTCGCGACACACTCCACATGGCGTTTCTGACAGGGTGGGCGGGGGGGGGGGGGGGGGGGGGGGGGTTGCTTTACTCTAAACGTCACAATGAACACACACTCGCATTACTGACGGACAGCGTGTTGATTTCAGGCTTTAATAGGGAAAAGTCACAAAAGCACAAATCATCTTCCTCTTGATAAATATCCAGTTAATGAAATCAACAATAACTTCATCAAACAGCAGAAAACACTATTTTAAAGGGACATTCCGGATATTTAATACTACACTTTTATAGAGTTGGGGGTCGTGTAAGGAACTGATTTAAAACAAATGGCGCTTACCCACTGCTAGTACCAGCTCTACACGGCTCGACTCGACCGCGGTACGCTGTCCTCCATTTTCCATTGCAGATTAATGCGCGAGGCGAGCGTGGCTGGTCGTCATAGCAACGCCGCAGGAAACTGCCGTAACCTAACGCGACACACACACACACACACACACACACACACACAGAACGTTGAAGGTGTGTCGTTTTTGATTCTCGGCATGTGGCTTTTTGCCACAGCCGGAAGACAAATTTAGTTTGAAAAGAAGCTGGAGGCAGCAAAAAAAAAAAAAACTAAAACTATTGGCTAAACTATTTAAAAATGGCGAGTTTGTTCAGGACACCCCCATCTGTCGCTAGCAATTGTGACGCAGTGATTAGTGACGATTCTCTCCGACCAATCAGTAGTCTGCAGGTTTTCACGTCACCTTTTGGTATCGCCTCAGCTCGCTTGGAACCTCGACGGAGGTGATACTAAAAAAAATACCTGTTGGCAGCTACCAGGGACTTTTTTTCATACCGGAAAACCAAAAAAGGCGAGTCGAGGCGAGTCGAGCAGGTACCATGTAGTGGAAAAACGCCAAAAGTGATCGAAACTAACAGAGCAGGGGTTGAGATATTCTGACTTCTAGTCCCTAATATGGACTAAAATCCAAAACCACTGGATCCTACCCTTCCCATAATGCAACACCGTCTATCAAACTTTATGTCTTTGTTTCAGTTCCATACTATACCAATTGTAATTATATACAGTATGCACCATATACTCATCTTATATCACATTTTTATAGTATAGTATGTTTTTGAAACCAATATTCTTTACTGTTTAGCAGAACGTTATACAATACATAAAAAAAAAACAAATGCCGACTTTGGCAAGTTTGCCTGTATTAAAAGAGATAGTGGAGACAGACAGGTTGAGATAGGCTGATGACATGCAATAAATGTCCCCAGCTGGACCAACGGACGTTATGGACGGGTGCAGTTATGGAAAACGGGAATGCTGCCATTATATGCTTAACCACTCAGCTGCCAAGATGCCTCGAAGATTTAGTTCTTAAAGCTGTAGTTTCTGTCTCCCCTGTGAGGAATTCTAAGTAATGACAACAACAACACTGTCGGCGCATCCACATGGCGCAAGGCTTCGGTGATCACGCACCACCCCCACCCCTCCTCCACACAGTTGCTAGTAGTGTTTAACCCGTCAAATCAAGGAGTACACAGAGGAATAAAAGACATGAACTCTTAACAAGAGGTAATTATCTTGTAATTGTTATGTCTTTTTTGTCTCCAAAGCTGAACGCTGCTGTGGCAGCGGTGACGTCAAACACATCACTCGAGCTGCTGCGCGCTAAAGACGCCAGACTACACCATTTTGTAAAGCTAGCCATACTGAGAAATACAGAGAGTGTTTTGTGGAGCTGATAGTCTTAATTAGATTTGCATCAACTCATTTGGAAAGGACTTGAATGTCGCGTGTTTATTAATATAAAATAGTTGCGCACTATAGCCTTTAAGGCTGGGATGATATGCTTTTGTCAGATTCGATTCTTTCACCATACATGGGTGCCAATTTGATTTGTATTACGATTCTAGAAGTATTGCGATTCGATAGAATTGAGTATTGGGATTTTCTTTTCCTTCTATAACAAAAACAAAAGTTAAATAATACACTTCTAGAGACAAGATATCATGAGACATTTCTAAAAACGAATTGTTTTCTGAAAAGAATGCACATCACATGACAGTCAGTCTGACATTTATTTCATTTGTAAAGAAGTACATGACATACTTTTTCTGCATTTTCTGCTTTCGGTCTATTTTGCTACAATGGATGTGATGTAGTTGGCATCAGCGGTACCGTATCAACAGAAAATATATAGGTGAATCATTGATAAAAAAATAATAAACAAAAACTCGATTCTAAGGAAACAAATTGATTTTAAAAATTGGTGCAAAAAAAATCTTGATATATACGATTTTCGATTTCCCCCCCAAGTTTTTTCCCACTGGTTGCCATTTATTAAAAAAGTTTGCAGCTGTATATAGTTTGTATATTTACTTCAAGCATTCCATTGTGGGACAATAAACCAAGGATTTCTTAGCGTGCATACTGACTTTTTGCAGCAGTAGCTCAGTCCGTGGGTACTTGACATGGGGACCGGAGGGTGGCCGGTTCACAACAACAGAGTGTAAACATTTAATTTCCCCTATGAGGGATTGAGGTGTTTCTCTTTGAGTTTTTTTTTTTCTGACTTAGACTATACAACTGTTCACATATTGTATAGAGCTCCTGTGACTAGTAAGTAGATTCTGACATGTAAAATCAGTTTGGCTTTAATTAACCGGTGATTCTGGGAAATGCAGTGTTGAAACCCCACAAAATTGAACACTTGCCAAGAAAGATGGAGACACTATTCCAATGTGAGGAAATATTTTCCATTTCAACCTTCACTGAAACTCCTTCAGCTGTACAATGTGGAAATAAATGACATAAATCAGTGCCCAATGGTTCCCAATGTGGGGAAAGGTCAAGAAAGCTAAATGAAAACAGATTTTGGCTGCAAGAAATTGTTCACATATAGGTTCACTTCTGAAAATCATTTAAATAAAACAATCTGATAAGCAGTTTGGTTGAACTACTTACAGTTTGTAGCCCTATGCAACCTGGGATGAGAGTCCACAAGTAGACATTGTTTTAGACAAAAAGGTTGTGAAACGCTGCCATGGAAGTAAAAGTGATCACCCAAGTGTTACACTGCACAAAATTCACTTTCTCCACATGAAAAGAAAAAGTGTGTGTGTGTGTGTGTGTGTATGTGTGAGAGTGTGAGTGTGGGAGTTTTAGACATGTAGGGGCCTTTTGATTTAGTGAACAAATGTCTTTGAAGCTTGTGTATTTTCAAAAAAAAAAAAAAAAAGGGAGAGAAAAAACTGGCTCCTGAACAAAAGGAAGAGTGGCAGTTGACGCTGGATTCAGGAACTAACCTACAAGAGCCAGCTTGCTCCTGTGCTCAACAACAAGCTATCAAAAACAGGTCGCGCTACTTCCTGGCCATAAAAGTTCTGTGTGATTGATGATCTGTTTTATGTTTGTTTTGACTGGATGAAGTCCAGATTTGCTGGACGGGGATAGGCACGTGCATGCCGGTGGAGGAAGTGTAGGATGAATATGATAGAAAGGGGGGGGGTTCTTTTGACAAGTGTGTGTGTGTGGAGGTGGATTTTCCACTACTGCACCCACCTGACAGGGAATGAATGTCAAGAGAGACACACAAAGAGAGGGGAGATGAACAGTGTGAGCAGTAACTGTGGAAATGTGTAGCTCTCATACCACAAGTTCCCGAGTCAGGGTGTCAGGTCATGGTCAGCCCTTCCCCTCCTTCCTCCTCCTCCTGTCTGGAGAAAAAAAAACACTTTTCTTTATTAAGATAGCAAGACCAATATCCTCCTATTTCTGCTTTGAGAGAATAGGCAAACATTTACCTAATAACAACTGACTAAAGAGCTTTGAGTTTGGAGAGCAAAGTCCCAGCCTTACTGATGCAGCGCTGCATTTTTGTTTATAGTTCATTCAGATCAGGCTGAGCTGAAATCCTCTCTTAGATTTGTATGTGCATCAGTTGTCTCTTAGACTGTTGAAATTCAGGAGTTTGACAGTAAACAATATCTGAGACTGAGATTTCACTATGACTCAAAATACACGTTTGCAGTTTTGTTCCAGTTTTTACAAATAAAGAGAGAGAGAGAAAGGAAATGCTCAGAAGTGTGTGACGCACTAGAAAGTCTGAACACAACAGCTATTTCGAAATGATTGCAAATGAATGTACATGATCTTTGGTAAACCTTACTTCTTATGCTACAAAGTTACACTAGGAAATATAACTTCAATAAATGATTCATTTCACTACATTTTTTGTTATTGTCTTAGATCCTCATGATTCATATTCTAATTGAGATTTTCCTGGAACAGATCTTGGTGCTCAAGTCTAAAACCTGTCTAACTTAATGGCAAAATCTACCAACCAGGTTAGAAACTAGTTAAAACAGCCTGTTTGGTTGTAGATTAGGGCTGGACAATATCAAAATGTCTACAATTTATCTTTTTTCTATAAAGTTTCTAATACAGTGGCGAAAAACCAGGGGGTCGAACTGGGTTACGGCAATATTTACATAATTCGGACGATGCTTTATGTTCTGATCCTTGCTCTGTGTCACGGCAGTGTGAGCAGTGTGTTTAGATGAACAGTGAATGGCTTCCATCAGTGGCGCTAGTGCACGGAGCTCCCCGAGGAGCAGAGCAGCGGAGGTCCACTGAGAGCCGTTGGATGACACTGCCCTGCTTCTCTGTGCACGTGTCGTGCACCATAGAGGGAAACCAAGCATCATTCATGTTAACACACTGTCCACACAAAGATGACACAGAGCTGCATTAATATCTACAAAAATATCCCTTTAAATGTACCTGCTACTAGCTATCTATACTTTAGTTTGTCATTTTTCCTTGACACATTAGCTACTGTGCTTATTTAGAAGAGTTGGATGAGTAGACACTAGAGTTAGCTTGCTAACAAAGCAGCATACCCTAACCCAAAATCAATCAGACAGGTCAGTGACAAAATGATCAATTCCCAAAACGGACCCAAAGAAATTAACCACGTCTGTTCATCTTTGCTGAGCTTGGACACAGCAGTTAGCACGTTTAAAAAAATATGGACCTTTTAAAATTGGACATGGTGGGGGGGTTACACAATTTTTGTCAGAGTATCAAGAGGTAGTCGTTGCAGTTTTAGTTGGGTGAGAGAAACATAGGCAGCAGCGTGAGTTTTAGATAGACGTGCAGAGCTAAACTGAGTCTAGACGGGACCTCTAAGCTCCACAGCAGGACGGACCTCATTAACTCGACTGGCTGTAAGGGGAAGTTGAGGGCTTCTGTACCGCAACAACGAAACAAGATACCAATGATCTCATCCTCCTCTTCCCCTCATTCATCCCAAGCGCTTATGAGTTGCCTTGCAAATTGTGCGCTCGGTGTGTGTATGTGAGTTGGTGTGCATGAGCGGGGGCCTTAGAAACCACAGAGTGAAAATGATGTGTCATCAGAGAGGATTAGGAGCCCACGGTTTAGTCAAGGGCTTTGGATCCTGCTGCTGTCATGCTTGAGGGTTTTATATGTAAACACACACATACTCAGAAAAACACACATATTTGCTCTAGTGAACACTGTAAATCTGAGATGCATTCAACAAAGGCAGAGGCTGATGACAAGGAAGACCGAAATTGATTTTCTTCCTGTAACCTGCAACAAAACTGTAACCGATTCTCTGACAGAAAACAAGCAGAAAGGACAAATTCATCAGCAGAGGGAAGTGTGTGTGAATATGTTGAAGGAACAGTGTCTGGGTCCAAGGTGCTCTCTCTGTTCTCCTCTTACTCCCTGTCCATGCCATCCATTTTTCTTTCCACCTCTAAGTAAGCAAAGGATGTCTGTGTCTCACTGGCTGCACTGCAACAGAAAGTTTTCCATCTTTTTTTAGAATGAGTTCCTTTCTAGGTCGCGAGAATGTGAGATACAAAATAAGATCCTGAAACTCACCAACTTGAATGTGACTTTTACAGCTGAAGTAGACTCAGAACCCACAGGTGGATGCTGGTGTATGAACGGGCATGACAGTAGACAAGGGAGCAGAGCACAGACTGCTTAAGCACGTCACCATAATCAAAGGGTGCGTTGGATATGTGTTGATATAAGAGTATGCCATGCGAGTGTTGACTTGGATTGACTGTCTGAACTAGCTTGCAGGCTTCGCTTCATATATTGGTTACATCCCAGAATAGGTATGAGCTACAATTCAGGGCTGAGCATGATGTCCCACTCTGAACTTCACTTGAGTACTGGCTATGGATCTGTTTCCCTTCCTGTTTGAATTTCCTTCCTCCTTTTGCGCCTTTGTTTAGCCCTCCTGCGATTTTTAACTCCTCTGCCTTCATTTTTTCCCATCCTCACACACTATGCGCTGCTGCTCTCATCAGTCTTTCCTTTCTGTTTCCACTCTTCCTTTTCTTGTCTCCGTCCTGCTGTCTGTTAATAAACCTCCCGGCGTCGCTCTCTAACCTTACCGCAGGAAGGTTCCTGTGCTGAAACAGAGCCCACGCTGGATTGCTTCCTGTCAAAGTGCGTTGTGGGACACGTTTGTTTGGGCCCCTTCTTCCTCCTCCTCCTCCCTTCTGCTCCTCTTGTTGCTTCCTCCTTTGGGCTCTGTGCAGATGGCTGAGGCCGGCAGACCGGATCTCGCAG
The DNA here is from genome assembly GCA_023631565.1 of Gymnocephalus cernua. Taxonomy (NCBI): domain Eukaryota; kingdom Metazoa; phylum Chordata; class Actinopteri; order Perciformes; family Percidae; genus Gymnocephalus; species Gymnocephalus cernua. The sequence goes on along the minus strand of CM042447.1, from coordinate 18,015,800 downwards.
GGGTTTTGGCAGAGCAGCACCTCTCTCCGGCTCCGGAGAGAGCATACCGCAGCCATGACCTTGCGACCTGGGCCGCACTGCTGCCCGCCCCGGCCTCGCTACTGCCCACCCCGGCCTCGCTGCTTTCACAAGTCAGCCACCAGAGACAGACGTAAAGCTGGCGCATGAAGTGCAGATGGCCGCTCAATTCAATATTGATAGGAAGTCAATAATGTAGTCACTTTTCCAGTGCATCCTTGATCTATTCTCGTTATAAGGTCATTTGTAGAAGTTACAAAAGGGAACAAACTAATGTTAGCAGTTCAAATTACAAATCACTGCTTTTCTGGGACTATTTCAATGCGTTCTCTTACTACTGATGCTTAAAAGGTACCTATACTTTTAATCAAGTTTAAAAATATGTATGAAAAAGAATTTTTACATACAGTATATTAAAGATACAATAGGCTAGAGATAATGTAGCCTAGCTATGATTATTACTATGGCCAAGAAGCCAAGCAAAATGAAGAAATATAGTTCCTTATCTGCCCAGCACTAGCTCCTGTGCTTGTGAAACACCTGTATCCCATTCCCTGACACTTTCTTAGGATGTCTGCTGACATGCTGAGGGTCAGAGCTTGACAGGCCGTTAGCTGTGCTTCAGATAACCGCAGCCTTTCTGGGCTTATCGGCAGCACCCGTGCCACTATCTGAACATAGGGGAAGAGAAGGGAAGGGGTGAAATGGGAATCTGACAATCAAGACAGGGTTTCATTTTATATTGATTGCTCTCTGTGAAAACTTCCTCTGTTTGACGGGTGGGGGGGGGGGGGGGGGGGGGGGGGGAACTGAGGGGGGAAGAGACCTGAAAGTGAGCACAAGGTTCATATTACTTGTGTGACACTGGCGGCCAAAGATAACAGCTGTCCGACTCCCAGAGGAAGTGTTTGGGGCCGGGCGATAAGTGATATGTAAGAAATGAGTAGTTATGCTCTATGTGGGTGTCATGGATGTTCTGATCAGAGCTATATACACACACAATGTTGCAAGTCTGTGTGTGTGTGTGTGTGTGTGTGTGTGTCTGTGTATGCGTGAAAGAGAGGAGGAGGTGAGTCTGAGTCATATTATACATCGTTGGGTTACGCCGAGTGCAAAATGATAGTGAGGTGGCAGTATTTGTGTTAACCGGGATAAATAAGGGTAAAGAATGTTTGTGTTATACTAAAAATATATGTTTGTGATGTCAGACAATATCAAGAATATCAGAGCTTGAGAACATTGCATATGCATTTGGTGGCCTATAGGGAAACTGCATTTTATGCAATTCCACATTAGATTGAGCTGTTTTTCTTGCTGCTAGGGTGAAGTTAGCACTGCCATAGCTTTCTTGATAAGTCTTGAAAAGTCATCGATTAATAACACATAATGTAATTGTTACTTGTATTTATATTCTGAATTTGACGGGGTTTCTTTGCCATTCAGCTAGCTCGCTTGTGCGCCAGCGTTTGCAGGCACCAAAAAACAAATACTTGTACCAAGACTCTAGAATTATGTTATTTTAGGGAAAAGTCATAATCAAATGCAGACTGCAACATTAACATTTGTTTCTGGAAGAAAAAAAAAATCTTGAGGCCAGTATCTTTTTAGCAGCTGTTACCTTAACATATTAGCATTAGCATTAAGCCATGGTGGTTGCTGCTTGTGGCAAATTAACAATACAATCGTGTTGCTCTCTAGGTAAGGTAGTTAGTTAGCCCTGCAATATCGTACATGAATGAAATAAAATGTAACCGCCATTTACGTATTTAATTAGATCTTGACCAGGTTGCCATTCTGCTAGCCAACTTCCCTGCAGAAGAAAAAAATGCTGCACTTCAGCTCCACCAATAAGGTTATTTTTCTCCATTTTCACAGTCTCTCCCTGATGCCTCTGCTTGCTTGTTGTTCGTCACCAGCGCAGATGTTTTACACTGCTGTTCCCACGGCAGTGAAAGAAACATTTCAGAGTGCGAGGGAAGGAAAAAAAGATACTGTCATTGCGGTTTCCTCTGCTCTCTTTCCCTCCCTGTGTCCTTGTCCGTTTACACACAAACTAATAAACTGTCTGTCTGGAGTTCAGATCATAACCGATAACATAAAATAACAGTCTTTTTCATATCCCTGCCACCTCCGTTTTATCCTTGTGAATCATTCTGTATTCTTCCCCTTAACCTATCATCTTCTAATCTTTTATTCTAACCTCCTCTCCCTTTCTGACTGTCTCCTCCATCTTTTTTTCCCTTTATCTCTGCTGCTGTTCCCGTAATCACTCCCTCCTTTTGGCTTTTATCTCCACTTCCTCAATATCCTTTTTACTGCCTCTGCCTCCTTCCTTCCTCCCCCCCCCCCTTCCCTCCTCCTTATCTCATCCCCTTCACCCCCCCACCCTCCTTCCTGCCTTCCTTCTTTTCTTCCTTCCTCGCCCCCAACCCCCCGTCCTTCTGCCTCTTCTCCACTGAGCTCATCCTACTTCTCTTCCTTCCCTTCCCCATCACCTCCACTTTGTTGCTTCTTTACAAAAACTCTGGTCTCAACTCCGTCTCCTCCCCCTTCTCCCCCAGGTCTGCAGCCAGTCTTTTGGAGCAGGGAAGACGTGGCCCAGTGGCTGCGATGGGCCGAGAAGGAGTTCGCCCTGCGGCCGATCACCAGCGGCTCTTTCCAAATGAACGGCAAAGCCCTGCTGCTGCTCACCAAGGAGGACTTCCGCTATCGGTCCCCCCACTCCGGTACTCCTCTCCTTCTTCTTCATGAATTTCTTGTGGATATTAGAGGAGTATTCTAGACTGGGAAAAGTGGAGACATCAGTCAAAAGTTTTACAAATGAGTCACTTTCATTGATTGCATTAGATGGTTCTTTTAGTTTAACTGGAGCAGGACCCCGACTGGAAAACAGGATATATCAACTAGGGAGAAAGAGCCGTTTCAGATCATGGAAACACTGACTAGTTGCAGAGAAATCATGGAAAATTGGTGCAATTATACAGAAGCTCCTTTTCTAAAAGGGAAAAAGTGAGTAACAAGGTGACACCTGCTGTCACTGAATGACTGATAGGACTAAAGGAATAAAATTGGAAATGGATATTTTGGGGTCCTCACAGATGAGTGAAACACTGAAGGAACATCCATGATGACATTTTGTCTTGCGACAAAATTGTAATTCGGGCAAACACGATCAGCTGTTGCTCTTTATGGCTTAGACCAATTAATATAGTTTATTTGTACACGAAAACCTGTGCCAACGTGGATTTTTAAAATCAACGTGTTTACGGCAAAGCTACACCCTTTAAAAATCAATGAAGTGCAGAGGAGGGAAGGCGGCAGTGAAGAGAGGCAGCTGTTACAGCGAGGCTGCTGGGGGAGGAAGTAGGGGACGGTTGATCAGGAAGTATAAAGCAACCTCAACTGTCGCCCCGGCAACGCCAACAGCCGGGCGCATGAAAGTAATGCAAACAAAAAGTCAACTGTTTTCCTTTGCAGAGTTTTGGAGTTGTAGTTTTGAAATGAAACAGGATTCGATGTCTGATTATGTTCCCTGGAAATGTTACAGTAGTCAGTCAGGGCTGTGTGGGTCTGGATGATAGTCATCAGAGTGGGCTGAAAGGAGTGATCAGCGCTGTGAAATATTAAGATAAGCCATAGGATGAACCCCCGACAGCCTGGAGGAAATGACTTGTCATTTCAGGTCATTGTAAATCCAGATTAGAAAAGTGTGGGAATTTTATGGAGGACTAAAAAATGAATGCATAATCAATGCTGAAACAAATACAGGAAAAACAGGAATCGATGAAGAAAAGAATAAACAAATGAAAGCTGAACCAAAAGCATAAATAATTAAATGAATACATACATCCATGTTGCTAATTAATCCAAAAATCAATAAATATATTCTTTTACATACATTCTTTTACATTTAGTTAACTAACTTTACCGCAAATTATTACTTTTACATTAATAGTGGCGTATAAAACTGAGCTTTAAGCTGCTGCTGATGTTAGCTAGCTGCGAGATCTTTATATGGAGAAATGCATGAAATCATTTTAGATTTGTAATAATGTAGCAATAAATTAGACATTTATTAATTTATTTTGTGAATAATTACCAAAAAAAATATTCATTCGATTATACGTTTTTTAAATCTATGTATTTAAATTCAGCTGTTTTTTATTTTATTTTACAATTAAAGTATTCATTTATTTCAGTATGTATTTATGTATTTGCTTTAAACATTGATTCTTTGAATTAGTCAATTTGAATCCTCCGTATAATTGAACAGGAAGTAAGGTTGCTCTGTTCAGTTCAGTCTATATTTCGTCCAATCAGAGAGCCCAGTGTGCATGTTATTACATGTTGTGAGGAATAATCTGGAGTTATAGAGAGATGTGGCCCAGCTGACAGCTGTTGTCAAGCTTGTGTTTCTATTTCAATTTTTCACATCCTGTTAAGACATTGAGTTCTGGGAATTTGTTTTTGAAAACTGTGATTCATCATCACAGGATTTATTAGTTGTCTTTAGTCGCCCTCAATGTGACACAGAGATAATTTTGCTGTAAAAGGGTTTTATGCATCAGCAACTGTAGATCTTTGATCACATTTTTTTTTTTAAATCTTAACATAAGACATACGGTGTGGAGAGATAAAGCTGACAGTGATTGATTACATTTTAATACTGGTAGTAGTTGTTCAGGCCCGGCTGTCAGTGACATCAGTGAAAAGTCATTTTAGGGAACAGAGCACATATTTTGGCTTGTGATGGGTCTGTTTCCTTCTTTTGGGGATTGTAATTGTGCAGTTCCCATCAGTCCCTGCTGTGTGCCATATTTTCCTTTTGTAGAAGCTCTAAGAATAAGACTTTGTTTTCCTGGATTGTCTTAACCTCACGTCCCACAATAAGCCACACAGTTTGTAGAGCTACATTACAGCTACACGTTTAGACTTTAAAATGTTTAATGGGAGAAACGTAAAGCCAAAAAGGGTGTTTCATATGTCAGCCATGACTAACTGTAAGATGTCCTCCTAGTATTTGTGATTCATCATGGTAAAAAAACAAAAAGAATTTGTGTGCAGATCTTAAGACAAAATGTGAAGAGAACTTAGGATTTAAAATCCAGAATCAAAGCAAACTTTAAAGCACCAGGAAACGGGAATTTTCCCCACACTCAAACTCAACACCGCAGGCCAAGAAAGTGAGAACTGAAAGGGTGTGTGTGTGTGTGTGCAAGTGTTCAACATTACTTCCTTTATGAGAATCATTTCCTTGTTATGGTAAGCCTTAAAAAAAAAAAAAAAAAAAAAACCTGTTCAAGTAATGTGTGATGGCAGTCTGTTAAAATCACAACCACTATGGGGTTATTTGTTAACCAAGTAATTGTTTTGGAGGAGCCGTTGTCGTCGGTGTCGAGGCATAACAAACAGCTGTTAATCATTCAGTGAACTTCCTGCTCAGGCTTTGTGCCTGGTGTCAACACTACTGTATGAGCACTCTACAGGAGAATACCAGGGTCATACAGAGCTACGGCCCATTTACTTGCGTCAACATCTAGTTCACGTTGGCCACTATGCCCGATGTATTCTTAAGTCTTGAGTTGCCATGACTCCCTGTCCTGAAACAGTCACGTCTGCCCCCTCAGAGACTCTTCCGTTATTGCTCAAGCTGCCTGCTGCCTGGAAAGCAAAGGGAAGAAGAAGGGGAACCTGATTCTGTGGATGACGCCAATGCTAATTTCCTATTTTATGCAGGCGTAAGATGCTACATATGGGCGTAGGATGCTACATATGGCTAACCTCTGAGCTTTTGCATGTCTGCAGGGGACGTCCTATACGAGCTGCTGCAGCACATCCTGAAGCAGAGGAAGCCCCACGTGTTTTACCCGTCTGCCTACTTCCCTGGGAACTCCTTCCACTCGCTGCCTGAAAGCGCTGTGCAGCACCTGAAGCTTGAAGGTTTTTTTTTTCTTCTTCTTTAATGCATACATTACATATATTTACAGCTCCGGAGTTAGATACAACTTCAAAAGGCCTCTACAATCAATTTAATATTTACACCAATTATAAAACTACAAAATATATACTATTTAGCTAATTAGCTTAATAGATATAAAAAGTAGGCCAACTTCATTATAATAGCACATACTGTTTCTGCATTATGGAATTTTACAATCCATATCTTAAAAGGTTTTGTTCCAATACTCTGAGCCAGAAATATATAGATATATAGAGAGATATCACTTTTTCTGAGGTAAGATAATGCAGCTGAATGTTTAGGCTAATTAAGTCGAGGTATGGTAAATTGGTCAAGGAAGTAATGATAATGTTCAGTGGAATACCTGAGAGTGTTTTCTGGCTTGCGTCTGAGGGAATGTGACACGGCAACATTCAGATGGGTTGGAGTAGTAACTTCACATGTTGGCAGTGAAACCTGCTCCACAAGGAAATGCTGCTTTATTTAAACAAGAACACGGAACACCACCAAACTGCTCCGGTGGCTTATGGCAGGTGTGCTTGTCGCCATTGTCTTCCTTGTTTTAAATTCCACTTTGTAGATGCTTCCGTTGCTTGTGAATGAAGGAGTCAGAAAAACATTCAAACCACTTCCAACACAAACCAGAGAACTTTTACTGAAACTCTTCAAAATAATGTAATCAGCATACTCAACCTAACAGCAGAATATTAGTGACACCTAGTGGTCTTTTCTGTGTGAAGCCAGAATACCAAGAGACCAGGAACTAACCGCAATAAGCACCTGGCCGCGATATCACGAATCCCACTATGACCGCGCCAAGATCCGCCCTTCAATAGCATTTATTGGCCAGGCGTCCATGCTTACGCAAGGTAACGTAACCCCATTTGTTCAGGTCCTATCCCCTGACCAATCGGCTATCCTCACCTTAACCACTCAAGGTGAAATGCCTAACCCCAACCAATCGACCACTATGGCCAGGCCAACGGGTCTTGGTGTGGCCATAGTGGGATTCGTAATTTCGGCGCCTGGACATGGGGACAAATTACTGCACAAGTTGGAGAAAAGCTAAATGACTGAAAACTATGAAAAGCTACAGTTCACCACTTCATGCCGTGTTTTGTTACTCAAATGTTCTAGTAGTTGTTTTTTTCGGCTTCTTTGCTACTTTGGCCAGATGCAAGTAGTAAGTAGGCTTGGTAGAACTCTAACATGTGCAATAAGTGGACACAATAATGTGGACAGCCTAGATTATTATTGGAATTCAAGCCAGTACTGAACAGTCCTGAAATCAGTAACACCTTTATTAAGCTAATACTATTGAACTGAATTTGTCACTATCAACAGAGGTGTTGATTCAGTACTGTGGTATTTTTGAAGCAAGAGTTGGTCACAGTCTTGTATGTATGTTTTACTGTTGACACACCTGTATGGCAAACACAGAAAATGCTATACACCCAAAGGCTTGAGTCAGAAAAGAGTGAGAAACACCCATCATGATCTCCTACAGCTGAGGGCGACGTCTTTAAATTGCTTTTTTGTCTGACGAACAGTACAAAATCCAGAGATATTCAGTTTAACATAATTCAAGACAACGTAAAGTGGCAAATTGTCTTGTTTGAGAAGCTGCAACCATCAAATGTTTACCTTTCTGCTTGAAAAATAACCGCCTGACTAACTTTAGTTTTAGTTCTGTTTTTAGGGGAGACACTACACGCAAAGAAAAATAAAAAAGTTTGCATTAGATAATGCCCCGTTTGCATATTTAAACATTCACATTTCAGAAAACTTTTAATGCAAAAAAACAATTCTCTTTAATGCAAGTAATCGAATGGGGAAGGTTGATGGTGATATCTGTTAGTTAAAATGTGTTACCCCATACACTTAAAAAATCCATTTTAGCCACATTTTTTAGGTATAAAATGTTAGGTAAATCAGGCTGTGAATGATATCTGTACAAACCCAGAACAAAACCTTTTGGATTATAAATTCCATACATTTTGCAAGACACTACAGGTGTATGGAATTTATAATCCAAAAGGTTCTCATACTTTGAGCCAGAAATCTCCACGTCAGTAGCACGTACATACACCAAAACTTCTTTCATTCCTGTCTGTATTCTGGGTTTGTACAGATATCATTCACAGCCTGATGTACCTAACATTTTATACCTAAAAAATGTGGCTAAAATGGATTTTTTTAATACAGTATTTTCTAATTTATGGAGTGATGGAGAGTTATCCAAAATCCCTTCTGTAAAAACTTAATATGTCAAAAAATGAAACAAGAATTTTTAACTTGGCCTTTTCAAATGTTCAGATTTCTGTTCTGGAAATGTATGTAAATTAGCTCACATTTAAGATAAGATAATGCCTCATTTGCATATTTAAACATAACATTTACAAAAACTATTAATGGGGATTTCTGTTAGTTCAAATATGTTCCCTATTCTCCTGTAGTGTCTCCCTTTAATATAAAAGTGTAGAACTTAGCTGTAGATATTTATCACATGCTGTATCTTTTGTAACCCCAGAAACGGTACGGCGGGCACCGCGTGGTACAGAGCCAGCCCCCCAGCATCCACCAACCATCGAGCTGCGGCACCGCTCTCGCTCCCCCCACCAGAATCAGATCAGACGATCCCCCCCAGGGCCAAACCACCCCCGCGCAGCCAACGAAGACCACCTGCAGACCTTCTCCCAGCTGCCCGACAGCAACCACCACCTGCCTGAAGAAATGTACCCTCTGTCGGTGTCCCCCGCCGCACCCAACGGCCGCTGCGCCACGCCCCGAGAAGCTCCGTGCCCGGGCAGCCCCGGGGGCCAGGAGGCGGGCCCTCCTCGCGTCATCCAGCTCATACCCAGCGCCATCATGAACCCCCTGCTCCTCAGCCCGAGCCGGAGCGGCGAGGGTGCCGCCATGGACTTCAGGCACGGCCGCGGTGGGCCCCCGTCTCAAGCCACGCTTGAGAACGGCCGTGAGAGGAAAGCCCACGGCCACCACCATCAGATACCACTGTCCCAGCAGCATCTGCTGCAGCAGCAAGAGGAGGCGCTCTACAGGAACCACGTCATCATGCCCGTGTCTCCTCCAGAAGAGCAACAAATGCCCATCGGACGGATAGCAGGTGAGATTTAAAACACACTTTTATAGACTCTCTTTTATGTGATGCCGTCTTTCTCATTGTCTGCTTGTTAACTCCATTTTGTTTATTGAATCGTGATTTTTTTTTTTCCCCCTGTCCTTTACTGCTGCCCCACCTCTCTTTTTTTCACTATCACTATGTTGTGCATTTATGGGTATGTGTATTGAATTGATGTGTATATTTATGTATTGATTTGTATGCGCTTTTGTTTCCACTGTCAAAGCCCTGTGTAAACAACTGTTTTTAAAGGTGCTATACAAATAAAGTTATTATTTAAAGGTTAAAGCTACCAGAGCGCCTGGATAGCTCAGTTGGTAGAGCGGGCACCCATATATAGAGGTTTACTCCTCGACGCAGCGGGTTCGACTCCGACCTGCGGCCCTTTGCTGCATGTCATTCCCTTCTCTCTCCCCTTTCATGTCTTCAGCTGTTCTGTCAAATAAAGGCCTAAAAATTCCCCAAATAATAGTAATCTTTAAAAAAAAAAAATGCTACCAGAGGTGGTGTCACATCCGTTACTTTAGTCACATTCACCCTGTTTCCACCTGGTATTAAGATCCGATCTGAGCGACTGGATTATGAGTGTACAGCTCTAAGAACAAGTGAAAACACTCTTCAGGACGCATTCGGAGGTGGTCTGAGCCACATGGGTCCACATTCTAATAGCAGTGAGAGCGGGAGAATGTTGGGTCTTCATCAGCAGTAACTTATCAGGACTACTATAAGCAAACATGAGACATTAAATAAAGCAGGTATATAAACTTCAAACCACAGAGCTACAAACGTTGACAAAGAGCTGAATACAGACTTTTAAAAAAAACATCTCTCTCTCCTGCTCAGGTCCCGCCCCCCCCCGTCATAGACATTATGTCGGCACACAGACAGACTGTGGGCAGCGCTTTTTCATTAATCATCACATGTTTCAAATTTATGATTTATGTGAGAGTAACAACTGGCATTTATAAACTCTCACACACACACACACACACACACAACCAGCCTATATGCAAACAGAAATGATGTACGTGTTTATTTGCATATAGAGCGAGGAAGTGAGATCCGATCACAAGTGGTCACTTAGGATGCATTTGGAGACACATTGTACTGCCAGGTGGGAACACACGTAACTAGAGCTATCCACTCACTCAGATCCGATTTTAAAACCATTCTCTTAACATCAAAGGTAAAAAATGACAGTAAATTCCATCCATCCCATGCAACTCACTGCGTGTTTCCCTGTCGTGTCCTTGCAGACTGCAGGCTGCTGTGGGACTATGTCTACCAGCTCCTGTCAGACAGCAGGTACGAGAACTACATCCGCTGGGAGGATACCGAGACCAAAATCTTCCGCATCATGGACCCCAACGGCCTGGCCAGGCTCTGGGGCAATCACAAGGTAAAACACACACTCCGTGTGCAACCATTGTTGTTCGTGATCAGACTGCAGCTGGCTCAGTGTACAGCTGCAAACAGGAATCCATTAATCCATTCGTTGTCAACTAGAAATTAATCACCAATTATTTTTGATAATAGATTAATCGGTTTGAGTCATTTTTTTTATGACATTTTTTTTCCTCATTCCAGCTTCTTAAATGTATTTTCTAGTTTCTTTACTCCACTGTGACAGTAGACTGAATATTTTTGAGCTGTGGCTAAAAGAAGACATTTGAGGACGTCATGTTGGGTGTTGGAAAACACTGATCGACATTTTTCACAATTTTTTTTGACATATAGACCGAACAACTAATCCAAAAAAAAAAAAATCGAGAAACTAATCGTCAGCTAGTTAGCTATGTGAGCAGGGACATCCCAGATCCATCAGTCATTTCTAGGACAGTTTAAAGCTGCACCAAACCGTATTCTTCATCTTAACAGATGGATTGATTTACTCTGTAAAATGAAAGGTGTTGCTCATAGTGATGGCACACCCAAGCTTGTAAGCCTCTTTTAGCTCATTGTTTTGGTTTTACGGACCACAGACTCCGTGTGCTGGACGCCTAAAAAGGCCACTGTTGGCTAACACGTTTTCCACAACACCTTTATGAGGTGGTGGATTTGACGTCGGATGGGCTTTCAGCTTGTTGTGGAGTTCTTCTGCCCCCATGTGACCAAACGCCGTTAGTCAGTGCAGCTTGAAATGGCACAGAGCATCTGAAGATGTAGAGAACGTCTCATTATGCAGATCAGCAATACCACATTATTGTCATTAGTATTATTACTGACACTTTTGTTGTTTTACCTCTTACAGAACAGGACCAACATGACGTACGAGAAGATGTCGCGAGCACTGAGACACTACTACAAACTGAACATTATCAGGAAGGAGCCGGGCCAAAGACTTCTATTCAGGTATATCAACTTAAAGATCAATTTGGTCACGTTATTCATGATATACCGTATTTAACATTTAACAGAAGTTTCAATAAGTGACCAAGCTTGTTTCCTCGTCTGCGTGGCGTTCACCAGGTTTATGAAAACTCCCGATGAGATAATGAACGGACAGACGGACCGGCTGGAGCACCTGGAGTCCGACACAGACGAACAAATCTACATCAAAGAGGAATGCTGAGGAACTCTGGGTAAACGAGTCCATGAACTACTTACTACTTACTACTACAGCCGCCGATGCCTTTCAGAAGCAGCCTGAACAATGGTCGTTGAATCTGGAGCGCGTGGACGTTTGGCTCGTACCAGTCCCACACAGACAGACATGAAATCTCTCTTAAGATTGTCTTAGGATGATATTTTCCTAAAGTCAAAAAGACAAAAAAAAAAAAAACACATCAGTTTTTGTGATTTTTCATGATGGATAAAGCTGAAAAAGACTTTCTGAGTGTTCTCTTTTATTTCTGAATGAACTGCAAAAGCCAATCACTTTGTGTTACGTCACTTTCATGATTTTATTGTCTCCTCACATGCATTATACTATGGAATTTTGCTGTTTGTAAAAAGAAAATTGTGTGTGTGTGCGTGTGTGACAGGAATGTTTTCACCATGGAATAAACGTTTTCGATCAAACTGTATTCTCTTAGTGTGGAGCATGCTTGAAATGTAAGATATTTACCTGAATATGTATCACCTATTTCCCTCTAGTGTTTCTCTGAAGGATGTGACGTTTGGTGAAATACACCAAATATCCACATGATGGCAATACTGGACCATTTGTGATGAGAGGGGGAGCAGCGGTGGATGCTGTGCACAGTTCAAACATGCTGGTCATTGAAAGGGTCATGTAGAGGATTAAATGTGGCTGCAGTTTATTATATTGTTAGAACTTATTTTATTTTGGTCTGTTGTGAATGTCTTGCTTTTGGTGGAATTGAATTGAGAAATCATCACTGTTGAGCTCAATTATTAATCAAATGTGATGTATTATGTATTGCCATTTCACTGTAATAATTCACTAATTGCGCCCCAGCACATAGACTATATATTTTTTTGCGTTACACTTCCTAAATGAGTGACTGTGTCTTTAGCCTCTGACAAAATCTGAATAATTCTGTTTTGTGAATCATTATCCTATTCTATAAAATGTCCAAATGAGCCTTGAAATATAATGACCATGTAGTACCTTAGTGTGAGACTACCGGTATCTAACATATTTAATTGGCCTATAATATGACTGATGATCACATTGAGGTTCATTTGGAGGCGATACCAGAATCATCACATACTTCTTTCTGCATCAGTCAATTGTGTCGTTCAAATTAACAGGCCACATCTAAATCTGTAATATAGCCTATGTAATAATAAAGTAATCAGAATACCGTAACGCGTTACCGGCGGAGGTAGCGGCGGTGCGCTGCGCTGTGCGCTCCGGAGTCTCCATAAAAGTTGGTGCGCGCAGAGGCGAGCTGTCAGACTGGGGAGAGACGCGGCGGAGCAAAGACTCAAGTGATGGATCAGGATCGATCCCAATTTGAGAAATTCATAGAACCATTTTGAGTGTGCGCTGTGATCCACTGGGGGACTGCCAGCCACCAACAGGACGCAGTCAAAGCTTATTACCCGCCTGAGTGTTAACAGGCTGCAGCTTGTTTCTGGACTCTAACGGAATAAAGAGACAGGGGAGGGTTTGGATGCAGGAGAATCTCGGCTGTGCGGCGGATAAGATGCTCACGCTACCGCGTTTACAAGACCAATAATCGTGTCTGATTCTGACAAAGCTGTTTGATTCCATTCGGGGGGGAACAAAAAGAGGCACCACTCCCGTTTTTTCCGCCAATCCAGGACGCAAATGTCTCCAAATCACAGACACTCCAGTGGATTGTAGCAGCAGCCCCGCCGATGGTTTGAGAGGGCGTTAAGGTGCGGGAAGGGAGTGGGACAATTACAGGTAAGAGCCATTCACGCGACCCCGACGCTCGTTTTCTGCCCTCCTTCGGGGCTGGGTAGGAGTTTAATACTGCCGGGGAGTGCGCACAGTCCGGCACAGAAACTCACTCAGCCACTGCGAGTGTTTTATTCAGACCATCAGCACCGCATCAATATCCAATCAGGACTGGAACAATTACCGCAAAATAAGTATTAGACCCGGTTTAACTCTCAGTCACTCCCCATCCTGTTGGGTGAGGCATACATTCATATTTTCCATTCAGCCATTTATCTGTAATTGAGTCCTCCAATATATTTTTCACTTCCTTCCACTAATAGACGTCAGATGCATTGCAACTGTTATCTTGCAGTCATTTCTGTACATGCTTATAGTGCAGTGACGCCTCATACTTTCCATTCCATACTTTCACACTTTCCCATTATACACATTTTTTTTTTATGAAAACTGAATTTGGGGGAAATTATTGTCATTTTATTTATACTTTGCATCATTGCAGTATTTGTAAAATAATTTTCACTCATTTTCCATGAGTGCTTTTTGAAACATAAACTCATAAAACCAGACTTCCCAGTTGTAAGTCTTTGTCATGGAGTTTTTATTTTAACAAATGGAGTACTGACTTCTATGGAGTCCTGAGTATATACTGTATACTGTACAGCCGGGTTGGGTTGACAGAGATCAGACTGTTTTATGGAGTCTATAGAGATTAGAAATTAGATAGAAATTCTACGCAGGAGTCTGGAATAGATGGTCTAAATAAGTATTTTATATTAGTCTATGTACTGTAATATCTCTGTTTAACTTAGTGTCTAGAACTCTATACTGGATGCAGAAATACATCCGGTGGTTTGGTGTAGGTGTCAGTGTCACTACCAAAACGGCTGTTAGGAAGTCAACTCATTTTAATAGCGATGTATCGATTTGACCTCCTGCACTGAGACTAATGTCAGCTCACCTGAAGCAAATGGAGTGAATCCTCTGATGATGAAATACGTTGACACAGCGGCGAAGAGGTGGAGGCGGGCCGATTGGGACACTTCCTCCTCCGCCTGCAGCCACAGATCTAATGCTTTTAATTTGATAAATACGACGGGAATAAAAAGGAATTGGACATGCTGTCAGTTCACAGGACTGGTGTGCAATGCAGTGGATGGAGGAAATAAAACAGTCACACATAAAGTATACAGTGGAGCAGCGGGGCAAGTGTGCAGAACGTAGTGTAATTGGGAAATTTCTCGGAGGTGGAGCTGCTCAAAGAACAACACATTTTTACAGCGTTAATTATAAGCAGACGTGAATGGTTGAGAATAAACTGTGTGCTGGTAGCTGTGTGGACAGAACACTTGTCTTCATAACATTAGCTTCCTCCTCACAGATAGAAAAACTGGGGCTCCACAGTATAACCAATTGGAACATTTCTGCCTTAAAAAACAACAACTCTGAATTAAACAAACGTCTGTAGAAGTCCAATTGCTGTTTCTATTTCCACTCTTCCCACTCCCTGATAACTATATAGCTTGTACAAAACTTGAAAGAAATTTGTGTAGGAGATTGTCTTCTTTGTTACCCAAATAATCCTCTCATGACCCCTTAACATTGATCTTGTGACCAATTGGAGGGGCCCGTCCCCTAGGTTGGGAACTGTATATAAAATAGTTAAAACTGAATTTGAATGTAAACTATAACATCAGTCACACAGGGGCAATTTCTCCTGCAGAATGAGTACTTTACATTTACTTGTAATAGAGCATTTCAACATGAATGAATTGGGACTCTCACTGGAATAATAGATGTGGATACTTGCTGTCTCTCAGCACGGAGCAGAGGGATGCAGCAAACCACACATGACGTCACCTGGCAACCTCTAACAACTTTTTAGCAGCCAGCAGCTACTTCCTCAGAAATGGCAGCCCAGGCAGTCCCCGGTTAGCTGGAAGCAGTAGCAGCAGCTCCTCCACCATGAGTGATCAGGATTAAAGCTGTGGGCCGCCTGGCTCAGGTCAGACCGGTTCCCCTCCAGCTGGGCGACCTGGTGCCGACTGTCTGGCCAGCACCGGCGGATCAGCCAAAGTCACCTTTTTTTTCCCTTTCTTTCTGCGGGTCACGTAACCTCATCCTGGTGCTGCCTCGCCACGATCCAAAGCGATGACACCGAGGCTTCACAGTCCGCTGCTCCTCGCCAACCAGGCCGACTTCTAGCAACGTCTGTGAACAGCTGTGACACGCAACACACCAGCAGCGGGGGGTCTTTCAATTAGTCTTTGTGGGTGGTTATTTATAAAACTTTTTTTTTTTTTTTCATTAACACAATTCATTCTGGACCTGAATTTATTGTGAATTGCTTATTCTGAAGTTGAAATGTCTTGGACAGTTAAAAGTAGGAACAGTAGAGAAAAACAGTGGAACAGAAGCAAATAAAGGGACACCATACCTGACACATACCAGAAAGAAAAAAAGAAAGAAAAAAAAGAAAAAGAAAAAATATATATATAAACACCTTTATGTAACAGGATCATTTAAGGGTGATATGTATCTATAACGTGACCCAAAATGACTTTTAACATTTAAAAAAAAGTCTAAATATCTACATAAACATGTAGCCTAAACTTATTATTTTGACATGTCACGGTAGGAAAATCACAGACGTGAATAATAAAATGAAAGATGGCTGAATTCCATTTAGCTGCTTCAGTTTCAGGGTCCTGGTATTGTGCACACTGTCACGGCTTACTGGGACAGTACAGAGAGCAGAGCCATCGATAACGTGCGCCTGCTGGGAAATAGTCCTGGCAGTGAGCTTTAGAGGTGCTGGTAGGTGGATTTTCTCTTTACCTCTGAACAGAGCCGGTGGTGAAGTTAGCAACGTTGCCTCACAGCAAGAAGGTTCCGACTGGATTCTTCCATCTGCGTGGCGTTGGCATGTTCTCCCTGCGCCTGCATAAGCTTCCTCCAGGTGCAACAGTTTCCTCCTACAGTTCAAAGACATGCAGGTTAGGTTCATTGAGTCTAAAACTGCCCGTAGGTGTGAATCTGAGAGCGTCAGCCCTGTGATTGACTGGCGACCTGTCCAGGGTGTACCCAAGAAAGCTACGACGTAAATGTTCATTAACTAACTAACGATACACTACAGCTATTACCTTTAAGCTAACATTAACGTTACCAGAAAACATTTAGCTAACATTATCGACACAATGTATGTCTCTCGACTTTTGCGGCGAAAAGCTCTAGTTCTCAGCCTGGCTGAGGGGTTGCCACATCCAAATAAGTTCAAAATATACAAACTATCTGAGGAAATATATCAACCGATATATCACCGTTATAAAGTGGGCTAGTTAACATTGCAACAAATCACCGATGATTCTGCCATCCCTGGTAAATAACCTGTTAAAATTACAGGTCATAAACGAGGAAATGGCAATCCCATTCATCTCCATGTTGGCCGAACTTAAAGTACTCCCACTTCTCGCACCAATGACGTATGTGATGAGTAATAGAACTTCTTTAATTCTATCTTCCGTGGGTGAACCCCGCCAGGCTGTTCTCATAAACCATATCGTATATATATATATAGCTATGAAAAGTAAAGCACTGTAATTCGTAGGTAGTCCACGTATTCTTTGCTGTGTGTGACTGCCGCTATATGAGAACACTCTGGACCGTTTAGGGAGGAGGCCGGAGTGGCTGGCTCATAAAACAAAGTGCTCTCAAGCCAGGGAGTGGAGTTTGATTCCCGGGGGAAACAAAAGACTTTCACCCAGGAAATGGGTCCGTTCCTCGGGAGCGTTTTATTCCAAACCACAATATTTTTCTGAAACTTAACTAGTCGTATTGGTGCCTAAACTTAACTGTCGTCGCCGCGTGACGCTCACTTCTGGTACTTCAGCATACATTTTGGTAAGATATATGTCCCCGCCTCTCGCAGTGAGTCATATTTATGTGAGGGACAGACCTGATCTGCACACTGATCTCACTCGGTTTGTTGACGAGGTGTCATCTCTGATACAGGAGGTGAGGCTTGGGGGGAGTCAACGGAACAGATTCTACGTTGTTCATTCTGTCCAAATTTACTGGAGCAATCTGCCTTCAACGGCACATCATCGCTGAAGAAAATACTTTCAACTGGTGAAACCACAGAGTGGGATCAGAGAAATGATGATGACATTACCGCTGGCAGGATTTTCCTCATTGTTCTCGGAAAATAGTGTTGAAGATGAGACTGGACAGGTTAGATGGAACCTGGGCGCCACAGTACACTGCCACAGGGATTCATTCATCAGCGCTCCACATGAAAGCCTCGAGAGGAGGTCAGGTGCTCGGCTGATAGGCGACTTTGTGCTTCTCTCCTCCTGAAACTATTGGAATTTGTGTAAAATATCAGCGGCTGATTGGCACCTACTGTGCGGGTGTTTGATGTAAATAGGAAGCGAGGGCTTGCTTCCTCTCCCCCCCCGCCCGCTCTTTTCACATTCTATTTGATCTGCAGCTCGCTCTGCCTCGGTTTCATTTCGAGTAAAACAAATTCAACCGCCGTTGAATAAACAGAAGCTCTGCAGAGAAGATGAAATAATATAGCAAAAGGTTCCTATACACTTTTCACTTTGACCTCCTTCTTCTTCTTCTGATTACATCTGTGCCTCACTTGCCTGCTGACAGTTGTTGTCAGGGCTTTATTTTGACTGGTCCTTTTTTTTTGGCTGCTGTGGACGTTTGTTGAGCCAAATGTGTCCTAAATGTGACTTTAAAAGCTTTTGATTTTGACTTTCTCTTGCTTTAATTCCCTCCACCCACACTGCTGTAAACTCTGGATACCCACACTGTGACCTGGAGGTTGCTGGTTCTAATCCTCTCACCTGCTGGGAGAGTTCAGGACTGTCCAATACTAACAAATAATAATCATATTGCAATCTCTTTTTTGGGCTGTAGTTGCAGAACAAGTACGGCCAGATGTACAGACACAGATCTGTCAATCTTTGTTTTTACTCATTTAGAAAAATGATGTTTATACAGTTTATAATTTGCAGACTAGAAAATGGGCCCATTAGTAGAATATGATCATCGAGATCCATCTTAAGTAGCCAGCATTGACATTTTTTTATTTGAAAATCTAAGTAGTTCATAATGGGATTTTCTCTTTTCAAAAATAGTTGCACAGGCCTTCAGAAAAATATCTTTAAATGACATTGAGCAAAGAGCATAAAAGGAAAATTACACTTAAAAAAAACAACCTTGATCACATTTTTTGTAATGTTGACCATCCATTCTCTTTTAAAAGCTTTATTCATAACTATGTATTTAAAGATATATGTAACTTATCCACATTAAATTGTCTTAAAATGACTAGACCCATATTATATATTGTGTTGAGTTGTGTACTGACATTATCCCAAATGTTTCCTACAATGTTCAAACGCAGAGAAATCTGTCACTTTAATCAAGATCATGGTCATTTGGTCGCCGTCGCCTGTCAATGTTGTCATATCCCCTTTGGGCCTTTTGGGTCGAATGTTGTGGTTGTCGTCATAAATTTACTTTTTATCCAGTTTTAGGCTACCTTTTTAACATACACTTTTTAGATCTTGGTTGTTTTTAACTATATATTTTAACCAGATAAAGGATTTGGATCTTGAGTTATCAGAAAAACAAGCTGAGCTAGTCGAAAAGTCGAACGTCATCTGAGTAACGTGAAACTGCGATAATCAGTGCGTTTACTGGTTTTAATCATCTGGTCCGTTTGTTTCGGAGAGGAGGAGGTAAAAACCTCCTGAACAATGAACACTGAAGGAATCCTAACCAGGAAAAACTGACTGCAACGACTGCTCCGTCTTTTGTTGTCGTTTGCGGCAGGAAATGGATGGGCCTAGTGTATGTCTAAGGGGACATTTTGCTTTTATTTTTCCCTTAAACAGACGAAATAACTTGAAGTTAAAC
Source organism: Gymnocephalus cernua (assembly GCA_023631565.1). Lineage (NCBI taxonomy): Eukaryota > Metazoa > Chordata > Actinopteri > Perciformes > Percidae > Gymnocephalus > Gymnocephalus cernua. The sequence continues at coordinate 17,996,417 of CM042447.1, read as the reverse complement.
ACAGTGTTTGTAACAAGTTAATGTAGAGTACAGGGCTGTCCGGCCTCCAGAAAGAAATCAAGCCTTTTTTAAATGAACTTCTGTTTTCTGTGCACATGCTTGAGCGGTCTACATTTCTTGCCGTCTGCTGCCATCCCAGAATCCTCCTCTGCTGGGACAGCTTTGTAGTTAGTGATCATCACGCTGTCCTCCAACCTTATCCAACAGTCCTACTCCTGTTAGCTGTGATCCTATTTCATGCAGAGGGAGAAGCAAAGGAGGAGACAGACGAAGAGTGAGAGAAACTGAAAAAGACAGTGAGAGAATCCGCTGGTCCGTGTCCAGGTTTTTTTTTGTTTGTTTCCCCCCCCCCACGTGGCCATTTTATCTCTTCAGCTGCGTCTTAGTGTTGCTCTGTGTGTGGCCCAGTGGCTCATAAACATGTGCCCGTCACGCAGGATAACTCTAGCCTCCAAAAGCCTCCAAACACATCAATGCACATTTTGGACGGCAGAAACATCTCTCCTCTACCACCCATCCCCTTCCCTCCATTTCATTTCGATGGCTGATGGTTTGTGCAGAGCTGTGGGCCTTACAGTACTTTCATGATGTGAGCCAAACCCATCTGGGACTCAATATCCTGTTTACCAGCTCTCAGCACTCTGAAAACCACAACAATACTGAGCTGAGGCAGAAGTTCAGAACTCATTACAGTTTGTTCAGGTCACGGCCAAGGTTGAAGTCTTCTCCTTCTCCGTACCTCTGCCTCGTTGTCTTCAGAGCTTTTTACTGCTGCTTTTTTTCCTCTCTTTTTCCAATCTACACATGTTGTCATGTCATGCTTTGTGAGCAAATCTCCCAGAAACCACATCTGAAGCAGTTATGGTGCTCCAATAGATAATTGCCTGAGCACAAGAAAAACTATTTGATACTGCCTGTAGATTTGAAATTACAAAAATAAAACTATCTGAGGTGGTGTATTTCTTCTAAAATGTAGTTTACAGTGACCCAGTTAGCTTGCAATTAAGTACAGAATCCCCTGTATTTCACTGAAGGTCTCTTAATGATACTCTGGTTCTATTTTATTAGATTCTTATTGTTACTGCTTACTGAGGCTGTTGTCGGCTGCTGTATGTTAGTCACGAGGGGGATGTGATCTGTCTGCTACATTCCAATCAGGCAGGAGGTAAGCTTAAAAACTATTTTTTAAAAGTAATTTCCTAAAACAGCTAGGCACCGTAGTTTCTTTCATAGTTGGGTTTGGTCTCCTCACAGTATTTTTTGACAATAAGAAAAATATAGAATATTGTCAGATTTATCCATTAACAAATAGGCAGTGGCACATTCATCATATATTCCTCACACAACAGTTGACAGTGAGTAAATTTAGATTTTGGACACTTATGAATCATCCTTTTGTTTAGCACTATTAATGAAAGGTGAAGTGTTCACATGAATCAACAGCAAATCAAGTCATTGTACTGTGGGAACTTTAGCAAAAATGCTATAGACGCTGCATTTTTCATTCCAGTAAGGTGATATTTAAAAGGGGCACAACATTCACTCCAAAAGTGCAGATTCAACATTACACTACAGGACACTATACATAAAGTGAATAGTGTTCAAAGCAGCAAATAGGGAGGTAAGGGTAACTGTGCAGCTACCTGCTATAAAACTCAAAGCTGGAGACCTCCAGTATGAAGGTATAGTGATTGGCTTTTTATTTTATTTAAAGGTAATCTTTATTTGGTTTCTGTGCATTTAACCAAACATACATGGTTTAATTGTGACACAGTTATAGATATAAAAGGAAACGGAAACAGTCATAAGGAAAACAATAACAAAACAGTCGTGGCTACAGGTGTCTACGATTAGTTTTATTTTATTACTGAAGCAAGTTCTTCCTAAGTATTTCATCCCTGAATACAGTGTACTGAGATCGTATTGCTCCTGTCTGCCTGTTAGAAACATGAGATGGAATAGGCTTTGATGTACAGACATGAATTTCTTTCATTCATTAGACATGGAGATATAATATATTCTATTCTATCCATGCATAGCCACTTAAATCCACATACATATGAACAGCTTTTTGAGCACGGAAAGGTATCCTATCTATATACCCGTACCGTTATTTATGATGATGGTTAAATATTAATTCTGGTGTATGTTGGTTATGTGGAAAACATACAGAGCGCCTTGTGTGTGTTTCCCTCTGGCAGAGTTTCAGGCCCTCCACACACCCACACTGAGCTGTACGCCTCGTTTGGCTCACTCGGAGCCCCCGGGCTATTTAACCCAAGGGCTGTAACCTAAAGACCTGATACTGGGAGCCTGTGGCTTTCAATCTGACCGCTCTGCCTCACTTATCTGGCAAATAAGCCGTTTTAATTGCTTACACAGAGCCCTATCAGGCCATGTAGCGAGCATGGAGATAAGGGTTACACAGACTCAGGCATTAGTAACAGGATGAGAGGACCGCAGAAAAACAGAGCTGCAGGGTCCCGAGAGGACCAAGAGTCAGGAAATAGCTGTGGCCATCCTATTAATTTCAAACTCACAGAGCCATTCCTCCAGCTTACTGTAGGGCTCAGGAGGCGGCTGTTGTTCCCCCAAAATCAAAGCAAATTTGAATTAACTCCTTATGATGATGGCGTGCAGTGTACTGACATCACCAATGGGCATACTGGGAGTTAACTGTGTAAAATCACACAGGTTATTGTGCAACACAACCTTGACAATGTCAGCTTTTTCTTGCAGATAATAAGAAAAGAAAAAATGTGGAGCATTTGCTGTTAAGTCAGAATCTGAATTAGCCCAGCTGCCTGAAATTTGTAATGCTGATATTAATGCAACTTACAGATGCTTACAGTACACGCAAGGGCAACGGACGTCACAAAAGGCAATGTCTCCAATTAGTCCACATAGGTCATTTAGAGAGGAACTTGTATGCATTTCGTTCTACACTTTATAGCTTTATTTGTATATTTTAGTGTGTTTTAGTCAACTTTCAGTTATTTCACAGACTCCTGTGACCTTTTTTTCCCCACAGAGATTTGGATGGTTGAAGTATAACTGTGTATTGTTTTGACCCATGTGGCCTGCATGAAGAGCTAGTAAACACAGCGGCTGGGTAAATGTCAGCTACACTAGGCTTCTAATGAGAGCAGAAACTAAGGAGAGGGCTGACACCATCATAGGCTCTGTGCTGAGAGGCTCATTTACATTCTACCAGGCGACAGCTGGAGATATGAGGGGGGAGAGGGAGAGAGCTGGAAACCAAGAGGGAGAGAGAGCTGGAGAAACCAAGAGGCAGCAGGAGAAAACATGTAAGTTTTCAGTTTGCAAACATTTCTCAGACACAGAAACGATAATTATTTTCTGGTTAAAGCGGCAAAAATCAATAATTTTATATTACCAATGGGAAAATGACAATGAATGAAGTGCAATAAAGACAATGTTGCAGTGTGCCTCAGCACTACGGAACCTTTTAGCGTCTTTCAGCTGGTTGTTTTGTTTTTTACGTCTGCAACTTTTGTTTCGGTTCAGTCTCACCTCTCTCATCACAGACAAAGTTAGCAACTAGCTGATGAACATAGTCGAACATTTAGCTGTTAAAGAGACAGTTATTTTCCTCAGGAGTTGTTTCACAGTTGTAAACGCATGGTTAACGTTGTAAAACGGTCGTAGTTTGGTTAGGTTTAGTCAACAAAACTACTTGGTTAGGTTAAGGAAAAGATCATAAGTACGTTTGTTACGTAACTTGATGTAAAGTCAGAAATTTGACTTTTGGTTGTGCATGGGACACGAACAGTGGCCTCCTGGGTGAAAGTAATAATCATTCAAATAGTCAGTTAATGCAGGTTGAAGTAACTTTATACTGAGCTAGGAGTAAGTGTTAAGAAAGAATACTAAGTAATACGAGAGCTAAAACCAGCTATACAATAATTTATTTCACTAATATTAATAGTCTTATGTGCTATCATGTAGGGATGAACAATGTGTCATGATTTACGATGTCAATGTGTCATTGATAAGCTACTTTTCTATAACCACGAAATGATTTTCCAAACAAAGAAATAATTTGACATATTCACTTTCTTTGGAGAGTCTGATGAGAAGATCGATAGCACCCTCATGTCTGTACGCTAACTATGAAGCTACAGCCAGAAGCTATACCCAGAGTGGGATCTAACACCTAAAGACAACAGAAAGTTTCACAGACAGTCTCCCCCACTTTAATGAAATAAAAATGGCTACAACAGAGAAGAGAGACGGATACATTTTTGTAAGTCCTATTGATGCTCAAAAACAAGACTTAGTGTTGATAGTATTGATACTTCAGGTACTGTTCCACCCAACACTGGACTGATCCTCAAGAAAAGGCATGACATACGTGAGCAGAGAGATACGATTATGAAGCCTGGAGCTCTGCTGCTAAATGTAGCAGACTTTTCAAGTTCAGGACAGCAATATTAGCCCACATCTATCTGGGTAATTACTGTAGTCTGCTAGCTTGGTGACCTTTTAATAACATGAATGCCATGATCATCAATGAATAATAAAATTGTCAGTTTTCTTTTTAGATTTTTGTATGTTAACTTTGCTTTCAAGCTTCTATTTTATGATCTCAACATATTTTTAGTATGTACACTTATTTTTAGTGTAAAATCAAAACTAGTCAATCCGTAACCTGCTCTACTGTAGGCCTATTGTTAAATCATGCCACACAAAAATGTCTTGTGTGATCCGGTGGTCTTACATCAGATGCCATTCTTGCAATCTGACAGAAAAAAACAGGATGGAGAATAAGAAGCAGTGGAGGCATCAGTGAATATACTCAAGTCCGTGCAGCTCCATATCCACCCTGGCTCAATGTCAGGCTACTATACACTTGTGGGAGGGAGAAAAAAGAAGAAATGCAGTCACATTGGTTTGTGAGTACAGTAACATGCCAGAAACGAGTAACAGCAAGCCTCCAGACTGCAGAACCCACTGAGACTCAAGGCTCTGGGATCTATTGATTTGTTGATGTACATGCCAGATGTTGCAGGTGCTACTGAAATGGTTGCCAATCTGTTATAGTTGCCGGAAAGATTTGTGTTAAAATTATTCAATTATGGCCTGTAGATAGGATGAGTAACATGATTTTTTTTTTCTTAAGCCGAACAAAACGGCTTGAACCAGAGACAGACTAAACTTTAAGGCTGAATTGTAGAACATCAGAACTAGCATTAGTTGCACTTATCAATACTTTTTATATTAACACTGAGTTAAATGACTATGTATAATGTTGCTGGTAGTGACAAACACACAGAGAACTAGAAGGGCACTTGAAGAGCCTTTCCCAGTTGGGGACTCATTTTTTCGATCATTCTGACACCACTTAAATGCAGCACAAATATTTCAAAAAATGAAAAATAATGTGCATCTGCCCCGTGATTCGGATCCGCTCTAAAATGTAATGGGTTCTTCCTTGGTCCATTCTACATCCTTCCTCCAAGTTTCATTAAAATTGAGTGACTAGTTTTTCCACTCCCTACTAACAGACAAATGAGCCAAAAAAAACCCCTCCTTGGTGGAGGTAATTATGGTACCTGCAGTTCCTCTCAGCTCTTCAATGTTTTACCTTCACTATTCCTAGCCCCCGTCATACTGTGTGATAGTTATAGGTGCAACCTCTGACCTATTCCTATTACTGAACCGGTATGCAAGAGTTTGCTGTACGTTACAGCTGTATTTCCTTTTCTTCAAGATTATTGGGAAATATAACGGGAGTTAATAGTGTTAGCTTTAAAGCTGCTAGTCAGATTTTACCTTTACCTTTGGAGAGAGCCAGGATAGCCGCTTCTCCCTGTTCCCCGGCCTTTGTGCTAAACTGTTGACGGTAGCTTCATATTTTATTTTTACTTCATTTATTTAGCTTACATATGAGAGTGTTGTCGAGCTTCTCATCTACTGGCCTACAACTTTACGGTTTTGATTCAGTCTCATCGCTGTCATCAATCTTTTTTTTTTTTAGTTAAAAAGGCAAAAAGCATACAAACACAGTTAGCGACTAGCTAGTGAACAAAGTGGAGTACTTAGAAGCTGTTAAGCTATACATTTTCTAAGATGCTGGTGGAGAACAAAACAGAGCGAATAGGAAGGGAAGGAAGTGAATATTGGACTTTCCCATTGGTTTCCAATGAGTATACAAATGTATCATTTAATAAGCATACGTCCATGTTAAACCTTTAATCTAGAAATATACAGTGGGCATTATAAATGTACAGACTTTAATCTGCATCATTCTTACTTATGACATTTCTTATATATCAGTGTCCCAACACCAGAAGCCTGGCTTTACAACAGGATTGTCTGATGTGGGTTCAGTCCTGTTTCAGTATTGTTTTGGAAGTAGTTGGTTTATTTGTCTGGTACAGCAGATGACACCTCTGGACAAGCTGTTGTGAAATCCAAAAATATGTGATATACTGCACTGATGGAGGGTGTCACATTTGTCAGTGATAGATTTAAAAAGGCAGTGCCACACAATGCCATGAGACCAGTCATTGCTAGATCTGACTGTTAACAGAAGGATGAGCCAGAAAGCTTCTCAGCTGTCTTCTTCTTCTTAGCTGCATGCGCACATTCGTGGAGGATTGGTTTGCTCCTGATGAACTGAATGTTTCCTTTTCAGTCACTCTGAAGGGTACAGCGCAGATCAAGTTCTGAAATAGTCAACTTTAATGAGTTTAAAGCAGCATAGGAACCAATTACTTTGTCAAACTCAAGGTGCTGACAGATAATTACAAAACCCAAAGTAAGGAAATGACTTTCAATCAGCAGTCTCTCTTCCTCAAACAGCACACCTTATTGTTCATAGTCATATTATACAGACAGTACTGTATGTGAAAAAAAACACCACTCTGATTGGTCCAATTACAACAGAGGAGACAGTCCCATCCTGACCAGGTGAGCCACTATAGATTCCCCACATTAGCACAAACTATATTCTGCTCTGAGGAATGAATCTAACTTTAAAGGGCATGTTTCTCACTTCTACCCTGCTGCTAACCTCTTTTGTTAAGCATGTGAGCAAGAACACCTAAATACACCTGCTCTTCCTAAGTTCAAAAGTAGCCTAGTTAAGTATTTAGTCTGTTCTTACTTTACTCCCCTTATTTACTAAGAGGAGATTCACACATCACTAAAAGAAAACGGGTTGCACCACACAGGCTAGTTCTATTGTAGAGAGTAGTTGCTCCTAAATATTTACAGCCAGTAACTGCTAAATGTAACTGTTGCTTAGCTAACTGAATTGACCTTGCCAACTAATAACATCTTAAGTGAGCCTGTACGGAATTGTCGCTAACTTCGGGGCTGACCCCCTTCAAAGTAATCAGCAGTTGTAATTGGGCCTTCAGGAGTTGTAGCATTTGTTCACCAAAAAATAGCCTAACCTGTACACACACTGCACTGTGAGCTCTCTCTCTCTCTCTCTCTCTCTCTCTCTCTCTCTCTCTCTCTCTCTCTCTCTCTCTCTCTCTCTCTCTCTCTCTCTCTCTCTCTCTCTCTCTCTCTCTCTCTCTCTCTCTCTCTCTCCCCTATGTAATATGAGTACATTTTAGTTTTTTTCATTTTTATCTTATAAATGCATTTAAAAAAATTCGCCGACACTTAAACCCTGCCTGGAGTCAACTTTGACCGCCGGGCCATTGGGCCTCAAGTGACTGATGCATTATGGCTGGAATATAGTCTGAACTAGCTAAGATATTTCACAGTTTTTAATGGCGCAACTTCATTTAGTAATAGTTTGAAACTAGCTAGCAGTTACTTAGAACTGTGAAAGGACACACAAACATTTGATTATACACATGACGTCCAGATAACTTATCACACAACTGTTGTATGTCTTTGGCGGCTCTACAGAGAGCTTTCTTAAGTTTGAAAAAAATTAATACCCTGATGATTAGGGTTGGGTATCGTTTGGGTTTTTTCCGATACCGGTGCTAAATCGGTACTTTTAAAACGGTGCCGGTGCCTAAATGGTGCCTGAACCGATGCTTTTTAAGAAAGTTTTTAAAAAAAAGAAGAAGAAACAAGAAGGATAGGCCTACTAAACAACAGTCGGTGACATTTAAGAACACATTGTTTATTACTATGGCCATATGGTCAAAATTAAATGATTTAATAGTAATGTAATAACTATAATTTATTTCACCAGTAAATTGCTGTTGGACAAAAACAACAACAACCAGATGGGAAAAGGGTATTTTACAATAACTTTGAATGCACCACGAGGCTGTAGGTTACCAGTTTCAGTGAATGCACCGTCTGTGTTTTTCCGACATCGGCATCTGCTGCACTGTAAAGCAGACTGTTGCGTCCCGCTGCTAGCTAACGTTACCTGCTGTCGAGTATAGTGTAAAGTCAGGCACCGAAATAAGGCACCAAAATTTTCGTTCGTATTCGGTCTCATTACTACCGTTTACGTCGGAACCGGGGACCTGTTGGCACCGAGTTTCGGTACCCAACCCTACTGATGATGTCATTAGGGTTACTGAGTTGCATGTTAGGTATTGTAGGATCCTGACTTTTTGGAGCTTGACCCATACTAGAGATTAAAGTCAGGGTATTTTGCATTGATTGATGATTTAAATCTGCCTCTTGCGATTCCCCCAACTTCATGGAATACCAAAGAAGTACCTCTTTAACTTAATTCAAGACAACTCTTGAGTGTTCTTGGTATTACACTAAAACTTTAATATTAAACTCTACAGGCATATTGGGGTTACATTATGAAAATATGTGATATGAGGATAGAAGTGAAGACTAAAAGCTTTATTAAATAAAAGCTTTAATAAATGTCAATGTTCTCTTAACATCCACTTTATATAGGCACTCTGGGTTACAGCACACCCCAAAAATACGCAGCTGCTTCCTGCAGAGGCTTTATTCAAAGGTGTAAAATCTGATACATACTGAGGAGCATCAGCATAGCACTGTCTGTATTTGTAATGAGACTGAGGGGTGTGTGAGTGTGAGTGAGAGAGTGTGCACACATGAAGGCATCAGAGCCCTGTTAATAAGAACACACTGCTATCCAACGCTAAAGAAAATTCATAGCAACTAAAAAGAACAGTTTAGCAAACTATGCACAAATGTCTGTTGGTTTTTGATTTTGCTTGATTCTAGTTTGAATTTGAGGAGATATGATACCACTTGTAAAATACAATATCTGCTCTGAAAATATTTTTGGCATGTAAGTGAAACTCATTACCAAGCACTGCTGAGGTTGTTTGCTCTCTTGAAGCTGTCAGAGGATGCCATTTCAGAGAATTTAAATCATCCGCTTTATTAAATATGAAGGAATGACGATCTGCTGCAGTAACTTTCTCTTCCAAAATGGAGAAACCTTTTTTGGGAAATGTGCGTAAATCCATTACTAACTAACTCCATGGCTACCCATTTAGCCGCGCTTTGTGGGAACATTAGTATGGTCAGCAGGCATCTGTGACCGATCACATTGTATTCTGTGATTCTCCAGCCAGAGTTTGACTGCTTACTTATGTGATGTTGTGAAGTCTGTCCCCTCCAGTCTTCTGTCTGCTGAGCAAATAATCACAGACAATGAAACAGCCGACCAGTAAATGTGTCGGGCTGTTCTCTGATCAGAGGGTTGGTGTCTATTCGAAAGCTTAATGATGCCTCCCAGTCACAGTGCTGTGTGCAGAAATCAAATAAGTTATCAGAAATGCATGACTCAATAGCATGACATGATTCTAGGAGTTGTTTCAGGGGCATTAAGTAATTATTACTGTTATTAACTGCTATAAGCAGCAGTAGGCGCTGCAATAAGTTAATCTTTCCAACAAAAAACAACACTACAATCTCATCTTATTCCTTGGGGCTATGGTGCCTTGACAGAAAAGTCCCTTTTTAACCCAGTAAGATTGGTAATCAGAGCAAAAAAGGAAAAAAAAATATAACTTTTATATTATTGTACAACAGAATAGTGATTTTTAGTATCGTCCTCCACTGCTGAGCACTTGAGGCAGTAAGACCGTTTGAGCATGGAAGTCCCTTCTTGACCCTGGGAATAGTACTTGACAAAATATTCTCAACTCAAAAGGTCTGCTTTCTAGCTCACAGGCTGATGAAGAAAGCTTGTAAGGCAATTAATGTTGAAAGTGCGAGCTCCTCATTCATTTAAATTCAGCTACATTCAGACTGACTTTAGCCCTGAGTGAAAAAACGCAGCTCCTTTGTTCATTTAAACGACGCCCCACAGAGGGCTCCAGCAAAAGAAGTACAGCGTTGTCTGCAAAAAGTTGAACGTGGCTCAACTTTTGCTGCAATGTGACGTCATTTAGTAAGGCTACAACGGAGGTGTTGTCACAGACACACGGTAGTCTGGCAAAAAAAAATCTATTATGTGCAAACCTTGTAGTTGGTAACATTTTGCTAATTTTACTGTTTACCTTACAAGCATCGAGATGGAGGAGAAAATGATTGCTCGTTCTTGTACAAACCTGTGTTAATGGAGTATAATGTGAACTCATGCAGTGTCTTGATGTGTGACAAGCCTGTTAAGAAAAAAAATTCAGGAGCAGCACAACTCATTTCACTTATGAGAAGAAGATTCAGGAGACCTTGATGAATTATACAGAAACATTCAATGAACACTCAATTGATGAGAATTTAGGATCACACAGTACAGTGTGGGTGCCATCCTAAGGTACTGTCTTCCTGAAGGTGTATTTAAACTCATGCTGGAGACATTAAGTTTAGCTGAACCTTTAAGGTAAACAAATATATTGCAAGCGCCCGAATATCTCAGCACAGACTAAATGTGTTGTGTGTTTACTTTCTCTATGGCCTTTGCAGGCTGACTAGCACTTTCTTATCATACACACAGAGTTGAAGAACTCCGCCTGGAAAAGTTATGAGGTTATGTTGGACGCTGACCTGAACCCTGACACCAGGGTACCACTGTCTCAATTTACATAGCATGAGTTCAAAAGCTGGACTTTCCACCAAAAAGCCTTTAAACTGCACTCTGGTTCATATTTTTTCACTGGCAACACAACACCACCAACGCAGAGCCTTGCTCTAATCTGCTGAGGACTATATTAAGTCTGAATAGCCCTACTGGCATTCTGGTTGGTCAGTTAGTCACAAAGGTAATTGCAACATTCTGCTTTTTTAGTGGGAATCTGTTCTTACCTGTCTTTCCATTCTTATTGTCTCCATCTAATTCAACATAAAAAGGCAAAAATGTCTCAAACATGACCTAATGAGCAAGCAAAAATGTATGCCAATAAGTATTAAACGTACAATATGTAACTTTCTGCCGCTAGGGGTCTCTCAACCAAAACAATGGATTGTAAACACAGACTTTTGATGACGTTGGTAAGTTGCGTGGAATTATGGGAGTTGTACTTTTTAATGTTAAACATCTTCGCTGATTAGAATGCATCTGATCACGGACAAGTTTACCCATTCCAATGTATTCACTTTACGTTTAGTTACGTTTATTCATGTCATTCTAATGCATTTTCCCCAACATAATTAGATTTTTCTTGATTCGATCTGTATTGGTAGCTGACCAGTTAACTAGCTAGTGAGCCAGCAAGCTAACATTAGCCAGCAGCTAAAACACAGTGACTATCACAATATATTTCACGTCACGGTCACCTTTTGGAGGGTTTCAACACCGGGTGGACGGGGTTTGTTGTAACGCTAGCTGGCTACTCAACGAGGCTGAGAGACAGGTGTGGGTGCTGGGTGGGGATTGCCGGGGGAATCTCCGGTCGGGTGGCGAGGACGGCCGATGGCCGATGTGCAGCAGCAGAACATCATCTCCAAGCTGCCCGAAACAATCTCCCCCTTCACTTTTCTTTAATCTTAACTATTCGTTTTAGTGCTTGTCGGGTTAATTTAGCTAACTGTAAAGAGAGCTAAACGCGAAGGGGTGAGAAATTCGGCAGGGAGGAGATTTTCGGCTTGAACACCGGTAGCTCGTGCTAACGGAGACGCAGCTAACATTAGCTATGGATGGCCGCTGTTGCGACTCGGATCTGGGTCTGGGTCTGATATGGTCTGTTTCCCGATGCTTCATTAAACTGCCGTTAGTGTCGTAAGCACCCGGCACCGGAGTTAAGTGCTGTATAGTACTTATACTGTATGGATTGCTGTAATGGTGGCTGTCTGTTAGCTGGCTATGGGCTAACGGTAACTGGCTATTGCTACATGTCCTGGCTGTGTTGTCTGCTGTTATCCCAGGCAGACACACCGGGGTGCTAGCTGGCTAAATTAGCATTAGATTAGTTGTCGATCTATACAGCTAACGTTAACATTACTGGTAAACTCATTCGTGGGTTAGCCCAGCGCTGCTTTTATCCGTGGTGAAAACAATCATGCTACTAATAACTTTATGAGTATGTTGAACAATGTGGTAACCCTATAATGCTATCCATCAAGCATTAGCTAGCTAGCATTAACGTTAGCTACTTGTCAACCAACACATTAAACTGGATCGATACTGACATGTATCAATAAATAAGATCTCTGCTGTATTACTGTGTTGCAAAGTGGCATGTTATCAATCACAAAATGATGCTGCGTGGTAGAAAACGCAGTATTATGGCTAGAAGTATTTCTTTCTGTGACATTGTATGATTTAAAATTACGCTCAAACATATCATCTGGGTGCCGTGTTTTGAAGGAAGTTACGAGTAACTAGAGGGTGAAAGGTTATATGACGCCACTGACAGGCAACTAGGAAGGAAAGGAAACGTGACTTGTCTAAAAATAAAATAACAGATTTCTCTGGGTTTGAAGTTTGGTGGAAACATTTGGGAGAGTGTAACTACACAACTCCAAAAAATTTATAACATAGGTTTGGCCGTTTTTAGACATTTTAATGCAGTAATGTTACATATTGTACCTTTAAGGGTGGCGTTTTACACAGAACCACAAATGTGTGGAAAGGGAACATTGTTGGCTCACTGAAGCTGATTAACAACCCTGTTATCTATTACAAACATTTGGGCAGAAAGGCAGAAAAAGTCCTGCTTCAAAGCTGTGATCACCACCTAATATATGTTTGTTACATAACAGGATTGACTGAACCTTACCACGCGCGTGTATTTGCATGCAGTTGATCCTGTGTGTCGAACCTCATGCTTTCCAGGCTTAGGACATGCTGAGCGCAGTCATTTCTGTCTAAACAGCACATCAACAGCTCGCAGAGTGACATGCCGTTTAATGTCAGCGTTTCATGAGATTTCGTCGTTGGTTTTCACCAAATACGTCGAGTCATGTGGCTGTGGAGGTTTTTAAGGGGAACTTCTGAGTGATAGTAATGAGCTCAAGGAGACAGCAGCGCTGTGGCTGTAGCCGGCACGGCGCCCAATTATCCGCCAGCACCTGTCGAAATCGGTTGTGGCTGTACGGAGTGGCGCTTTCAGACGGCATGCTTGCAGTCCCACATCTCTGCTTTCTACTGTATGTCCTCTACTCTCTTATAATGAGAGGGGCGGTTGCTATGCCACGAGCACACTGGATTGGATATTTTTAAAGAGGCTCTATGAAAGGAATTCACTTCTCTCTGAATTTGTCCATTTCTTCTAGCAGTTGTTATCAGATATGGACTTTCCGACTTTCCAACCGGGTTTCCAATCCGTTTACATGTTCATGACAAAGACTTCACACAGGGAAAACATCAATGTGACAACTGAGCAGCAAGATTAAAAGGGTGATATTCAGGTAGCAACTCCTTATCATATTCAATATACCTTAATCAAAAGTCAAGACTAAAATTGAACTAACACAAAGAGCTTCTTTAAGTCAAAATAGGTTGAACAATGGACTATTTGTATTTGTATGTTCAGGCATTCGTGCTGTAAGGAAAAGCTGTGCACTCTCACTACAGAGTCTGTCCTCTCACTCGGCTATCACACACACAATCAGGAAGTAACTCAATTAAGTAAGTAATGCTTACAATAAAAGTTCCATGGTAGGGGAGGAATCTAATTACTGACTCACTGTATGTATACATGGATTTACAGTAATCAGGTTACTACAGTGCATAGTATATATAAAATGCATTATCTGATTTCTTGCGTAACCTGATTACTTTGATTGTTAAAATGACTTCGGAAACGCCCGCCACACCTTTCCTACACCACCCGAACTAGTTGTGTTTTGAGCATAAACCGACTCTTAGACACTAGTTCCTGATTCTCCTGTACTCCTACCAGTTAGTTTTAGCAAAGACTTAAAGGGATATGCCACTGTTTGTTGAAATAGGGCTTATCACGGTCTCCTCTAGCTGTAGATAGGTGGGCTTAGGTGCATTTTTTTGTTTCAGTGCAAGTAATTAGATTGGTTTTTTTTGTCTTTTGTTGGCTCACTTTTACTCACAACATGCTAACCGGCAACATAGGATTCCATTCACTACGCTAAGCTAACTAGTGGCGGTGCTGCGGGTGTTGCACCGGACTAAAACAATGCATGCACAAAAAATGCATTAGCCCACCTATCTACAGCTAGGGGAGACCGTGATAAGCCCTATTTCAAGAAACGGTGGCGTATCCCTTTAAAGGTGCACTATGAGTTCCTGCATGACGGCACTTCTGTTGACGTTCCACGTAAATACCAAACAAAACAGAGCAAGCTCACCCCTCCCCTCATGTTTCCGTAACTGTCATGACTAACTGTCACTAACCCCCACACCTCCCCCATTTACGATTTGAGACAAAAATGAAATTGCGCTGAGACCGTGCAGGAACTCATAATGCACCTTTAACTATATGAGTTGTTTTTGAAATGCAATGACAAACGTGCCACTTTGTCCCTTAGATATGATGACATGTATAACTCTGGAATTAATCATTTTTACAACATGGCTTAAGAAATTTGCCTCTGAATGGCTTCATGTCAGATTTGTAACTTTTAAATTTATACATTTGAATTCAGTTTCCCTGATGTGACACACACACACACACACACACACACACACACACACACACACACACACACACACACACACACACACACACACACACACACACACACACACACACACACACACCTTATTTTGTTGATAGATGATGTAATAACTTGGTGAAATGTAATACATTGTGTCTTTACATGGCTTAAAATGCAATAAAGTTTGGAGAGGCAATCAAGTCTCAGCTAACATAACATCACAGTATTACATTATCTGCCATCACAGGCATAACATAATGTTAAATAATGAGCCAATGTTAATATTAACAATATTAAGGGCCACTTATGTGATGAAATGCTTCCCTTTCTTACATTTTATGCAGTATTATTATTGCACTTCTCGTTAAAAACGTGCTAGAACACTGACTAAATTAGCACTACTAATTAATAATCTTTTTTTTGTCAAAGCACGGTAAAGGTCTCACTTACCCATCCTTTCAATTGCTGAAATAAATCATGTCAATCTTAATAATGCTAAACTGTAGTAACTATTTCTTTCACCAATAATTACTTTTGGAATAAAAGTTCTGCTAATTGGGTGAGATAACTCCACAACACTGTGTCACGTTTTGCAAGCAAGTGTTTTTAAAGCAGTGTGAATAGGGTAAATCACATTAATGGCATTCAGGCAAAAAAATATTTAATTAAGTTAGTCTGGAAAACTTCTCTTGAAGAAAATCAGACAAGCACAAAGTCTTAAAATATGAACGGAACTATTATTTGAGTCTCTCCACAGATTAACAGATTTGTGGACATTTGCAGACTCCTGCTGTCCCCTGCACACCACGCCCTCTGCATCCCTGTCATTTCCAGCACGATATGCAATCAAATAGCATATATTTTCCTAATCTCGGACGTGAACTGTGCCCTGAATTATCTGCACTGGCGATGGGATTCTTTAATGTGGAATTTCATATTTTAGCATTCATTGTCATACATTACATTTTGTCTGACAAAAGAAGGACCGGGGGCCACCGTGTTCTTAATCACTTAAATCCACATGCAATCTGGCTCAGCCATCTTAGCCAGGGCTGCGGATCCATTAGTCCCTTCTCATTTCAGGGGGAAAGCTGCCAACCCATTAGTTCTGCTATGCTCCACCAGCTTTCCATATCCTTCCATTTCAGCATTTTCTGCAGAAAAATGGGGAAAGTTGCGGATTAATTTGAACTAATCCTCTATTTTTCTATTGCCTTTAATTACTTGTTCCGGCCTCTGACATTCTGAATGGTCATCAGCAATAAGTTGACTTAGCATGGGTCCCATCTTATTGTTAAAGAAAACTGTCTTGTGTCTGTGTCTTGTGTGTCTCACACACACACACACACACACACACACACACACACACACACACACACACACACACACACACACACACACACACACACACACACACACACACACGTTTTGTCTCACTATTGAGCCATGTTAACACCACTAGAGTCGCCTCTTGTCCCCTTTGATGGATTTCCACTCCTGCAGAAAACCTATTTTCTCATTCCATGGACCTTTAGTTCAATTTAACTCTCATCATCGCTCATTATAAACAGACTAAATTCAGAATATGATTAGACTAAACAGTCGACTGAGCTCAGACTTTCGTACCTTCGGCTCAATCCTTCTTGCTTAGTCTATATGTGCAGTGAGAAGATTGAACACGACTGAGGAAATATGGCCTCTGAGAGCCGATGTAACCCCCCCACTCCTCCTCTGTTCCCAAAGCAGTCACACAGCATACAAGTCATTGTGACCGCTGAGGCAGAGCAGCCTATTCATACTGCTGCTAACGTTCAAAGCAGGCCCAAACGACCCGATGAAAGCAATCTAATACCACAAATTAGCCTGTCACTTAGCCTGGATTATAAGCCTCACGAGGGCCGTGGCTAAAATAACTTGAGCCTCGTTCCATGATGTAAAACAGCAGAGAGGGGAGTGTAACCAGAAAAAAAAATTAAACAAAAAAAAAAAAAACGGGTCCAATTTAATTTAAAGCCTGTGTGCTCTGCTCAATCGCCTTGTGTAATTAAATTGATTCCCCCTCCCCTTCCCTCTGGCCATTCTGTCCCAGCAGCCCTCGCCAGGCGTCGGAGAGAGGCGCAGCCCTATGCAGGGGCCGCCTCTGGCGCTCGCCGCTATGCTTCCGCACTGACGCGCCAGAGAGGTCGACACCAAAGAGCAGGAGATAACAGATAACAGGACGCGAGGGTGCTGTTGATTTATGGCCTGTGTCGGCGGAGCTCATCATTCGCGGCGCATTCGTGACCGCCGTTTGTGTTGCAATACAAAGATGGTCTGAATGTAAATACAACCTGTGCAGGAGTGTGAGGGTCAGTTTTGATAAGCTGGCATAGCTGCTCAATGTATCACCTTCACCTTAAATGACATGTCAACTCCTTTCAGCACTTTAAATTCAATTTCATTCAATATATATATATATATATATATATATATATATATATATATATATATATATATATATATATATATATATATATATATATTGTTGTTTCAGCTTCAAATTTTCAATCGTTAACTATTTCTATCTCCTATCCCGTCGGCAAAATACAATATTCGAAGATGTCCCCTTGGAATTTTGGAACTTGTGATTGACATATTTCACCATTTTCAATCATGTCATATACTACAAATCAACAAAACAATCAGATTATTCCATAATGAAAATAATCAGTTTCAGCCCCGAATATAAGATTCCAAGAGATTCCAAGTGGGAATACTCTGGGATAATCCATTTAACGCTGCCCCGAATTTACTATTTATTTTTAGTATTTAGTGATTTCCCAGAATGCTTTCCAGAGAGGTGGTGTGAAGTTTTTAAGGCTGCAGGTTTTACAGGAGGAAAGAAAGACAGTGATGGTGAGAAATTTCCCAACTGACCCTGACTCAAACCCCAACTTGTCTCTTTGCTGCATTGCATGCTGGTCTTTTTCTTCTTCTGTGGGTGTATAAATTGGCCTCTATGGCTCTTCTATGACTGATTTCTCCCTGTGGTAAACATCAGTGCAAAATGGTTATAGAGAGACGCTCGGTCTTTACAGTTGACGTTTTAGACCACATTCTTTTCTGCTAAAACCCCGGAAGCTCTCTGTCCCACATAAGATGTCCACATGTATGTTGACAGTGACCACGGTGGGAGAGTTGATGATGACTATGCTATTCATTTTCATTCCACGGTTCAGTGGATGAAGATGGATCTTTTGGCATTTAGTCTCTACATGAAAAGTCCTGCACACATTGGTACTATGTCATAAATGAATCCATATTTTTTTTTGGCTCTTTGACATAGAACCTGGGTGAGAGGCAGTGATGATATTTGGCTAACAGATATACCAGAGCTTGGGAGCAAATTAAAGAATATCATAATCACCTGTCAACTTCTCTCCTGTCATCGGTGCGCCATTGAAAAGTTTCATTAGACGCCTAAAAATAGATTTCCCCCGTGATCCGACACCTCACTCCTCACCTTTTGTTCTCATCAAAGCGTGCGAGAGCTGACTCTATTCATGTTTCCCCCACGCTTATCGGCTGCAACTAATCCGAGGTGGGAATTTTTGGGTTTCCGATCACACAGACAGAAGGAAGTGCGCCAAGGCGGAGCGCGCCCAGTCTGTCACCGAAGAAAGCATTTATAGTCAAGTGAGACGGGAGTCGCAACGGGGGAAAAGAAAAAGAGAAATTGCTCTTAAACATGGCTGGAAAACTTGAAAACTCACGATCACAGCTTTTTCACATCACATTGTCTTCTGCTGTGTTCTTCACAGCTGTGCAGTTCATGTCTGAATTTAGACATAAATTCTCTCCTTGATAATATCTGCTCACTTTACTTTCCCATTGAGCTTTACAAAAAGCAAGGCGGCTGCATCCTTGACAGCTATTTCACACAGTGCGTGAATATCACAATGTTTTGATTGACACTCTCCTCTTCTGCGGCTCTGTTGCCAAGTGTTTATAGGCCTTCCATTTTCAGCTTCATGTTAAACCTAAATATAAACTCCCCTCTGTAAAAACACAGCCAGGATTTAAAACAATTTATATCAGTTTAGACTAAAAACCCTACTTTATACTTATAATGTAGCCTATTATTATTTCACAGAGCTGACACGGAGAGAAAAACGTGCCATAAGCTGCTGCTATGTGCTTTAATTTGTCAGGGACGAAAAGGTAAGAAGGGGCAGAGGGAGAGAAAGTATCCAGAGAGCATTACGCTCTGACACGTACAGGCACTGGCTGTTTGTTTAATAATGATGATAAATGGCGGGCTTTACCTCAGAGTGTAATGTATTCCTATTCCAATTTCTTAAATTGCTTTTCTTTCTTATTTTTATTTTTTTTAAAGAGAAGTCGACCCCGCTGTGAATTTGAAATAAATAGCCGCCGTGTCACATTAGCAGTGGTCCGTCCCTGCACACTGCAGTCAGGATTTAGCTGTAATATGATCGGGTTTGGGTTGTTTATACATACAGAAATGACATAAACCACATTGTAAAGCCGCCCCCTAAACACAACTAATTTCCTCTAAGGTAAGGGAGAAAACTCTTGCCACAGAGCTATAATCAGCAAAGTCAAGGATATTGTATTAGAGTCAAACAAACATTAAAGGCCTCAAAATCTATTTTCACACTCAGCTCCTATATGAGCACAAAATAATCTGCAAACTGTTTAATGAGAGATTTGTAAGTTTTTGTCTATGCACCTCCCAAAGGTTTTAAGTGGACGGGGCTTATTTGGATGGTGATGTCATGTAGCCTACGTCTGTGCAACTGATGGTAGCGAATCTGATGGTAGTTGTTGGATTCTTTTTTTGAGTTATTCAGTGTTAAACTCTTAATGAATAATAAGTGAGGTTACATACTGTATATAAAATAATATGTAGTTATATTTTTTAACATTAGGACACAGCAACATTAAGACATTTCAACATCAAGGCATGGAACGCTGGTGTTGTGTTTATGCGCTGGGGGAAAAGTTTTGGTTTATTGGGCACTAGAGAAATAAATACCTGCTCTACGTTTCTATCATTACTTATTTACAAATGTAAACCTGTGAAAATACTTAAGGTAGAACTGGGACTAAATAACAAGACAAAGAAACTACCTCTAAGCATACCATGGGGGTCTTTAGAGAGCCTCTTTGGGACCATATTACACCCTGTCTCATTCCCTCACTTTATCAGTGAAGCCCTCAAGACCCTTAAAACGGTTTTTAACAATAATCTAGTGTCAACGTTTTTGAATATATTTCTCCAAAGGTTTTTGGGGTCTTTAGAGACCTGAGGTCTGTAAGAGTGTTGAGTTTCTAAAAATGTGTCTCTCCGGGATTGCTCCGGTGCCGCCGTATGTCAGTTTTTTAGGCCGGATGACCCCTCCCTTCCCCTTTCTTTGTGTTGGCATTTAAACTCCGCTCGATTTCTGAGGACTAGGGTTAACTGCTCCTCAGATCTCTGCAGGGTAAATCCAGACAGCTAGCTAGACTATCTGTCCAATCTGAGTTTTCTGTTGCACGACTTTCAACGTACACGTGTTCCACCGAAACAAGTTCCTTCCCGAGGCTTTTTTGCAGCGACACCGTGGCTCCGTCCGGCGTTTAGCACCGCCCAAGACGATTGTGATTGGTTTAAAGAAATGGCAATAAACCAGAGCACGTTTTTCTCCCATCCCAGAATGCTGTGTGAACTAGCCAGACCGTCCTCAGCATCACTGTGGAGGGAGGTCTGGCAATGCGAGACTACTAAACATGTTGTACAGTATGCAGATAGGAGGTAATGGCAGATGATGTTTTTCTGTTTGGCCTCATTTTGTGTCACTGATGCTTTAAATGAATGCAGACAAAAGGGGCTGGGTTTACTATTGTTAATATTAAGTTATGAAAGGTGTCAGTGAAGGTTCTCAGTCATCCAGGGAAGGGTTAAACTCAAGGGCAACTGGACTTGGTTTAAGGTGCTTCTTCAGTTCTCTCGGTTAACCTGTAAGTCCAGTTGCCTTTTAGTTTAACCTTTACCTTGATATGTTATGAAAAGTTTACAAGCAATATCAGTAACTTCTTTCTAAAGGTTGTTAATAAATAAAGAGGAACACACTATAATGTAGTTGTAGGTAGATTTGTCAACTACAAACTCCTCCTGTTGGCACACAGAAGTGGATGCTGCTGTATAAATATAGTTGTAATAAAATACAATATGTGTTCATAGGAGAAGTTATAATTATTGAAAAATACTATACTTTTATAAACATGTGTCTATATCTGCTAAAACATCTCTAAAACAAAATTATGGTGCATTGGGAACTATCTATGAAATGTTAATATAGTGCATATACATGCAGTAGGTGTAAAAAAAAAAGAATCTAAATTATAGATAAAACCTCACACAAAGCAACTAAACGCACCACATATAACTTGAAAACCAGAGTCCTCCTATCTGCTCTCTGATACAGAACGCAGTTTCTCTACTGTTATCAAACTGGGACAAAAGCAAAATGGCATTTAATATTCTGATACATGTAAAAATCTATAAGCCTGTGACTCAGCTCTGGCTTATCACACAACTGACAGCCGAGGCACAGCAAAAAACAAAGGGCTCAAAACCCAGGTTGCCATGTCCTGTTATCCCCCCTTTTTATACAGAGGAACAACTCCAGGAAATACCACAAATGTAACAATACTAATTTTCTTTAAGTTGTTAGTGAGATGGCAAAAAGACAATAAGCACAGCAGCCAATTGAATGAATCAAACCAAACATTACAACGTTTTAGAAAGTGCAACAGCATGAAATAAAGAGCCTCCTGCTGACTCCCACACACCCGACTGACTGTCAGGGATAAATAGAACTGTTCATACATCATTTTATTTATTATGCTCCATGTTGTTCTGCAGTCATTGAGCTGACACACTGGTCCACAGCGCTGCGCAGTGACAGAGGAATTCTGTCTGTCACAGGGATCAGACCCATGTCCTTGCAGTAACAGGACGGACTCCACGAGGACACACTGGCACGGATATTTTTTTTTTATTTTTTAAAAGAGCTGACAAAAATGTCACTTGGTGATTTAACCTACTTTGGACCTTGATGCAGTTTTGACAGCTTGACTTTATTTCCTGCATGCCCTTCATAAAACTGTTTGTGTTTACGAAATTGGACACTTGCTGTGTATTTTGTCAACCCTGTGCTCGGAGCAATTCTCATTTTTGACTTTTACTTTTGTAGTGAAGCTAATGATAGCAGATCTTTAGTGAGAGGCAATTTGTTTCTATTTTGTTGGGGGAAGAAGACAAAAGTGTGGTATTTCCCCTTCTGAGATCAAAGTGGAAATTAAGCTTCTGAGCCTCTATGGGACATTCATCACTGAACAAAATTAATTTATCATTAGTTGTATTTTTCGCATTTTACGATACATTAGTAGAAAACGGTCACTGTCCTTTAAATCTGCAAAAACAATGAATTTTCACTGCTAGTTTTCCACTGTGGGTCACATTCTTTACTTTAGTAAAAGTATCAATACCACAGTGTACTAATACTCCAGTATAAGTAAGATTTCAAAATTTGACTTAAGTTAAAAGTACAGATGTACTAAAAGTATGACAATTGTTTTTTTTTGTCCTGATACTTCTTTTGTAGATGTGTTTCTATTTTGTTGGGGAAGATGACAAGGTTGTGCTATTTCACCTTCCAAGTTTAAGGTGGAAAAGTCTTCAGATCACCATGGGACATTAAATCAGAGACGACTGACATTCATTTATGTTTTGTTTTGAGTCATATCCTTTACTCAAGTCAAAGTATCAAAACCACATTGTACAAATACTCCAGTACAAGTATCACTCCAAAAAAAGAACACATTTTGGTTTAACAGTAGGCTGTGTACCTTTTGTTAGCTCAGGACATGACCAGGCTAGCTGTTTCTCCCCGTTTCTAGTCTTTGTAATATGCTAAGCTAGCTAGCTGCTGGCTGTAGCTACATACTTTGCGTACAGGCAAGTAAATACGTATTTCCCAAAATGCTAAACTTATTTTAAGTAAAAGTACTTAATACTATTAGAAAAATGTACTGAAAGTAACAAATGCCCCCCTGAGTGTATTTATCACATTCATCATACTGATGTGTAGTTGTATAAACAGCATTTTACTGTTGCATTTGGTTACAATAGTGCTAATTTGAGTCTTTTTTAAACATATTAAAACATATTGGGGTAATTAATCTATAACAATGCATCATATTTTGTAAAATAAACTAAGATAAGTTTGTATGAAACTTTTCAATCTGAAATGTACTGCAGTAAAAAGTACAGATCTTTCTAAATCCACTTTTTCTGCACTCTAACTTTACACAAACATACTTATTTACACTAAAATATCAGACAGTACTCATTCATAATTCATAAAGCCTCAGCTAAGAGATTTGCAATTACAGGTAGGCAAACAATATGCTGTTGCATTATGAGATCTACACTATAAAAAGAAACCAGTGGGGACTCTGGTTTTAGAGAGGTACACTGTGATCTCTATGGATGCTGCAATACGCGCCGATGGTGCCAGGCAATATTTGAAGCTGGGCTTGGACTGAAATAGCACACGGGATCATGAGACGGTAATGCATAGACACTTTGATCAAAGGAAAACTAAGGTTGAGACCATTTGGCTGTTGCGGTTTTGATGAGCGCGACCTCTCAGATAGCATTTCGACGTGTCGTTACGGAAGGTCGTTTTGGTGGTTAACTCTCTGAAAGGGCACTCAGCGTCAGTGTCGGGTAACAACGCTGATATCTGCTCTGCTTCGTCTTCTTCTATGGTCAAATTTGAAATCAAGGCCTTTCCCTGCCCGGGCTCCGTTCACGCCGCAGCTGGAAGGGCCCCAATCAGGTTTTTCCCCGCATATGTGACTACATTTCATAATCAGCAGAAAAAAAAGGAGTTTTAATCAGAACCAGATGGAATCAGATGATTTTTGTTTGCTGAAATCCAAAGAAGATCTCACGAGTCATCATTTTTTGAGAAACATTAGCATGGAGGCCAACTAGATACTGCAATTAGAAGCTTTGATTGGTGACTGAATGAGATTCAGAAAAGAAAATTGAAAACGGAAATAGGTTAGAAACCAGTGAGTTAAGCAAAGACACAAAGACGCATTTATCGCATGTGTATATATCACAGAGCTGTCAGATCCTTGTTTGTGATATGGATTACATCCTTGAATTGAAACGAACAGTCATCCCAAAAATAATGAGATATGAGCAGCAAATCAGAAATGAGCATGAAGGCCTGAGGAGTGAGCCGAGCCGCTCACAGTCTCTTATGACAGAATTTGGATTGCGTATTGCACGGCGGAGTGGCTCGGTCTCGCTGCAGGCTGGTATATAATGATTTGATTAGCAAGTCGTCAGGACAACGTGCTAAAGCGAGGCTCCTTTTATAGTCCTAAGTTCATGCATCAACACGGCCCTGACAGCTGTCTTGTCTTGTTTATGAAGTGAACTGAGCAGGATTTGTGGCGGACGCTTCACAGAGCGCGTGACAAAGAGTGGGCAAACTCCCCTTGTTTGGCGTGACAGGGTTGAGAGAGCTTTCCTCCTCCACTGTCAGAAGGGAACATCTGTGTTCTGGCGAATGAGCGATGTTTGTTCTGCGACGGAGCAATCGGCTCCCTGCAGCCGTCTGAGGTGACAGTCTTTGTCACGGTCCAAGTGAAGAGTGAGATAGAGATGGAGGGGAAGGGGGTGTGAGGGGGTGTGGGGGTGGGGGGGGGGGGGGGTAATCCCTGTATCGAATCCAGCTGCTGAAACAGAGAAGGAAAGTCCAGCTTTTTATGGTTTGGTAAAACTCCCTCCGCCTGCCCTGCAATCTCTGTGATACTGCGGATTACACACTTGGCTTGTGCATTTCAAGGGAGCATCTTCCTACAATTGAGGGAATGTGAAAATTGAATCTTACACTTTTAAAATGATTACTGGCAGGAAAGTAAAAACACATTAGGGTTTACTGCTAAAGCTGCTTTACAGGCAAGATATTTATGGTGAAAATATGCCAGTGTTAGAAGCCTTAAATTGTCTGAAACGAGGAGGAGCTTCCCATTCCCACACCATGGGACACGTAAAGTCTCTCTCCACTCAAAAATGTGTAGACGATGGATTACATTTTTTCATTTTTAAACTTTATAAATATAAAGCCTCCAGTGCACATACTGTGCACTGAACGTTTTCGAGACATATTGTGTCTGACAAACATGTCTGGAGCGGATCTTTAACTTCCCATTTGTCCCTTTTTGTACTTGACCAACAGGGTTATTCCTACAAAAACAATTTGAAACAACACACTGTGCTCTCTGTCCACAGAAAGATGAACTCTCCAGCGATCGCTGAACTTTGTCACCACCGCCACCCACCACACACCGAGAAGATGACATTTAGTTCACTGATGTTACTGCACAGTGTTTCTCGCTAATGAAGTCCTCCAAATGAGGTTGTGGTTAGAACATACATTCCAAAGTCCAGGCATTAATGCAAAAAGTGGATAGAAACATCCTTTATGTAGAGTGTTATCCATATTGAAAAAATATACATATATATATATATATACATTCTTTTATAACCCAATGCACTTGTGATGATTGCTTGGACTTTTATGCCCAAATTAATCAATTAGCCTAGTCTTTTGTTTTATTTAGCTGATCAGACATCCAGACTGCCTACGTCTGAAAATCTTAAATATTATATTTGTCACTTGTTATGTTTGCATAAGTGACCATATGACCAGTATTTTATTATTCTATAAATCAATTTGGGCAAATAAGGTAAAACCAGCAAAAATCGTTTTTGTAACATTTAACATTTATCAGCTTTTGCTGGTCAATCGTTGTCTCTTAGAAAATCATTGTACATGACCTATTACCTTTTAAAATGTATAAAACAAAGTGTGCATGCTGTAGAAATTATTTGCATTTGAGTTACAACCACCTTCCTCATTGTGCAGAAAGCAGGTAAAGAATGAATTCCCCTGTTTTTTCTTCTTTGCAAACATGTATTATTAATAGGCCAAGGACGATGGAGTCCTTTACTCGCTAATGAAAAGTATTGAGGCTTTCTGTAAGCCCATCAAAGAAGGAAAATAAGTGACACAAATGGGACAATAATGAGAAAAGAGGTCAGAACCAGGAGCTACTCACAGTACTTCATTTTACTGAAGTGTTACGCATCGTCAAATCAAATACACCTTTATATTATACCTTCCTCTTACATTGTAACATTGTTCAACAGCATGAATGTATATGAATATACTTAGGATGCTTATCTTTCCCTATTGATGTTTTATATAATGTAGACATTTGATAGAGTGAATTTGTTTCCAGTTGAACCGTCACTGAGGAAGTCTTAGCTAAAATATCTTTTTATGTACTGTTCGTTAGTGCCAGTGTTGTGGCGTCATTTCTTGTCAAACAGAATACAGTATTCAGTCTAAATCTTTGTTAAGCTCTCACCTGCCTGTGCATACAAACCCAGCATTTGCAGAGACATCAGAAATCTGCCACCAGCCAAGTCTCTCTGTCATGGAAAATCAACGTAAAATGGCTGGTAGCTTATTATAGCTGACAACGGAAACAGAGAGTTAGTCTGTGCTGAACTTTAGTTGCTGAGCAAGGTAGGGTAACTGTATTTCAGAATGTAGGTTACTATATATGCCAGTAATCATAATACTGCACTGCTACTACATGCTGCTGCTACAGTATAGTGTTCTTTACAATTTCAGTGTAGAATTAGGACAACTGGATAGGCCCTAGACATGTTACGTAGCATGCTAACGAGCTGCTAAGAGGAAAAGGCCCCAATATGGTAGCCAGGAGCAGAAGAAGGGAACATAACAAAAGGGAACATAACCTGAAACGTTTTTTTGATGTATTGTTCAGTCTCACTGTCAGTTCAGGAAAAAAAAAAACATTGGGCACAGTGTCAAGCTTGGGGGGTTGTTCACTGTGTCTCTAGGCAACAGTAAACCCTGTGTTATTATTTCTCCATCGACAGCAATAAACTGAAAGTAGACTCTGGGCAGAGCTGCACTTTGCCCTGTCAAAACTTTTCCATTATATTTTCTTCTTCTTTTCAGCAGTTAAGAAATCCATCACCAGTGAAAACTCAAACTGCCTAATAATGTTAATTTTATCTATACTGTGACTGTACTGTACTGAAAACATGGTTAAAGACAATTAATGCATTTGCATTATTAACAGAAAATCAAAGTAAGGAAATCTAATTTGCTTTGTTCATAATTTATTAGTGGACGGGTGTAATGAGGTGGTTGCAGTGCAGGGATATTACTGCTACAGTACATCAGAGTTAAGGTTGGCACTGGCAGCATTACTGCAGTATAAAAATGCAGCCATTTATTTTTGACAAAATTGAGGTGGGAATTTGCTGTGCTTGTTACAGTAAGGTGTTTTTCACTTGTGTGAGTGTAGGAGTCTTTTAGAAGAGACAGTGTGTCCGCTCACCAAGGTCAAGCCTCTAGTGGAGTCTATTTAAACACAGACTCTTTGGTCTGCTGCCATTCAATTTGTTTCACGGAGGGGGAGGGAGCGGGAGGGCCGGACGAAACGACTGAGACGATCAGAGTTTTTGGTCAGAGATTGGGATTTCTTGCTTCATTCAGTTTTAAATAAATTCACTTTGTACTCTTGAAAGGAAATCCGATGATCTACACGGCTGACTTATACGCCGCACAACAGCGCCAACTCATAACAAAGGGATAAAAGTCCAATCTCTGGATATATTCAAGCACACACATCCAGGAGAACTACTGAGGTGGCACCATTGAAAAGAATATGCATTATTACTCACTAAAGGTGTTCCATTGCATTTGAAAGTGTCCTGAAGTGCAGCACAGTATACTGTAGACAGGAAAATGTTACGTCTCTGCTGGCAAGAGACACTGCATATAAAGCACGGCAGAAAATCAGAAGTCAATAACTCATTTCATCTAAGATTCAGTTTATTAGTATTTGTTTTTCATCTGCAAGCCTCCAAACTTCATGTTTCATGCTTAACGCAATCATCTGCATACTTAATGTATTTCACTTCAGGGCTTATTAAGGTATACATTATACAAAGTATTGTCAGACTAAAATGAACAATTAAAACTTCCAGCCACTGTAGACAGCTTCTGAGTCAGAGTTTCTTTTGTTCCAAAACACCCATTTGAATCTTTGTTAAAAACTGCAATATAATGTCCCCAGTGGCAATGAAAAACTCCACTATTCAAACATATAAATAAACAAATAAAACCTGTAACAATACTACGCCAGAGTAATTATTACCGAGAGAATTATCTTTATTGTTCCGGCCTAATGGAATTCCAGGAAATATTTTAATAACCCCATGATGCTAGAGCTGATCATACTTGAAGGAATTATTTAACATTTTAGGTAATGCTTAGGCAGGGGGAAACGGCTCAATTACACAATCGTATCATGTAATCACATGTAATGTGAGCTGATGCATTTGCAGAATAAAAATTAATTTCCACATTATCTATGTTTAATTCGAATTTTCTTACAACACTGACATATTATCACTGTATGAAGTTGTTATGCAGATCATGTTAGCGAATAATGACCTAATTACACATCCAGCAGACACAGAACAATATTAGCATTCATTTGGTGCCATGTTTCTGGCCACCTGACGAATGCAACTCCAATATTCACTCTCCTTTGAGCTTTGGTTTGGGCTTCGCCAACTCCTGAGAGAAATATCTAGCTCTTTAGCTGCTAAACGCTCCACTATGTTCAGTAGCTAGTTGCTAATGTTGTCTGTCTGTGTGTCTGTTGTATTTTATACTAAAAACAGCTGCCTGCTGCGCCTCAAAACGATGCTGACGAGAGCGGTGAGAACAAACCCAACAGTAGTTGCGGGCCGTAAAACCAAAAACAGGTAGCTCATAAATGCTAAACCGCCTTGTAGAGCTGAGAGAAACTGCAGAGTCGGGCGATGATTCTCTATGGGTTTGTCGTTACCAGTGCCCCTTTGCACATTACACATGGTCATTTAATCCATTGGTAAAATAAACACTTTAATTAGTGCAGCTTTAAATGAGGAGCACAGGATTATAGTTCCTGTAGGTGGTCCATGTTGGTTTCTTTTAACCATGATGAGGCTCCCTAACCAAACCATAAGCATTGAAGTAAAAGATCATAAAAGTCATCATACAGTTAAAACGGTTTTAGAAAGCCTAGAAGAAAAGTAGGGAAAAGCTACCAGACCTCTACGTACTGAATACAGGCTGGATCATCTAGTTGTGTTGAAAGCAGCTAAACAGACATTTATTTCTAAGAAAATATGGTGTATATATATATATATATATATATATATATATATATATATATATATATATATATATATATATATATCAAGCAGCAGGTAGTTTGAATTCATGCAGCAGTTTTGTTGTATTTCTACAAAATAGCTAAAGACCTCCAATTCAAGGGCAGAATGTAAAATGGCCTCTAACTGTAACAAATCTTCAGCGCCTCGCTCTGCCAAGCACACCGCCGCACCAATGACAACACAGCACATTCAGGGACAATGAGATGTCATTTATAGAATTGCACCATTATACAGCACCCAACAAATTGCACCGTTACACAGCACCCAACAAATGATGCTGTAGTGCTCTGGCCTGCACTCTGTCACCAATGACCCCCAGACACACTTCAACCAAGCCTCCAATTCCTCGGCTAAACAGTGGCTATAAATCCGTCGCCATGAAGGTGCACATTAGCACCCACTGCTCTAATAAAAGTACCTCAAGTACAAGTGTAAAATTGCAGGTCCATTTGAGCAAAAAACATAAATCTGACCATTATGTTGCTATCACACTCAACGTTTGAGTCTCCTTCCACACGTCTCTCCAGCTACCTTTGAATTCTCTGCTGAGTGGCGTGAAGCTACCAATCTTAAGAGTCATGTTGCTGATGGAAAAATCCACCATAAAAGCACAGTTGGGTCCATTTTGTTGTTTGGTGTATTTTTCTTTCTCCTGTGGGAAAGTGGCGACATGATATTCAGATATTTCCAGCATGGCCAGTGAGCATTCTGGGAAATGTAGAATATCCCTAATAATAGCAGATAAAGCAGGTTGGGGAAAACAGGGTTACAGTAATAATGACGAGTTAATAATGAATGAGTAATAATGAAGGGCAATTTTTTGGCCAGGATTGGTCTAGACTTCAAATCTATTTGTCCCTGAAGGGCAATTGGTTTTGCATCGATGACAAAAAGACATACAATAAAATACAAAAAGCCTACGTATGGCCCTGAATGTTGCGGACTCAGGAGAAACAGATTTTCTGTCTCAGATTGACCTACCCATTGAAGAATTTGATGCAGTAATATATAATACAGTATAAATATAAAAAGTACACACTTTCGGAACATTAATTAAGCAAAATCTGCATCACTAATATAAATACAACATGGGTAAAGTGCAATTGAAGTGCAATTCTTCCTTCCTTTCACTGAGGATGCCAGACAAATAATCAGAGTCAAGCTTTTCTTTAAAGTCAGTAACAAATTAAATGCAACATTAAATATTCATTTTAATTCAATTCTCAATAGATATAATATCAGTATGTCTGTCTCCACCTGGTGTTTTCTCAAGTCATTTCAGAAAGGTTAAGACAACAATACCAATTGTTTGCAAGGTGTTTTTGTATATGTGCATATAGTCAGTATGAGACATTGTTTCCCTTGTGTTTATGTTGTCACTGCCTGCATGTCTTGATGATAGACATCTTCTTTTATAATTTTAGACATGCGAGTCCTGTCTGTGCTATTTCGACTTGATCACTCAATTATGATTCTTGTGTGACACTGGGAAAATCTGGGCAAAAGGTCATGTTCGCCTCGCCAAAATAAACTTAATTACACAAATAATCTGAGAACCCCAACGAGGTTTGGCCAATCTATACGTCAATGAGGCAGGCAGATATGAGGCGGCAAATAAGGCGCAAATGCAGCTTGTAACATTGTACGCTCACGCCACACGATATCATGCCTCCTCCAGTAATTACCGCAGCGCTCCTGCGTCCCCCGTTTGAAATCGGATCGCTGTCTGTCAATGATAACACACTGTGCCAGATGGTGTACGCAGTGTGGCCACTTCATTAGGGAGAGGGAGTGCAGGGGAGAGGGTACTGTGGAGGGCTGGATTAGCCACTGCGGCCTGCTCTGCGGTAGAGCCGAGAGAGGCTTATCAAAGCCTGTTGGGGCAGCAGAGGGTCTTCACCTTCTGTTCATGTTCCTGCTCTAAGAGCCTTGTGTTGGGAGGAGGTGCAGAGGGAAAAAGAGAGGATTTGGAGACAGTGATCCTGGGCACATTCACAGCTGTAGTTTGTTTTGAAAAGCAAGAAGGATAAAAGCCTGTGTCTCTTCATGATAAAAGCAAATATGCATTCAGACAAGCTAAGCTATTGTGGAGTTAAACTGTGAGCTAGTGGAGCAGCAGAGTGGAGAAGCACTCTTCCTGTTCTAGTAAATATAGCCCTTGTATAATGCTGTTCCGAAGTAGGGCTGGGCAATATGGAGAAAATCAGATATTCTTGACCAAATACCTCGATGTCGATATTGTAGGGTTGACAATTGGTGCTTTAACAAAATATTTTCACAATTAGATCTACATAAGTAATCATCAATAATGTGGATATAATGTCTAAGTGGTTTAAGGCAAATAATAGACCATTTAGAGTCGTCTGGTAAGTTCAGACAAAGGACATCACTTTACTGTAATGCAGCCTTTAAAACCAAGAAAAAACAACATTTATGCCATATTGCATAATTACGATATCCAAAATCTAAGACAATATCTAGTCTCATATCACGACTTGATATGATATTGATATATTGCCCAGCCATATTCCGAAGGTAAGAATGTTATCGGTTGAAACTACCGCTGTAATAAATTCCCTGCTCATGGTTACTCCTCTTTCTTTTTCCCAGGATGAGTGAGCGATACACCCAGATCGGAAGTAAAGGGGCTCTACTAGTAATGGTGCTTGTGATCAGTGTCTGGGAGATGACCGTACCAACAGAAGGGGCTACAGGTGAGCACATTAAAACTGAATCTATACCTGGTTTAATCTGGTCTTTTTCCGTGCCAATTGCTCTAACTTACCAAGTATACCAACGGAGTTTCTCTCTGTACACATACTTATTATTAAACACTTCTTATGGGCACATACGCACATTCCAATGAATCAAGCTAACAAATGGTTAAATGGTTGCGATTATCCCCACATCATCTTGTGGAATCAGAACCCAAATATCTTCATGATACCACTCAGAAGTTTTCAAAGCTGTTATAACTTGTTGGTTGGGAAGCATCCCTAGCATATTGTCTGACAGTATACCTTGATCCTCCGTTTACATGTATTACATTGGGATGTTCTGATTCATTTTGGCAGTGGGATAGAAGAATAAAGCTGTGATATTCTGTATTTTTATTATTGCCAATACACCCCATGAAAAGACCAACGCCTGATATTTGTCATTCCTCTGTGCCTTAGAGCTCCAAAAAATGATGATAAAAACGCCAGTGAGCCACACTGTTGCACTCTGTGACATGTTCCTTCATTACTATGAGCGAACACACACACACACACACACACACACACACACACACACACACACACACACACACACACACACACACACACACACACACACACACACACACACACACACACACACACACACACACACACAGAATAGTTTACTTCACTCAATCCCACATGCACTGTCCTGCTGCCCCAAATACTTGCTACGGTTACATTACTTGCCCACCGCTTCCACTGTCATTTAAAAAAAAGAAAGGAAATAAAACCCATTTAGTTTGTTTGTAGTTTAATTTTCGCATATCAGTGCCACATTCATCAAATAAAAAAAAACTCTGTCTGAACCCAGCACGAGGCTGCCAAAGTGGGCTCTGCAGCGAAAGCTCGACCGGAGAGACCAGAGATTTAAAGTTAGCACCACTGATATTGAACACCATCCACGAACATCTGTTCTTGTAAAATGTCTGGTGTAATCAATGTTGTCACAAGTTTATTAACCGGTGGGAAAATGTCCTCATTGTGGCATCCCTACTTGGGTCCTAGCGCCACAGACAGGGTAGAGAACTCAAAAAAATATTAAGAAACTAATGAATCACTGGTTTTGGTCCTCTGATAATGCCAGCCTTATCTGTTTAATCACTTTCATCAGATCCATATACCCCAAAGTAGCTAGTAGGTAGCAAGCAGAAATTGAAATTAAAATTAAGTAGGAGCTTTCCATCAATCCAACCATTTTCAAACAATATCTTTTAAAGAGGTATTCCAGTGATTTAGTATTGCACTTCCGTAATGTTAGGAGAATCACGTTACAACAGACAAATAAAAAATGATGCAGCAGGGCCTGAGATGTGCTGACTTGTAGTTCCTAGTGGGGGTCAAGCTCCAAAATCTTGCATCCTACATTTCCCATAACGCAACTCAATAGGTACTCTTATTGTCGTCAAAGGGGAAATTTGTTTCCAAAGAGTGTGCATTATGCATGCCTCCAGAACATAGATACACTGTACAGTGTATCTATGTTACTACTCTCCATCATAAAAATACATTATTGTGCGATATGTGATTAGCAAGCAACGGCAGCACAGACTGCGTCTTCCCAGCTTAGCATTACAGCATAGTAATGTTTTTTTTAATGTTTTTCTACCCGTTTGAAAAACTCGACATGCAGTTTTGAATGGAGGCTTACTATACCTTTAGAAATACATTCTCTAAACCCAGCCTCGTCGAGTCATACTATAACTAGTAAACTGATACTGATGTGAAAAATCTGAGTTGACATTTATTCCAGTAGATATAGGAAACAGGGAAGCTTTGAACGGCAGGAATAGAGGAAAACAAGGAAGTAGCAGAAACCTGATGACCATTGAAAGTTAAGCTGTAGACAGTGATTGTTATCATATTATATCATTTTACAAATGGTTTAAAAAGTGAGACCATTGCGCCAGTCTTTCAATAAAGAAGAACAAATCAAAGTAAAGATATTTTGGCTCAGTCAGTGGTCCCGGTCCCATCAGGGCGGCCAAAAGAGGCTCAAAATAAGGTCAAAGTTCTCCTCCACATCTAGACAAAAACAACTTTTCTCTGTCCACGAGCTTGTTGAGTGTCCATCCATGTGTTCACTCAGCTCTGTAGGACTAAATGGACTCGCCGAGGCTTCTTTGATTTGCTCATAGTGTGAAGCCTCAGCTCTCCATCCAAAACAGAGTGCCCTAATGCACCAATGCAAGGAGAGACGCAGGACACACGCACCGACGATTGCTGCCACAGTGGCTTCCACTTGTCGTATGAGGTGTTTGGAAAAGGAATTTCTCACCGTGCGGCATCACAGATAAAACGGCACAGTAGTAAATGGGGGAGTAATTGGATCAAAACAGCTATTTTGGAGGTACGAGTCAAACTCATCTCCCCCTGCCTCATTAAAAGTGTTGTTGAGTCGTCACTGGTAAACCCAGGGAGATCAATTATGGCAATTCAGCAACATTACAAGTAGAGGCCAACCCACATGTTTCATCACTGGGTGCACCACTGACAATA
Organism: Gymnocephalus cernua; assembly: GCA_023631565.1. Taxonomy (NCBI): domain Eukaryota; kingdom Metazoa; phylum Chordata; class Actinopteri; order Perciformes; family Percidae; genus Gymnocephalus; species Gymnocephalus cernua. The sequence continues at coordinate 17,961,800 of CM042447.1, read as the reverse complement.
CACTGCCTCAGGTAATTGGTGGTGTACAGGCAGCGCTGCTTCCGGACAGGATGTCTATTTGTGAGCAAGACAGAAATCACGCATACCTCTATTCTCTTTGTCGACCAATTAGATAAGAGTGCGGCGCTTTGATGTGCATGCCTTTGATTGGCAGCGATCCCCACTCAAGGCGCTCATCATTTCAGCAGGAAGTGGATCAGAATAATCTTGCGCACATTCAATTTCTCTCTGATAGCCACTGCAGCCAGTCTGATTTCCCATGTGTGTTATTTCTGTTGCTGTAAACCTGTTATCAATCAAGGGGTGAAATGAACCAAGAACATGTCCAAAGTAGAGAAAATGTATTTCTTCCCCGAGAACAGAAGAAGAAGAAAACCAAGCCACCTCTCTGACAAGCAGGGGAAATTTAGTTCATTTCAGTAAGCGGATAAGTTGATGTTCTAATGCACATATGAGCTTTCACTTCTTTAAATAACCGGTTTGTGCCAGCAAAGACGGGATCGTATTTGCACATATCAAACATGTTTTTTTTTGCTCTCTGACAGTTTAGGAAATTCAGTTTTATTTTCCTCTCTAATATGTGAAAAAAAAAGACAGTTTGCTTTGCACTCTCCCGTCAGACAGTGATCATTCGCTACGGTGGATGTTTACAACACAAACTTAAAAAGTGTCAGTGGTCATTCGGTTTGCCTTTGTGCTTGTCCTTTAATTGACCAGAAGACATGCAGATTAGAGAGAGGAGTCAGACAGGACTCAGTGCCAGGCTGGCTTGGCTCATAAGTTGTGGGAACACCCGATGTATGTTTATTAGCATCTATTGTAATGGATCCATTGAGTTACCTGCTTATGTGCTTGTACATAAAATCCCTCCAAATTCAACTTGTTCTTCCTACTCTTTTAAAGAAAAAAATTGAGTAATGTTTTTATCACATTTCCTACTTCTTGGATACATTTGAGGATTTTGAGAATTAGACATTTTGCACCTTTTAGGACACAAAACTGCATGGCATCCTGACAGGATGTGCAGGTATTGATTGAAAGTAAAACAAGTCATGCTTTATTACCTTCCAGAAGTATTTCATTTAAGGTACATTAAGCTTAAATTAAGAAGTGTTTCACTTTACTTATTGGGATAATTGTGTTGATTCTACTTATTTTATTTTTTACAGTAAATCTACAAAAAGCTATGATGATCCCTTACAGTATGACAGTAGCAGAAATAAGAAAGGAATGGTGACAGTAAAAGTTTTTAAATGAACATGCAAAACAATAATCTTTGCAGCAGTTGAGTCTCTCCGAGCTTCAGCATACGTGCAGCAGTTTGGCATGAACAGGAAGTGTCGACAGTACAGACACAGCTGAATGATCTCAGCAGCCAAGGCATACAGCTACAGTAAGGTGCAAGCGATAGTAATTGTTAATGTTGGACTTACCCAGGATTTCCACAGGCTGCATAACTGCTGCGGAACGTCTCCGCTGCGGAACGTCTCCGTGGTCCCAATACTCACCGGATCCGGAGTTGTTGCGGAACGGCTGCGGCCAGGACTGACAGCTGTAGTCACGAGGACCCACTAGATTCACGCAGAATAGAACCACAAAACCACCAACAGTTTGTTTCTATTCCGAGGAGTAGAGAGGAAACAACTCCGTGCTGTGTTTTCAAGGTGTAGTGAAGAGAAATATGATCCTTTGTGAGCACGGTGTATTTTATTTTGAAAGTTAACCGGATGTTTTATTTTGTTTCTGTGCTCGACTTCCTGTCCCGCACTATCTGCCGTGTGCTGAATTGCTGCGGAGCTCTCCGGCGTCCGGCAAAAATAGAAGCTCTGCGTATCTGATCCGCAGGGCTGCGACCGCCGGACCTGTGCCGGAGTCGGAACGCAGACGTTATGCAGCTGGTGGAAATACACACGTTGACTTTAATGGAAACCGATTGACTCCGCCGACGTTCCGGAGCCGTTCCGCAGCGGTTACGCAGCCTGTGGAAATCCTGGGTCAGAGTGCGAGGCTGTGGCTATTTCCTAGAGGCAGGGGCAGACCCAGTGCATGTCAAACTTAATAACATATTTGTTAATTTATTTTTTGCCAGCACTATTTGACCATCATGATATTTGAAGGCATAACTTGAATAGGGTTAGAAATGGGTGGGTATTTTCTTTTTCTAATTTCCTATATCTGTTATTAATCTCCCTACCACTCACGTTGATCTTGCAAAGATCAGCTTGGCTGTCTACACACTTCCCAGGCCAATAGTGTTGTTAGTGAGTTTGGTGAAAGAAAAGGAGTAAAATGCAAAGACTAAAAATATTAAAGAAATTAATGCAACAAAAAGACCCTGACCCTGACATTTCCATGATAAAGCCTGACATCTTTCATGTCAGGCTTTATCCTGGAAATGTAGCCTACTTCTTTTGATCCAGCCATACGTAAAAATCTACCTAACATCATCAGAAGAATGGCAGGGATACATCTCCACCTGGCTTTAAGAATGCGCCATATCTCTGGGCAGAGCACCTTCAGATTATATGGCTGCCCAAATGGGTGTCGAGAGTTTAAATTCTGACCTTCAAATATGCTAGTGTGTGATCCCTGCAGACACATTACAGCCTTGGATTTCAGTGTCCACAATGGCAAACTCTTAGCAAGAATCAAAGTATGCAGGTCACTAAGGGGAACTGGAGCCTGAGTGGAATTAAATATATTTGATGGTTCACACTCAGTATTTTTAGACAATTAGCACTCAGGCGGTATTGGTGTAGTTTCAGTTTGCAGTACAGTAGAGGTGCTTCCCTAAGTTGTAAATGTTGCGCTGACGCATGACCTCCATGTCTGACTTACTGTACAGTAGGTACTGTGTTATATGCATCAAAGTTTGTTGCTTGCTCTGCACCTTAGACTTTCTGCACTTTGTAATAAAAATGACTTATATGATGCATAAGAAGCATCTTGCCAAGAAAGAAAAACACTGCTTGCACCCCTGAGACAGCAGTAACTAACAGCCAGAGACACTACAGGAGCCCAAAGTTAAACATTACAATCAATCCACATGCTCAGTATTTTTACATTGAGTTTGGCTCCCTTAATCAGATTTGTAATTGTGGCTGTAAGACGGATCCACATCTGTCACTCTTCTAACCTGCTAGCAACAAAGTAACAAATAGTTTGAGGGGAAAATCTGTTAATAGCCATTAACATGACAATTACACACCTCGTTATGTAGGTTTGTACAGAGGGAATTGCACTCAGTGAGATCATTTCTCTATATGAGTGCTGGTAATTTTGGCAGCAAACAATCAACAATGATTAAGCTATGATTCACAACAGCTCCATGAATGACACAAAGTATGCATCATTTGCCGTTTCTCCTCTGTCTCCAGAGACCAACATATAAAAGCTTCTCAAGCAGAGTAAATTCAGAGAGAAATGGCCCATCACTACTACTCGCTGAAAGCAACTTTGGTTCAAAGGATTCATGCTCTCTGCTCGTCAGCATCAAGTGTTGGGAGTTCATGTTGGTGTTGTGGAAGTTCTCTCGGTTCAACACGGTGTAAGTAAATAAAAGGTTTAAAGCTTGTAGTGAAACAAATGAAGACCATCGAGCAGAAACCAAAGTCTGGTTATAGAGTGTTTATTCTCATTTGCAAATGGAGAAACGCTGTAACACAGCCACCTCGGTGGCTATGCAAGAGCGCTCTGAGTCTTTAACTCACAGAAAACCAACATATAGAGAATCAAAACAAATGGTGACAGCTTTCCTTCCCCCCCCCTCATGGATCTTACAAAGACCCAGTTACACAAACAAAAAGCAAAGAGTCATGTCATGCCTTTTGGCCAAGTTAAAACCCAAGTCATAACACCTTTCCTTGTATCAGCTGCCGGGGAATAGAAAACTGTTTTAGAGACACTGTAGGATATTGTTTACGGTGTCTAATCTAAACTTGTTCTAAACACACGTCAGTAAAGACCTTGCGAAAAAGACACTTCAGTCTTCAGTTAATCAAAGTTTATAGTTTTAGCTGTTCATCTGTTAGAAACCTTTTTCTTAAGTTAACACATACAGTAATCAGATAAATCCTAATAAAAGAATGTGCTTTAGAAGTATTTTTGCCATTACATTTCACCCTTTTGATTACAAAATAATCACATAAACAAAAATTACTTTAAAGATTAAAGCACTTGGCCATATAGCTATATATATACATATATTACAAGTGGTCTTTGAGGAGTACAAAATAAAAATCCTCTGTGTAAATCAGGAATAATAAAAATACAAAAATAGTCTGTAATCAGAGCTAAAGCTTAAACCCTCTGTGTGTCTGAACCTATCCATGTGTACAGGGAGTGCAAGTGTGCCCCTCCTGGTAATTGAAACCAACCTGTCATGACTCCACACAACTCCTAGCATTGAGCAACACAAATATAATCATCATAAGAAAAATAAAACAAATAATTAGCATTATAAAGCATCACTGGCTGTGTCGCTGAAGTTATCCTTGTTCCTAAGCAGCTGGAATAACTCTTCAGTAGTCTTCAGTGGTCTACAATGCCTGGTATTGTATCATACTTGTCATGAACAGAGATGAAAACATTTTCCTCATTAGTGGAATGAATGGATGGTGACAAATAGATCAGGCTACATCTTCCAGCCCATAAGGGAGTCAAAATCTGATAATGTGATCACCACAGACCCAAACATAACTCACCAGTGACCCTGCACCAGAATCATCAGGCCAGCGCATCATGTGAATTAGGGATGTGTCTAGAGCAGAAGCATTCAGATGACCTGCTGTAGAGTGTAGACATGGACTAATGTTATATTCACCTGTCGCACATGTACAATTTAGAGTCAGTTGGCAGCCCGGATTTGATCCCAAATAACGAGAACCTTTTCACTGAGCTCTCTCAATGCAAAGTGCATGTTTCAGATTTTTCATTAGACTAGGATGAAATTGGCCTAAGCTGTTTGAAAGTTTACCCTCTTTTGCGGTAAGCATAGTACCATTAGGAGCGCGCACAGTACGATTTGCAAAACTGAGCACAAGGTGCTGGTTGAGGTTAGGCAGAGTAAAATTGGCCCCCCTCCTCTCTAACATCTTTAAGTGCTGTTAGCGCGCAGATGGCTTCCTTTAAAGTCAAAGGCTGGGGTTTTACTGGAGTCGCTTGTTTTTGTGAGTGAGGAAAAAGTGAACAAACATAACATAAGTGATTGTAACCTGAGTCACGCGTGAATTTCCTAACTAAACCTAGCCAGATATTAGTAGAAAATGCATCGTCAATATTAGCCAAGGAAGTCCATTGATTTGTCATAATTTCAAGCGTTTCGGTCAAAGGTTGTCTATGTGGAATGTCAGATATGGGCGATGGAATTATTTCTATATAAAACATGTATATAAATATATGTATAATATGTATATAAAGTATGTCTTTCACCTGTGTAAACATAGCATATGTAGATTTCAGCTCGCCCACCATGTAACCCCCCTTCCCTACACAAGAAATAGTCGCAAGGGTTAAGCATGCAAGTAGAGGTCATATTAGCCATTACAGTGATATTTGATCTACCGTACTTATTGTAGTGTGAGCGCCATAGTTCTCTGGAAGTGTCATCTGCCGAGCGCATCTCGCGGCGTTTTCCCCCCTCTGTGCTGCATGAGTGACTTCAATGTGTGTGGGTGTGGCAGTGGTATTTGGGAAGGTTTTGTTAGCAGAGGTCATTACGTCAATCAATTGTTTATCATATCTTTCTAATATCACAAACGCAACCACCACAAATGCAGTAACAAAAATAAAAACACCACAAACTCTGAACCCCCGAATTGTCGTGGAGGGTACCATTTCCGTCGTTTCCGGTCTGACTGCTCCATTAGTCATTTTTCTCAACCACCAATCGTTTTGTGGAAACAAAAGTGGAAAGAAAATACACTCTCCTCTGAAGCCTCAGAGAAGTCAAACAGTCTGTCAGTACCTAAACTGTGTGTGTTTTTTATTGCTGAACAGAAGTGCAGAGTGAATTGTTCCTTCAGTATTCAGCGTCACTGTTGTTTCCTGCAAAAAGTTTAATCAGTGGCCATACCAGTTTGTAGGTCAATCTTTCACTCTTTGATGCAAGGTGAAGTTATCACCCTTTTCCCACGCAGTCTTCTCGTTGGTTGCTGAGAGTAGCACAGTATCGCCGTCTGTCAGGCTTGCTCTCAGTTCTCCCCCGTAGGCGACACAACGGAAAGTGTTGTCGCTTGATGTGAGTTATCGCAAACCCAGCTGTAGGTTATCGCAAACCTAGCTGTAGGTTATCGCAAACCTAGCTGTAGGTTATCGCAAACCTAGCTGCTCCTCTCCGGATCAGGAACGCTGCTCCTTTCTGGGTCAGGAACCTGCTTGCAGTGTGTGGCGTGAATCCATGTGGCTCTCTCTGCTATCTTCTCTGCCGTGGGTGTCCATTCTCCTCCTGCTGTCCTTCACTAGCACCAGGTCTCCTGGTTTGAGTTGATGCAGCGCCCATTCCACTTTCCTTGGCAAGTCTGCTAAAAACCCTGGAAACTCATGGTAGAGAGAGTGCAGAAGAAAATTGTACACAACATTTCACCTGTCCTTTTCGCACTGAGCGGTGGAGGGAAGATGTCCTATCCCTAAAGATGTTTTTGTTACTCTTAAGGGTTGTTTAGTGCAAATCAATCAGATTTAGAAAAATACAAAGACTGTATTTAAAATAACTAAGGACTGGGAAAATAAAAAATGAACACAACAATGTTTTGGTACTGCATGACTATCATAGACATATCAATTATTTAGTATTTGATCTTAATTATGACTCCTCAGAGCTGTCAGTGATGATGGTACTAAAAGGTTTCCCCATCACACTATCCTATTTTAATAATATTTTGAAGCCAACACTACAAACTTAGTTATGAGCATTTTATTAGGCCTTTAATGTTGAAAAGCTACCATGCAAGTAGTGATGTCATTTAAAGCTACAGCTAGCTGGCCACTTGGATAAAAACATCTCAATATTTGTTTACACCAATCAGATCATTTGTGGAATCAAATCCACCTCCCTCTGTCTCTTCCTGGTGTTCCTAATAGCATTAGGGAAAACTTTCCCATATTTCAGCTAATTTTGCATTACTAAAATACGTTCCTGAAAGGATTTTAGGTGAGAAATAGGCAATGAACTAACAGAATATTGATCATTTTTATTCAATTTGACATTCAGTTTTACTGCAGTTCATGAGCAGTCATTTGAGACTATGCAGAGATTCCTCGGCTCTGATTGGTAGTTGTTCTTGGAAACTTAGGAAAACAGAGGAACATTATCTTTTCACAGACTGTCTGTGTAATGTGCTACTGTTTTTTGTCTAAACAAAGTACCAACTGAACTTTAACTGTTACTAAAATTTACTTAAAAATTCAAATGATGTGAACACTTTATACTTTAAACATCTTATTTATGAAGCTACTATTATCCCTCCTGTTTTAGGCATGTAAAACACATGACTCAAACCCTCAGTATATATAAATAATGTTTAGTGGTTTCTCCATTAACACTGTCCTGTCTTACACAGAAATACCTGTATAAAAGCAACAAAAGTTAAAACACCAATCACCAAAACAAAACGTTTTCAACATCATGTTAATAGTTTAAACAATTTTATCATATAGTAACTCAAATGCAACCAAAATCTATAGTGCAGTTCTGCTGAAATCCCACTAGAGTACAATATTAAATGCTGATAGAATGTAATCTCTATAAACCCGAATCAGTTTCAATATTGTCTTAACCAATAAGCTCAGATAAACCCAACAAAGCTATGTAGTTTATCTTATTTATCATGTTTGCAACACAAGGTAATACTAATTGCTGTCTAGTATTTAGCATAGTCACAACTTTCAACTAAGCACTGAGTGCTTTAGTCTATTTATCCAATTTGTATCTAGAAAACATATCACATTGTACGATCTATGACAAGAACGTGTATCAAAATCATCACTGCTGAACCTAAATTCGAAATCCACATGTCTCCTTCCTCCACATGCACAACTCCTGCCCCATCTTATTTTTGGGTGTGTGTGTGCAAGCCCCCACCTTAGCTGCTCCCTGTAAGGAAAAGAAAACAACACTCCTCCTGTTGCATTGTAACACACATCTATTCAACGCCTCTAAGAAAATGTTGTAGCAATCCTGTCAGCCAAATAAATGGTTTTAGCAGCTAATTGATTTGTAGGTATATTGGAAAGACAGTTCAACAATGATAATACAGTAATAAACATGTTTCATGTACCAAAAAATCCCAATTTAGTCTTACCCCAAACTAGATGTCAGATCACAGTGATATCTAACTGTTTTTGACAAAAACTCCAATGTTCTCTCCATCTAAAAAAAATTATTGTGTGCACACCGTTTATCAAAATATGGTTAAAAATGACTCCAACAGCCAATGAGGAGTTAAGAAAACGAGAACCCGTACGGTTACATCGATCGCTTCCTGTTTTATCGGATACTGATGTTTTTGAGGCCAGTATTCGGAGCGTCGTTTTTGATGACCACAATTTTCCCTAAGAGGCAACGCGGTACCCTGAGGCAAAAAATTGGTGAAGCATCAACTGGAAAAAGCGTTATTTTTACCGTGGAAAAGTGTGTGTTAGGCACAGACTTCACCCAAACGGTGAACACTGCAGGCCCAAACACGCGCTGTGGCGAACGTTTTCTTCATAACAATCCGTCCAGTCAGTCAGTCTAGTAAGTCATAAAAATGTCCTGATTTAGTCTCCTGATCTGTAAGAGACAAAGATGAAAAAATATGAGACAGTTAAGTGAGAGTGAGACTCTTCCAGTAGACAAGAACACTCCCGCTCATTCATTAAAAATGTCCTGTTTTTTTCCCAAAAAAAACTCTTCTGCTTCAGCTGTGACAAAAATGAAAACAAAAGAAGCACAGTGTGATTGTTATGGCTTCATGTGTACCTTTGTAGGCAAAAACATACTTCCTCTCAGCCAGGAGGTTAACAGGCTGGCAAAGAGAAACACTTGAAATGTAAACAAAAGTGTGCATTTTCCAATGTGTCAAGAATAATCAGTCAAAGAATGATTTTTATCAAGACGCACAACTGGAAACATGGAAACAACCCTAATACCAAAATAGACACCTTAAGTGTCTGCCTATAAGTTTACAACTCATACTTTGTAGGAAACAAAACTGAGCCTTTTTCTATTTGTTTTATGGATCCTAAAGATCAGTAATACACATAAAAAGCATAAGAGTGGTTCATTCCTTTTTTCTAGACTTTCCAGAGAAGAAATAAAAACAACAACCACTAGTCTGTCAGAAAACTTTCTGATTTGTCGTTCAGTTTTACCTAAAAATAGAATTAGTAAACTCAATTTACCCAATAAGGAAATGACCAGTGAGCTGCTGTATGTCAATCCTTTTAAAACTCTAATAATTACATTTATAACCCCATGGTGTCAAATACCAAAAATGAAGTGGGCCTACTATAACTATACACAATTAGGCATCTCTTATAGGATTTAAAAAGATCAGTATGTTGGTTAAACCTGTCTATAACAATCTTTTTACCCTATCAATTTGTCCCTAATAGCAAACAAAAAAAACTGTGTATCAGTGCGAAGCATTTCTTCATTGCATGAAGCTGTGTGCGTGTCTATGAATGTGTCTGTGTTACCGTCCTCAGTCAGCTTTGAGACTCAGTTAGTCAGCGTGTTGTTTTCCCTCTGAGATGTTTTTGCTTTTTTCTTCGGGCAGTTACATACCCAATGTTCAAAGTCCTTGCAGTACCAACAGTGGTCTGGGTTGTAGGGCTCATTATTTCGTCCACGGTACCCTCCTCGGCCTCCTGGCCTGGCGCGACCACGCTCTTTGTGGCCGCGGCCTTTTTTCGGGTCCGCGCTCCATATGTTGCCCACCAGCCTGTTGTTAACATGCAAACATACGCTTCAAACATGGTTTTGTCAAGTCTCTTACTTTGTTTGTTCTTTCTTTGGTCCTGTTGTTCCTTTCCACCTGATGCAGAGTGGACTGCTGTGGCGGTTCTGTCCGGTAGTCGGGTCTGAGGTTTTGGAAGGCGGTGCACAGAAATATGTGTCCTCTTCGTCCTCTCTCTTTCCCAACTCGTCCTTCCTGGTTGTATAGGACTGGAAAACTCAGAATATGGACTTGGGTTAGGTTGTGGAGCTGATGAGGAGGTTATAGGTGTATGTGTGTTATAGCATTCTTTCCCTTTATCTACTTTACGTTTCTTCCATCCATACATTGAAACATTCACAATCCTTCTTAATTTGGTTTAAAACCTATTGTTTCAATCGTTTTTCTTTCTTTCAGCTTTCTCTCTGCACCTTCCATTCTTAATTTTACATCACTAAATTAACCATTTTCTGGGGAACCATAACTTTTTGACTAATCAGATAGGCATCTCAAACAACTTTGTCCATATTTCCGTTCCATTTCCCCCACGATCGGGCCCCCTGGGCCTGTGATTTAAAACTTTTAGTTTGAAAGACCAGTAATCTACTAGGCAGGAAGGGTCCAACAAAAGATGAAAGCAACTTTTTGAGGTTGCACTTTGTTCCCGCTTCTCTGACAGCAATTACGGAGTTTCCCATTTTCACCAAAAGTCAAGTAGCTACTTTTACAATCAGGACCGTCGTCCCAAAGGCCCCGTTTATTGGAAAACTGAGAAAAATCCTAGACCTGTGCGTCTCTCAATCAAGACCAACTGTGAGAAAACGCGTCTCCAACAGTTTTCTATTGAACCAAAACTGCCAAAATTCTGGTCAGCTTGCTCTCCCACAAACTATTTTGGGAGAAAAAGCTGTCCTTAACAGTGACCTGCCCGTTCCTTGAAACCAATCCTTCCCTACCTCTCCACACGCTCATCTACATAAGAGCCTAGGTCATTTTGGCGGTTTACGCGAGTGTGTGGAAATGGTATTCAGGAAAGTAATGCCCGTTGGTAGGTTCGCGGTCTCTGTTCAACAGTTTTCTAATGAACCAAAACTGCCAAAATTCTTCACCTCGAACCGGAGGAAACTGAGGAAATATGTCCGTTTTTCTTTGCCGAAATGCCTCCTGTAATAGTCCTTATTTCTGGTTATTGAATGGTTAAAATCACCCCTTTAATAAACTAAATAAAACATAAAAACCCAGTTTCAATTTCTCAAATCCAACTCAGTCTTTGTTTTCCCTGGTTCTTCATCAATCATTATGTTTCTTTACAATTATGATTCTTCTCAATTTGTTTTTAGGGTTCGTTTAAAAAATATTGAATTTCCAATTAAATCCGTTAAAATTTGATCTTACCCGTGTTGGTTGAAATTGTTTTCCGTTCGTTTGGAATGGAGTGGAACAGTCGAGAGTCTCTCCCCTCCCTGACCTCTTTCTCTCAAGAAAACCCTTTTTATGGTCGAGGTTAGAGGCAGGAGATTAATCTCCTGGTTCGCGAGACTTCAGGGCCCGGAGAGATCTCCTCTTGTGTCCATCCATCCCGGGTTTCGGCACCAAATTGTTGTGGAAGTTCTCTCGGTTCAACACGGTGTAAGTAAATAAAAGGTTTAAAGCTTGTAGTGAAACAAATGAAGACCATCGAGCAGAAACCAAAGTCTGGTTATAGAGTGTTTATTCTCATTTGCAAATGGAGAAACGCTGTAACACAGCCACCTCGGTGGCTATGCAAGAGCGCTCTGAGTCTTTAACTCACAGAAAACCAACATATAGAGAATCAAAACAAATGGTGACAGCTTTCCTTCCCCCCCCCTCATGGATCTTACAAAGACCCAGTTACACAAACAAAAAGCAAAGAGTCATGTCATGCCTTTTGGCCAAGTTAAAACCCAAGTCATAACACCTTTCCTTGTATCAGCTGCCGGGGAATAGAAAACTGTTTTAGAGACACTGTAGGATATTGTTTACGGTGTCTAATCTAAACTTGTTCTAAACACACGTCAGTAAAGACCTTGCGAAAAAGACACTTCAGTCTTCAGTTAATCAAAGTTTATAGTTTTAGCTGTTCATCTGTTAGAAACCTTTTTCTTAAGTTAACACATACAGTAATCAGATAAATCCTAATAAAAGAATGTGCTTTAGAAGTATTTTTGCCATTACATTGGTTCTCAGGATCTGATCCAAATTTGATTCCAAGCAGCTTTTGGGGTATACTTTAACTTATACAATATATTATCGTTTTACAAAAGGGACAGACTTCCTCTGCTGGTTGCCTGGCAACCTCACAGTGACGTGTCATGTCACACAGTTTTTTGTGAGGTATAAACACATAAGATATAACGTGTTAATTGGTGAGCTTCAGAGGTGCTGGAAGGTGGATTTTGCTACCAGGCGAGGGGATTCCCCCTCTTTCCAGTCTTTATGCTAAGCTAAGCTAACATTCACATTTAAAGCGAGTGGGAGTGGTACCGATCTTCTCATTTAGCTCTCTGCCAGAGAGCCAAAAGGCGGATTTCCCAAAATGTCGACAATTGCTTTAAATTTAAAAGCCCCGGTGTACCTAAACTCACTGGTCAAAATAGGCTCACACACCCGCAGCCTTCGCTTAACCAGTTACATCTCCTTGGTCACCCCAAAAGCCGCACCTCCTTTGGCTGCCACTCCTTCCATTTCTCAGCTGCAAATGACTGGAACGTACTACAAAAACCCCTGAAACTCAAAACCCTAATCCCACTAACTGCCTTCAAATCACGCCTGTCTGAGCTCTTGTCCGATCACTGCACGTGCCAACTGTTGTTCTTTTATCCATCTTTCACCCACTGTTTTGTACACCCTTACCCTGTTATCCTTGTCACGCACAATTGCATATTTGCACAGATGCACATCTTCATTGCTATCATATTCTGTTCTCACTCTTTTGCACCCTTTATCTGCCCTGATATGCTCAACTGTTTTTCATTTCTTCCCACCTTTGTATCACACAATTTTAGTACACTCTACTGATCTACATCTCCATCTTGACCACAATTCTGCACTAACTGTATATCGACTCTTTACCACATTTCAGCATTTTATATAGTATGTCAATATTTATATTGACTCTTTCAACTTGTATACACTATCAGTGTTTCCCCTAGGATTTTTTTAAGCCGTGGTGGCAGGTATGTCAACCCCCCCCCCCCCCCCCCCCCAAGGCCGGACTTTCAAATAAAGAAAATTATCGTTCAAAATGGTCTTTCTTACTGAATTAATGCTATTTTTTTACAGTACATTAGTGTGAGCAAACTCCTCAAAAACATGGAAACTCCATAATGATAACTGACTCTGTAACTAGAAAAAGATCTCAGACTAGGAGGCAGTTCACTGAGTGGTTGTTAAAGTCTGTGATTAAGGAAACATGGTTGTAGTATGCAGGAAATGTTTGCAGAAAGAAAGGCTGTTGTCAGGTAAACATGTCACAGTCAAAGAGGCTGAAGGGAAAATTGATGTAGAAAAGCCTTTAATGATGAATGGACTGATAAGCAGGCTACCATTCATACTCTATTCCTCATTTGCAATGAAATGATGCTGTTGCAAAATAATACAACCAGCATCATCATCAAGAATGAAGAACACGTCATTCACGTGCATATTAAGTAGCCACATGTATCTGTTTTGGTCTTATAATACATCCATAGATTTACCTCCAGGAGAGAGGACGGTTCACTCAGCCAGCAGTTCAGTTTATAAGAATTTGTCCAAATTTTTAGATTCCTGCCAAGCTAAGCTAAGACTACAACCAACAGCTTTATTTGATTTAGCTTTTTGCAGAGTAGAGCTGAGTTTGGTAAAACAGCGCGGTGGACGAGAGCAGACAGAGCAGATTAAAATATCTCTTCCTACATGTTTATGCCGGTCTATACAGGTGAGTGCATTGATAAGTATTGACTTTTTACTCATGAAGGTTTTATCGTAACCTACTTACAGTGACGAGACTAGCGTTCATCTGCCCCCCCAGCGGCCGTTGGTAATCCTCGGTATCGTTCCCAGTCAGGTGCTGCGCGTGTTTTAGATGTGTGTGTGTGTGTGCGGTAACGTTAACGCGCACACACACAACTCGGCTGCGTGTGTGTGGCGCGCAGGCAAGAATCCCGGCATGTGAATAGAGAGGGGGGGCTGGGTTTGTGCTCTACCTGTGAAGCGCGTGTCCGCGCTATTCTCCGACAATCAACATTGACACCGTGGCGTGGCGGCAGAAATTTAACTGTGGCGGTGCGCCACTTACAAATCAACGTAGGGGAAACACTGACTATTCTATATCTTATTACTGTGTTGTATTATCCAGTTATTACTTTGGTAATTACATTTTATTACCTATATATTACTCTTAATTATCACATTGTTACCCCACTATTACCATCTTATTACCGGGCCGTAATATGCAGTGCTACCCCAAAACCTTATTATAGTGATTAGCCTTTTAAAACTTGCTTATTTTACCAGCATTTGGCTGGTAGATGGTGCTAATTTTGAACCCTGGATATAATGTGTATCATGTTCGCCATCTTAGTTTTTAAAGCAAAGTGTTGGCCAATTGAAATTTTGAACTGATGACGACAAGTCAGGGGACGGACTATGTGTGGAGCAAATTTTATGGTAATCCATCAAATACCTGAGACATTTCACTCAAAACCACAAATGTGTCACTAAAGGAAAAGTGATTCATTATCTGGGAACCATTAATGTCTTTACAAAATGTAGCCAAATGGCAATCCATGTGAGAGTTGAGAAATTTCGGTCTGAACCAAAGTGGTGATTGCCTTCCATAGAAGGTCGCCATGCACAGAGCCAGATTGAAAGCATGACTAAAAGAATCTGTCAAAAGCAAAACCATATCAAAGAAATTTGTCAAATGAGCACAAATTGCGATGTGTAGATAATGTGAGATGGACAAGAATTATGTGACTGTTACTTGATTTACAGCTGAAGAAATATGAAACAAGCATTTGTTAGTTTCAGAAAGCAGTTCAGTTAAGGCAACTAAAATACAAAAATAAATTATTAGATATATATATAAATAAATAGAATTAAAACTAACTTTGGTTTTAGTCCAGGCCATGTGAAAGTCGCACAAAGTCGCACAATTACACAGGGTCAGCTGAGTTAAAAGTACAGTAAATGTCCCACACAATTTCTAGTAAGTAAATACTATGGCCTTCTCCCGAAACATTTCTCAAATTTTTCAAGCATGAATACTTTTATTTATCTTTGGCATTTTGACTTTTCGGGATAGCGGCATTAGAGATGCAGACAGGAAACATGGCGACAGGAACAATATGTAACATGAATCCTGTTTTGCTGTTTTTCATGGCATCATGCTTGTCTTTTGAAACTGTGAAAGACAACAATCTACAAAACCCAAAGGCAGCAGCAGCAGCATGTCCAGGGCCAGAGGGCTCCTCTCTGTCTCAGCGGCAGCGTAGCAGGTTTAAAGCCGGTTTGCAGGACAGACTGATTCCCGAGTGAAATGCTTTTCTCTGTATCTGCTGGCAGGGGGAGCCGAGTAGGAATCCAAGTAGAACTCCAAATCCAGTCAGAAAAACCACAGCCTCTCAGTGTGAAGCGTGTCCTTTAGAGAGAGATATTGGCAGCACTTCTCTTACATCTGAAGCAGCTCGGCTTGCTATGTGCTTGTCTTTCATATCTTCTCTTGTTCAGGCCAGAGCATGAGTAAGCATCCCGCTACTTCCGGGCAACTACCCGCGTTATTTTTTGATATGTGAGGACAGACGAGGAGTGGAGGGGGTTGGTTGTTAGAACAGACATGCTATCAAAAGTAGAGTGCATAATAAAAGCACAACTTTCCTTTCCTATCTATCTGTCTTTTTGCTTTTTAAAAAATGGATTCTGTCCTTTTCTACCTGCTGTTCACTTGTGTATTCCAGCAGCAGCCATCAGTGAAATGTTTGATGCTATACAATCACAGACCGTCAGTAAGCCAAACAGTGTAGTGGAATATAAGACACAGAATGCAGTGTTTTTCCAAGTTCTAAACAAAAAAGGTAACAGGTAAATCTCTGAGGTATAGTGTTGTTCAACAGTTGCACAACATATTTGTCAGATTTAATATCATTCCGTCTCAGCAGAGCAGCTGACTCCATCACTGTTAGTCTCAGTAGTTGCTTGTTACAGCAGCTGGAATGTGCTGCTGTCCACCGACATAATACGCCAAAGTGAAAACGTAATTAACTGGGTTTGGTTGAGCCACGACAGTACAGACAGTTAGGGCCAGTTTCACGCACTCATTTCAGATTTACTGTTTACTGCAGTGAGTATCTCAGCAGAAGGACACCTCAAGAAAATGTCACATGCAATTAAAAGAGAATGGAGCAGCTCAGGCTCTAAATAATTCAGACAATGGAGCATGATCTGGAAATTGGCTCCAAATACTGCAGCGCTGCACTTTCCACATCACATATCTGAATTTTTTTTTTTAAGGCTGCTGCCTGTTGTGGGAAATCTGGAACGTTATCAGTTCCAATCATTACCATCACATACTTCAGATATTATTTATTTAAAGGTACTTTTTCCATCATGTACACTGATCAGGATGAAAATACTGTTCCTTATGATGTTTGCAATGCCATGTCCTGATTGGTTACCTCCACTACACTACTTAAAGCTGCTGCTAGTACTACAAACCCCAATTCCAATGAAGTTGGGACGTTGTGTGAAATGTAAATAAAAACAGAATACAATGATTTGCAAATCCTTACAACCTATATTCAATTGAATATATTATAATCATTTTGAATTTGATGCCTGCAACACATTCTGGGACAGGGGCAACAAAAGACTGGGAAAGTTAAGGAATGCTCCAAAAACACCTGTTTGGAACATTGCACAGGTGAACAGGTTAATTTGTCATGTTTGGGCATAAAAGGAGCATCTCCAAAAGGCTCAGTCATTCACATGCAAGGATGAGACAAGGTTCACCACTTTGTGAACAACTGGGGGAGCAAATAGTCCAATAGTTTAAGAATGTTTTAATTTAGGGATTTCATCTTCTACAGTCCACAATGTCATCAAAAGATTCAGCGAATCTGGAGAAATCTCTGCATGTACATTGAATGCCCGTGACCTTTGATCCCTCAGGCGCCACTGCATTAAAAACCAACATCATTATGTAAAGGATATTACCACGTGGGCTCAGGAACACTTGGAAAACCATTGTCAGTTAACACAGTTCGTCGCTACATCTACAAGTGCAAGTTAAAACTCTACCATGCAAAGCCAAATCCATATATCAACAACACCCAGAAACGCAACCGGCTTCTCTAGGCCCGAGCTCATCTGAGATGGACTGCTGTGGTCTGACGAGTCCACATTTCAAATTGTTTTTGGAAATCATGGACGTCTTGTCCTCCGGGCCAAAGAGGAAAAGGACCATCCAGATTGTTATCAGCGCAAAGTTCAAAAGCCAGCATCTGTGATGGTATGGGGGGGGTGTTAGGGCCCATGGCATAGGTAACTTGCACATCTCTGAAGGCACCATTAATGCTGAAAGGTACATACATGTTTTGGAACAACACATGCTGCCATCCAAGCAACGTCTTTTTCAGGGACGTACCTGCTTATTTCAGAAAGACAATGCCAAGCCACATACTGCATGTGTTACAACAGCGTGGCTTTGTAGTAAAAGAGTGAGAGTACTAGACTGGACTCCCTGCAGTCCAGACCTGTCTCCCATTGAAAATGTCTGGCACATTATGAAGCGCAAAATAAAACAACGGAGACCCCGGACTGTTAAGCAACTGAAGTCGTACATCAAGCAAGAACAGGAAATAATTCCACCTACAATGCTTCAACAATTAGTGTCCTCAGTTCCTAAACACATGTGTGTTGTTAAAAGGAAAGGTGATGCAACACAGTGGTAAACATGCAAAAACAAGTCATATTTCCATTCAGTGTTTCTTACTAAAAATGTATTGGGTGCATTTTCTTCCTCAAACATTTATAATTTTTCTTCCTTGCTTTTCTTCCTTGTCAAGTGTGTGTACAGTAGCACTACGGAGCAATGTTTTTATGTGGGCATGGTTGCGAGTTATCAAAAACTCCACAGGGTATCGTTAAGACTTCAAATTTATGACAGAAAACCTGGGGTACAAATTCAGAGTGTGGGGTTTTAAAAACATGAGCATTTACCAGTTAGGGGTGGTATAATGAATGATTCTATGGAGTTGCATTATGGGAAATTTAGGTTCCAGTGTTTTTTGAGAGGTTTAAATACAGATAATATAAAGGAAGATTCTGAGTGAAACACTAAACACATTTATAGGGTCAGTCCATTGTTCTTACACTCAGTCTACCAGGCATGGTGAGTGCCACTCAGTCTGTGAAAACAGTTGTATAATGTTTCTTGAGGAGTTTTGTCAAGTGACAAAATAACCCTGATGTCATCAGAGCTATCCTGGCCTGCGTTTGGAGAGTACAAATTTGTAACAGAGGACTACACAGTGGAGGTGTATGAATAAAAAACTAGCATTCACCCTCAAAAACGTTAAGCCACCCAACAAAAAGATACTTTCAAAAGAATAAAGCACATAAAGAGAAGAAAATCCCTCTGTAATAAAAGGCCCCTTTTAAGAAAATTGGTAGTCTGCTCGCCCTGGTAATTCTTTCATTATTGAGACTGATGAGGCGGATGCAGAGCAGACAATAGAGACCCAAGAGAGATATTCTTATGGGACTCAATCCAAGGCCAGCAGTGTGTAGACGTAACTATTGCACCACCGCTGGACTGAATCCTTGCTGATTATTCCATCTTTCCTGTTGTTTCTCCAGCAGCGCATCATGTCCGGACAGGCACCTGCGAGGTGGTGGCGTTGCATCGCTGCTGCAACAAGAACAAAATCGAGGAGCGGTCGCAAACTGTGAAGTGCTCCTGCTTTCCCGGGCAAGTGGCCGGCACCACCAGAGCCGCCCCGTCATGTGTAGATGGTATGCTCCGGCTGAATATTTCATGGGCTCTTTTCTGTTCTTTTTCTGCTGATGCTCCTTTCCACAAATCTTGAGGATTAGTTTTGCTGAGATCATCGATAAGTGTTTCGGCACACACTAACTCACTTAAGTGTAATTTCTTCTCAGAGATGTTGTCAGGCGGCAACATATAGAGCAAAGTAGCCTGACAGATCATTTATAAAACGTCACAGTTTGTTGTTTTAGCAGATTACATCAACATGGGAACATTAGGTATTTACATACATGTTCAATTACGCTTGAACAAATACTAATAAGGAAAACGTGATTGTTATTACCTCACTACACACACAAATATTTTTATGCAATATGAGTAAGGGATTGGTGACAACTGCATATGATAATTATGCCCTTTCAATTTAAAACCTTCATATGGTGTGGATTTCTAATGAATCTGTTGATTATTTTCTCAATTAATTGTTTGGTCTTCAAAATGTCAGAAGGATTAAAGTGCTCACTGCTCACCTGGCTTAAAGGCTCAGCTAGGTGCAATTAAAGGTGGTACAACAGAAGAAGAACTTGCACACACTACAGTGTGCACAGTCCAGATTAAGCTACATTCACATGCTTTTAGCCAGAGAACCAGAGCACCTAGATGTATACGCATTCCAGTAATATGCCCCAGTGCAAAACATTTGTGTATCCCCAACACATGATCATGCTCAAGGGTACTGTAGTTCCATTTCATGGGACATTTAATGCAAAACTCCATAAATGATGATGCTATTACGAACACCAAGTAAATTTTAACAGAGGTTCAAGAGGTCTCAAAACAATTGATCCAAAACATTTCTATAACATTACTTTTAGTCCAGGTTTCCTCTGTGGAGCTTAACATGCCCTGAAATCTGAGCGAAGAGACAGGATGTGGATAATGACTTGGCGAAGGATAATAAAGAGGTTTTCACAGAACTGAACTCTTTATGTTCACAAAGTCTCTTTCCCACATATTAATAAATCATATTTATTCTACAGTAAATTATATAAAATCAAGCCTTTACTGTAGTTTGGTATGATTTACCCTTGAAAGGTTTCATTAGCCTAACACTTTAAAATGTACTGTATAAGAATGTGTTTAATACTGTACAGTACTAATGGAACTAGTTGTTTGAACTAGAGTATGAACAGCAGCAAGTAGTACTATGTTGGTAGCCTATAAGAAATACTCTAGCAGTGATAAAGGCAGCAGTGCAAGTTCTTCCATTTTTGGTTATCCTGTCTAATTCTATTACATATTAGAGTGACTGACGTAACCTTGTGATTATATTTGACTGTATGCACCCAGTCAATACTGTCTGCTGAATCCGGCGGCCTTACTAAGAGGCTCCTAAGGGCTTTTTTTTTTTTAATCACCTATGAATGAATGTGAAGCTGACCACTGCCTAACTGTAAAGTCAATGGTCCACAGGGTCTCTTAGCATGCTAATGTGTCAGACCCCCGACTCAGCTCAAGTTGCTGCTTCACTTTGGTCTGAAAAGCGCGGGTTTCTGGCTAAACGCTGGACCCAATCGTGTTTGACCTATTCCTTGACATTTTAGTACTGACATTTTCTGCAAATTAGAGCTGTGAGCCACTGGCCTCAGTTTAAAGCTCCACGGTGATCTCAGAAAAAAATGTTCAGCACTTAACCTTTTAATTATTCTTTCTTCTACAACCAGGGATTACCTTTAGCTTATCTTTATATGAATCTCCTCTTTATATGAAGACAGAACCTCAGACATCTGAGAAAACCTGAATAGATTTCAATGCGTAATTCAAATATGTAGCCACAGAAAGTACCTGCACACTATACTGAATTACGTTTCTAAAACAAAGTGTGTCTTGATCGCATGATGACTTTGGAAAAAAGCATTGTCCTACAAGTAAAGAAATCTTAAAAAGCAAATTTAATTATAAAAATGACTATATCACGAATGGGAAAACTGGTGTGCATTGGCTGAGCCATTGGTTTCTTACAGAGGGGGCAGTGCTTTCTAACTTATAAGAACCACTAACTGGGTGTAACACATGGCACAGGTTTCCTGTCTGGCCAGTCTGCACTCAATGTCAGACATACGCGGAGTTTGCACATTTGCTTTCTTGCAGAGAGTTAGATGAGAAGATTGACACCACTCTCACGTCTGTGCGGCAAATATAAAGCTACTACAAGCAGATGGTTAGCTTAGCATAAGGACTGAAAGTAGGGGAAAATGGATAGCCAGGCTTTTTCCAAAGGAAAATATCCACCTACCAGCACCTTTAAACTCAATGATTAGCACATTGCATCTCCTTTGTTTAGTTTGAAGAAAAACTGAAGTGCAAAAACGAGAATGTGCCAGACTAATTATTGGCGGGGACCATATGCATACAGTATGAAGATGGATAAATTGACAGCTCCCCACAAGTGAAGTCAAAACATCTGGATCGCCCCCTGGTGGCTGGCTGCAGTATATGTCATAAATCCCACCCCCTCCATGTTAGTGGATGGGACATGGGCCAACATAAAAAGTCATCAAATACATTTTTCCCCAAAGATGGTTTCTGTCAAATAAAGCTAGTTCTGATCCCACTGATGTGTGTTTAAGTGTTTATTTTTCTCAGAAGTTTGTTTTTAAATAGTTATTTAATGCTATAAAAACAGGGTGTAATGATTGACAGCTGTGATTAACTTGCGATTGGTCGGGCGGTATATGGGCGGGACTTCTATACTGCAGCTCCACTCCCTGGCTGTGGTCGAAAAGTCAAATAAATTACCTCCTATGTACTTTACTAACCACTTTTCCTTAACCCCAATGGTAAACGTCATGAGGTCAAGGATGGATGTGAAAGAGAATTCAAAAGTAATTAGGAAACCGTGGTGCAAAGAGAATCTGACTGACCCTTACACTCGGCAGCATAATTATGCGACGGCGGATGTTATTATTGCCATGGGTCTGGGCCGGTGGGTTCTCACCATGTTGTTTCATGCTGGTTCTATAAACGTGGACAACCTGGTGGAAATATTACTTCATCTCTATTTTTTTTCCCATCTTATTCTGCATTAATTACGTCTATTCATGTAAAGCACTCGGTGCGTGTCATTTTGTTGTTATTTATGCACTGTGCTGTAGGCTGTTTCTTGTATAGGTGTTTTGCAAATAAAGCTTATTATCATTATTGGTTGCTCACGCTTACCCTCCTGTCCACTCATATTTATCCACATGAATCCCAATTAAAATGATTATGAAAATAATTGTTAAATGCATGCGAGACAAGCAGAACGTGTAAGGCCTACAAATCTACTGTACATATAGGTTAAAAGGGTTAGATGGTTGCAGATTGGTGACAGAAATACATCATTCATGAGGACAATATTCTCTAAACTGTAAACAGAGAAGACCGCTGCTGCTCCGCTGTGCGCATTTACGCACAAGGACAGCAGTCAGCAGCGTAACTGCTTTGATTATTACTCAGGACGTTTTCCACTGGGTTTAAGGAAAAGTGGTTAGCTAAGGACATTGGTAATTTTTTTGACTTTTCGACCGCAGCCCCTGACTGAGCAGACTCTGGCGCCAAAATTACAAGATGGCAGCGCCCGTGTCTGTGGTGATTTGGCTTCATTTTGTACAGATGGAGGACGCGGAGACGTCAACCATCTTCATATACAGAGTATATACATACTACGAACCGCGGAGACCTCTTAGATCATCAGAGATGGGTCTCCTTGCCATCCCCAGGGTCAGAACAAAAAAGGGGGAAGTTGCGTTCAGTTTCCATGCTCCAAATATCTGGAACAAACTACCGATAAGCTGTAGGTCAGCTCCAACCCTTAGTATTTTTAAATCAAGGCTAAAGACCTGTCTTTTTGATACTGCCTTTTGTTAACTTTTGGTTTTAACCTGCTTTAAACTAATTGATATTAATTGTTTATTAGTTTAATTTCTGTATTAACTGCTTTTAATTTGTTTTTAATTCATATTAGCTTTTATTTCTGTATTAATTGCTTTTTATTTGTTTTTAATTTTTATTGACTTTTTACTGTGTTTTAATGTTATATGTGAAGCACTTTGAATTTCATTGCTGCTGAAAAAGTGCTATACAAATAAAATTGCCTTGCCGTCTATGGCTGGGACCAATAACTGCCTCGAGTCACTGGTTGCCTGACAACTGGTCCCACCTGTCATGTGACCATGGCCTTGCAGCTGTCCCTTGAGATTTTCCCATATCTACAGTATACACAGACACTCCACAATTATTATGCAAACTATTTGAACTTTAACCCAATCTACTGCAGATTACTTAAACTACAATTACATTACCAGTCTGTATAAGGTATAGTAGTAAGTAATATACAACAGGCTTAAATATGGAGGGGAGCGTTACCCTGAATTAAAATCTGTGTAAAATCTTTCCAACCCTGGAGAACCTTTGTACGGTCACATGTTGACAGTCAGACACAGCTACCAGGTTTGGTTTTATATTTTGCACTTCACAGCAAAACTACAACTCCTTATCTGCTCTACTGTTTGAGCCAGCTAATGTCACACTCTTGCCACAACTTTGCTTTGGCCACACTCCAAAGCCACTCAGCCGCAAGACTCACTCTGTCATCTTCAATGCTGGCACATGATTGCAATTAAAACATTTTAACTTCTGATTAAAACATGAACGCTTTGATTTTTCAACAGTTTTGTTTTGATGACAGATGATTCACAGTTAGTATGTGTGTCCGTGCTGCTCAGCCCTTTACTTTCATAAAAGATGCAAAAAAACACATTACTGATAATTAATATGAGCTCAAGGTTAAAGCAAATACGTGTAGGCATTTCTAACAACTAGAACAGAGACAATAACATTTATAAAAAGTATACATCTATTTTTTGCTCCCAGATGTTTTCAGTCTGAGCTGTTTTTAAAGCATCATTAACTGTGAAGTGAAATGTACCCCATGCATTTTATGTATGTTTCGTTATCAATACTCCCATTTAATTTCATGAGAAACCTTTGTGGCTTTTTAATAGCTGCTGTTACACAACCACCATCTGCTTGCAGTTGACCTGATGCACGTTTTACACCACCGCGCTGCTATAACCATGGCCGTGTGGTCCAAATTGATTCCCTCATGTCATAAAGTATCCATTCTGTGTATACTCTAGTGAGGCTTCTGCATTATCTGTGGATTATACGAACAGTGCTCTTCATTAGGAAAGAACACTTGGTGCTGGTGAATGCTGGTGGAGTGGGATGTGGAAAATAGATGACTTCTGTAATACGCCAAATTTAAATGATGTCTTGTACAATGGAGTAACAAAAGCTTAATGCGCTCTTTTTATTGAGGCAACTCACTGCAGCAGAAGGTTTTCCCCTCAGACGGCTGGAGTCTCATCTTTTTCCAGTTCCCATCTCCAACACGTAGATATGTACGACAAGTGCGTTGAAATACTCAAAATAGATAGATTTAGCGAGTGTTGCCAGTCAAAAAGCACATCTCACACCATTTACCAGACTTGTTTGGACACCGCTCTGATGATTTGGTATTTAAGGAGACGCTTTGTTTTAGGCTGCATAACATAGACATGCATAACGTTATGTGAGCTTGAAATATTTACACAGACTATGTCCTTAAATTAAAAAAGACCATATAAATCAAATGTGTGCAAATGTTTAGAGTTGAGCATGAAGCATTTTAATTTTACCACTTTTAATCTTGTTTTTAATCATGTAAAAAACAAGTTGTCAGTGCAATTAACACTGGTGTAAAGGCCTACAGACAATGCGAACAAAGCCATGTCTGACTATTTGCTCTCTGACGTTTCTAAACCTGCAGCCTCCATAGTGGAGCAGAAGTGGTGGTGTCAGATGCATCCGTGCCTTGACGGGGAGGAATGCAAAGTTCTTCCTGATCTGAAGGGCTGGAGCTGTGCGACAGGGAACAAGATCAAAACTACGAAGGTAAGTTTAAGAAACAAAACACTTCCATGACAACCTATGGAAACCTGTTGAATCTGACCTCGCAACATTTCCAACTCCTCAAAGTCAACCGGCTGTGGCTTCTGTTAAAAGTCGTCTGCCCAGGCCTTTACCTAAAAACAGCTAATGTTTGCAGTCGGTGCTTGGACCCCCAGGGGGGCTGGGATCAATGGGCTGCCATGTCTCCTTAGCACTTCCAGGCCACTTTGAGCATCCAAACTGGCCAATTAGTCACTCCAATTACCTGCTTTTAACGTTGTAACACAATGCCCATATCCTTCACTGTGTTATGACGACCCGTAGACTTCAGTTCTGCCTCTCTCCATGTACTTAATTATTTAAACTGTCCGCACCACACCTGCCTGGAGCCGGGCGCCTGGAGCCTGGGGCTATTGATTCATGGACTTGTCGGGACCTCAAAACGAGATATATATATATATATATATATATATATATATATATATATATATATATATATATATATATATATATATATATATATATAATCTCTGGAAATCGATTTTTGATAACTACAAGATCTTCATAAGTACTTCAAGTATGAAAGTTAAACACATCTTTCTTGTGTTGTCTTCTTTAACATGGACGCCTGGAAAGATTTCCGCGGACAGAGAGCAGCTTTGGTAACGTCAGAGGCTTCACAGCGGAGTCCAGGTAATAAACCATTTTTTATATATATATATATATATATATATATATATATATATATATATATATATATTTGAAGGTTTTACTTGTCTTTATTCATTGTTGTCCTAACTTCCAAATAAAGCAAAAAAGTACAGAGACATTCCCAACAAGGATCATTCATGTGTCTCATTATTACTTCACTGTACAAATGTGTATGCACTACTGCATAGTGTCACCTCACATTTTCATTAAAACAGACAAGGCAAATGGTATTATTAACCACATTTCCCTGTAGTGTAGCTACAACCGAGATAGAGAGCAGAGCAAGAAGAGGTGGACGATCTACGCAGACAACAACAACCTGTTCAAAGCATCAGCATTACCCAGCGGGTTTATCTCGCACACCTTTGAACTCAGCTAGAGAGACAAGTTTCCTAAGTTTCAAATCTATCTGCATGCTGCTTGAAGCAGCGGGGGGTTGGGCTCTTTTCTTCACCTCTGCAAAGCTTTTGAGGAAACAGCACAACATAAACCTGGAACCTCCAGAGATACTGGCCTCTACCACTCTTTATTATGAATGAACTGATACACACTGGAAACACCTTGAGAATTCACAGTGTAAACAAAGCTGTGACTGGCTACTACAAATCCCAGGGCAAAGCAGGGAACACAAGCATTCAGTTTGGAGCAAATCTCGGACTGATGAACAGTGTCAGACATGCAAAGATGTTGAGCTGCAGCGTTAAAATCTGTACATTTAAAGCCCCCAAATGGCAGTGAGAGGTAATGGTGACTTTTGGACTTGCAAACACAGGCATCTTGAAAGGTAAGAAGAAAAAAACATCCAACTTCACAGGACAGGTTTCATTACATTCCAAAAAATATCCATCCATCCATCCATCCATCCATCCATCCATCCATCCATCCATCCATCCATCCATCCATCCATCCATCCATCCATCCATCCATCCATCCATCCATCCATCCATCCATCCATCCATCCATCCATCCATCGGCGTCCGCTTATCCGTGGTCGGGTCGCGGGGGGAGCAGCTCCAGCAGGGGACCCCAAACTTCCCTTTCCCGAGCCATATTAACCAGCTCTGACTGGGGGATCCCGAGGCGTTCCCAGGCCAGGTTGGAGATGTAATCCCTCCACCTAGTCCTGGGTCTTCCCCGAGGTCTCCTCCCAGCTGGACGTGCCTGGAACACCTCCCTAGGGAGGCGCCCAGGGGGCATCCTTACCAGATGCCCGAACCACCTCAACTGACTCCTTTCGACGTGAAGGAGCAGCGGCTGTACTCCGAGCTCCTCACGGATGACTGAGCTTCTCACCCTATCTCTAAGGGAGACGCCAGCCACCCTCCTGAGGAAACCCATTTTGGGCGCTTATACCCTGGATCTCGTTCTTTCGGTCATGACCCAGCCTTCATGACCATAGGTGAGGGTAGGAACGAAAACTGACCGGTAGATTGAGAGCTTTGCCTTCTGGCTCAGCTCTCTTTTCGTCACAACAGTGCGATAAACTGAATGTAATACCGCACCCGCTGCGCTGCTTCTCCGACCAATCTCCCGCTCCATTGTCCCCTCACTCGCGAACAAGACCCCAAGGTACTTAAACTCCTTCACTTGGGGTAAGGACTCATTCCCTACCTGGAAAAGGCACTCCATCAGTTTCCTGCTGAGAACCATTGCCTCAGATTTAGAGGTGCTGATCCTCATCCCAGCCGCTTCAAACTCGGCTGCAAACCGATCCAGTGAGTGCTGAAGGTCACAGGCCGATGAGGCCATCAGGACCACATCATCTGCAAAGAGCAGCAATGAGATCCCCAGCCCACCGAACTGCAACCCCTCCCCACCACGACTACGCCTCGATATCCTGTCCATAAATACTACGAACAGGATTGGTGACAAAGCGCAGCCCTGGCGGAGGCCAACCCTCACCTGGAACGTGTCCGACTTACTGCCGAGAACCCGGACACAGCTCTCGCTTTGGTCATACAGAGATTGGATGGCCCTGAGAAGGGACCCCCTCACCCCATACTCCCGCAGCACCTCCCACAATGTCTCCTGGGGGACCCGGTCATATGCCTTCTCCAGATCCACAAAACATATGTAGACTGGATGGGCATACTCCCAGGCTCCCTCCAGGATCCTTGCGAGAGTAAAGATCTGATCCGTTGTTCCACAACCAGGACGGAATCCGCATTGTTCCTCTTCAACCCGAGGTTCGACTATCGGCCGAACCCTCCTTTCCAGCACCTTGGAGTAGACTTTACCAGGGAGGCTGAGAAGTGTGAATTACCCCTGTAATTGGTACACACCCTCTGGTCCCCCTTTTTGAACAGGGGAACCACCACCCCGGTCTGCCACTCATTTGGCACTGTCCCAGACTTCCATGCAATGTTGAGTAGGCGTGTCAACCAAGACAGCCCCTCCACACCCAGAGCTTTCAGCATTTCTGGACGGATCTCATCAATCCCTGGGGCGTTGCCACTGTGGAGTTGTTTGACTACCTCAGTGACCTCCACCAGGGAAATGGACGACAATCCCCCGTCATCCTCCAGCTCTGCCTCTAACAAAGAGGGTGCATCAGCTGGATTTAGGAGTTCCTCAAAGTGCTCCTTCCACCGCCCTATTACCTCCTCAGTTGAGGTCAGCAACGTCCCATCCTTACTGTACACAGCTTGGATGGTTCCTCACTTTTCCCTCCTGAGGTGGTGAACGGTTTTCCAGAAGCGCCTTGGTGCCGACCGAAAGTCCTTCTCCATGTCTTCCGAACTTCTCCCACACCCGCTGCTTTGCCTCTTTCATGGCTGAGGCTGCAGCCCTTCGGGCCCCTCGGTACCTTGCAACTGCCTTTGGAGTCCTCAGGGATGCACGAAAAGCTCCGCCGGAGGTGTGAGTTGAAGGTCTGTCAGACAGGGGCTTCCTACAGACGTTCCCAATTTACCCGCACCACCCGTTTGAGCTTACCAGGTCTGTCCAGAGTCTTCCCCCACCCCCTTACCCAACTCACCACCAGATGGTGATCAGTTGACAGCTCCGCCCCTCTCTTCACCCGAGTGTCTAAAACATACGCCCTAAGATCAGATGAAACGATTATAAAATCGATCATTGACCTTCGGCCTAGGGTGCTCTGGTACCAAGTACACTTATGAGCATCCCTATGTTCGAACATGGTGTTTGTTATAGACAATCCATGACTAGCACAGAAGTCCAATAACAGACAACCACTCTGGTTTAGATCAGGGAGGCCGTTCCTCCCAATCACGCCTCTCCATGTGTCTCCATCATTGCCCACATGTGCGTTGAAGTCCCCCAGCAGAACTATGGAGTCCCCCACTGGAGCCCCATACAGGACTCCATTCAAGGTCTCCAAGAAGGCAGAATACTCTGAACTCTTGTTTGGTGCATATGTACAAACAACAGTCAGAGTTTTCCCCCCAACAACCCGCAGGCGTAGGGAGGCGACCCTCTTGTCTACTGGGGTAAACTCCAATGTAGTGGCGCTCAGCCGGGGGCTTGTGAGTATCCCCACACCCGCCTGGCGCCTCACACCCTGGGCAACTCTGGAGAAGAAAAGAGTCCAACCCCTCTCCAGGAGTACGGTTCAAGAATCCAGATCCAACTGGTAGCGCTCCACCTCCCGCACAAGTTCCGGCTCCTTCCCCCACAGCGAGGTGACATTCCACGTCCCCAGAGCCAGCCTCTGCCGCCCGGGTCTGGTCCGTCGAAGCCCCTGACCTTCACCGCCACCCGTGTGGCAGCGCACCTGACCCCAGCGGTTCCTCCCACAGGTGGTGGGCCCATGGGCTGGAGAGATAGGTGCCACGTTGCTTTTTCGGGCTGTGCCCGGCCAGGCTCCGTGGCAAACCCGGCCACCAGACGCTCGCTGACGAGCCCTCCCTCTGGGCCTGGCTCCAGACGGGGGTCCCGGGCTTTCTCCGGGCAGGGTCTCTCTATCCCTTCCTCGTTTTTTCATAGGGTTTAAATAAAAAAAAATTAAAAATTAAAAAAAGAACTTAAATACTAATGACTTAAATAAGAAGTAACGACTGACATTTCAAAGACAAAACAAACAAGTAACAGAATCAAATATGATTATATATATATATATTTTATTTATTTATATATTTGATGAACTCTCTATATCTGGTCATCAGTCAAGGGAGCCTCAGGTTTGAGCCAATTACAGGTTATGTGATGTTTAGTTTTTTTACTACATGCCAACAGCAGAATTGCCATAATCAGAGTTTATCATTTTTTAGATATTACATAGGTATAAAGAACATCAAATCTTACAGGGATTGCGGTTCTGAATACCTCTTCTAAAGTTTGGTGTGTAATTTTCCAACAAGGGCAAGGACAACAAGGGACAACAGGGCAGGAGCAGAATACATGGTTCGCATTATTTGTCTGACATCTCCTTCAGCAATCAGAATTAGTAGTTCTGTTCTGCAAAACTCATGCATAACAAAAAGTGTTATCTCTAGGGCTGTGTGGTATGGATTTCTTCTTAGTGCGGTGTAACAACACAGTAACAGAATAAATACCTTTAATTAAACAGAAAGACATATGTTGCAGCAATGTTTCAATTTCAGCTCAGTGTGAGAGCCTTTACTAGCCTGACCCACATCAAGATGTTGGGTCTGGGAACTCACCATTGACAGGGCTCAATCCGAGGGGCGGGATAAACGGCTGTCTTTCAAATTCCCTCTGCATGCAATAGGATAGTGCTACAACCAGGCAGAGCGACAAAGAAGGTGGCGGAGCTAGTTGATAGATTAAACTTTTGGCGTCTGCGCAAGCCAACGGAGAGTGCCTAGACTGACCCTAGCTGCAAATTAAATTTGCTGTCGCTAGGGTGCATCTAGATTTCTAGGCTAAGCCTTTACTGCTGTTTTGATGTAATTTGCAGCCAGGCTACTTTCTCTCCTCTATTTTGATCCACTTCACAAACAGAAAGCTCTATTGTCAATAACGATTTTTTTTTAAAGTGATTCACAGAGAGCAGGGCTGCTAGGCTAATTCAGCAGTGTAAAGTGCAATGGTAAAACACTGCAGCGCTATGCTGTCCATCTCTATAAATGAAGCCAAAACATCTTGATGTTGTGTCCATTTTTACGTTTGTTTTTTGTTAGTTACTTGATGCTATAAAAACAGGTAAAACGTCATAATTGACAGCTGTGATTGACCCGAGATTGGTCGGACGGGTGTATGGGCGGGACTTCGATACCACAGCTCCTCCACACAATCACTACTGCCCAGGCTCTGGCTCCAAAATTATATATTTTGGCTTCACTTTTGTACAGTGGGACGAAGTGGAGACGCGTCGTCCATCTTTCTTTACAGTTTATGGTCCATCTCAACTGAGAACAGACAAAATGTCTGTCTGAGTCCTTCCCTTCCCTACTGTGTATTATATATTCAACTGAATGTTATCTGTAGATATCACAAGTACTCAATCCTAATAATAACTGATCACAAAAAAAATCCCCCACATTTAATGTGCAAAGTTTTCTTTCTCCAGAATTCCTTGAACATAGAAGACAGTTTATAATGATAACTAAACAATGATAATTGTGTTATATTTCATATCACAGGACATATGCAGTCCTGTAACTTTCACCATCACAAACAACAGCGACAACGTCATCACCGCGGTAGCATCACGTCACTGCAGTATTGCGTGATGCGGTTATCGTCATAGCCCTAGCTATCTCTCGTTGCCACTTAGGGCAGTCAAGGTGCAAATCTTTCTAGTTACTTCACTGTGAATATACAGTGACAACTCAATGCTAGCAGAATACTAGAGTACTGTTTGCATTGTGTGTGTTTGTAACAGATGCAGGTTTTCCCATGTCCATAGTAACAGCTGAGCCTGACAAATGAATGCTGAATGTTTTCTCCTCCTACCGTCTTATGTTCTCATGACGCTAAATCAACAAAATTCCTATGCTACCATTCAAATATATGCAGCCTACGAATTTCCCTCCAGAACAGTCACTTTAAATGTATATAACTTGAGTAAAGGTGAATCTCCAGCAAGTGTCCCTGCTTTCTGTTTTTGCTGATTTTACAGGCAGATTCTCACAATCTTACCTAGTGCAGCTTTAAAATGGACATACTATGAAAATCCCAAGCAAGAATCCATGCCTCGGTAGTTACCACAAAAAACATATTGCTGAGAAGGACACCGTGGTGTGCCAATTACACGGCTGAATTACACAAACACAAGCCCATGCACCTGCTGCGTTAAATCTTTCAGTCAGCCAACCTTACTTCAGGCACTAAATGGAAATGAATCCTTTGCCAGTTAAATTAGCACTTGTCAGCTACCAATTAAACACACGCAACACCCACTGAAGACTTAGTTTTCCTCTTAGTATTTTTAGCAATGTTTCAGACAGTCACACAGATACTGTTAATGATCCCCCCCTCCACAGTGTGATCCATCTCTGAAGACATTTTCTCTGCTGACAAGAAGCGGCTCCGTTCTTTGTCTTTTCAGCGTGGAATTATTCTCAAATTAGTACCACATTAATCACAGTGACAGCTGAGAATGTAAATGACTCTGTAAAGGGAAGAATGTATTTCAGTCTGTACAGAGACAGGCTAAGTGCTGCGACAACCTGAATTTATGGAAACTCTTTGCCCTGAGTTTGATACGATTATGCAGGTTTTCTCGTCAAGTGATGGCCTGGTGGTTTTTGGATTGTTTTGCTTTTCTGCATAACTGAGGATGATTTATATATGGCACTGTGCAGTGGGGCGATGCTGCTCTGGCCTGCTCGGTGTCAAACCAGCCATTTGTGAATTAATCTAACCAGGCTGTCAGAACTGTCTGTTTCCTATCAAAAGTTCAGCATCGATAATGGAGCCTTACAAGTTCGGGCGACGGCTTCCCTCAGTCCGTCAAAGTTACGTGGCGGCTGACAGACGGTTGGAATCGATAGCGGACGTCGTTATGAAGGCCGTTATGTTATGTTCCTCGAGAGTCTTTTCCAGAATGTACTTTTTGAGCAGCAGAGGAGCTGCCAGTCAGCCACTGGGCTTCATGACAGGCAATTTAATCTCAAGGAGAATGGAGGTCTTAAGAGTATCTGACAGCATCGCACTAGGGGAGAGAAAACCTCAGTGTGTGGAGCACAAACCCTTCATCCCATATACTGCACAAGAGTCCAACTGATAGATCCATGTGCTGATACATGAAGCCAATGCAAGTCTTTTAGGAGGTGATATTGAATATTATATATATCGGAAATAATTCCACAACTTTAACTTTACACTAGAGCTGCACAGTTTAATACTGTAGCTTAATCGATTATTTTTCAACTATTTAAATTAAATCACCAACTATTAGATTAATCGGTTTGAGTAATTTTTTTATTTTTTAAAAAAGGTAAAAATGATCTGATTCCAGCTTCTTAAATGTGAGTATTTTCTAGTTTCTTCTCTCCTCTGTGACAGTAAACTGAATAGCTTTCAGTTGTTGACAAAACAAGACATTTGAGGACGTCATCTTGGGCTTTGGGAAACACTGATCCACATTTTTCACTATTTTCTGACATTTTACAGACCAAACAACTAATCGATTAATCGAGAATATAATTAATCAAATTAATCGACAATTAAAAATAATCGTTAGTTGCAGCCCTATTTTACACTTAAAGGCCGTCATTCACCCTGTCAGAAGGACTGTACTGCACAGTGTGACCTGTGTATGAAGAAGCTAATCTTCGTCTTTGTGAAGAAGCTGATAATGTCTTAAAAATCTTTACCGATGGGCGTTGGAGCCATTATATAAGTCATTGTACTTTTTAAAGTTATTAGTTTAGACCCCTCAGTTTTACAATGTCGAAAATCTGTGCATCTGTCTATCCCAGTCGCTGCTCTTTTCACAGGCTGTGTCAGTGCTTCATTATCAAATTCATTCCGCTTGCTTATTGAGAGAATGCCCAAATCAATGAAACTTCATTTCACGTTTTTACTGCTACCATATGTGAAGTTTGACTGCTCGTTTCTCAAGGAAATAGCAATCGCTAGTGTTTCTGTTCAGGTGCGTTCAGGGTGTTGCCCAAGCTCAGACTTTCTAGTTTAGTTAGGGTGAAATTACTAAATGTAGCCATCATTTTTCTCATGCTAGTATAGCCAGATAAAAGTATCAAACCACCTGTTAAAAAGGCACCAGAAAAGTTTAGATGATGTTTTCCCTTGCAAGCGTCATGAACTAAAGTTGATATCTCACACAAGACATTTTATAGGAAGATTGTCATGCTCACTATGGGATAAACTCTTCTGATTTTAGTGACCCTATGGCCTCTTTAGAGGCTATCTACTGTAGAGGAAAAGAAAGGCCAAAGGTCAGGGGTTTTAGAACTTTAGCCTTTCCTCTGAAGATAATGAGCTTTCTCGCAGTGGCAAACTGGGAATGAAAAGAGGCTTCAGTGTTGAATAATGCATCGGATTTTGTGCCAGCTTTGCCAACATTGTTGACATCTCAATCAATGTGGGCGGGAGTCTCATGTCTTCTTGCTTGGATTTTCTGTTGATAAAGTTGAGTTTGATTACTGTAGGTCATGCTCTTTTCTTTTTCTGCTCTTCATTAGTCTCTGCTTATGCCAAGTTCTCAGTCCCACTGTGTTACACCACTCGGATAGAGAGAAGCAGGCATTTATGTACATTATAGATGAAAATGATGCAAAGTATCATTGGAACACACTAAAATATTCAGTGGTGCATGTGGGGGTAACTGAGTTTTCGATGTTAGCACCGCTTTAATGGCTCCGATTTCATTTTAACACAATTTTTCTCTTTCACAGGTGAACCAACGGTTCTGGTTTTTATCGGATCATCAAAAGAGAAGTAATGCAAAGGACCTTTTCTGTAAATAGAGACTCTTTCTTCTGGACTGCAATTAATCTTTGGAAAACTGAATGCTTCTTCTTGAACTGGATGAACATCAAGCCCTGATCATTCAGCACTTCTTTTTGAAGAACTTCATATGATTAGCCTTACCGGACGGCAGGATTTATTCTGCGACATTGACCTGCTTGTAGTGGAAACCAACGGTGAACCTTGCCTATGTGTTAATTTCTAGACTAATACGTCCTTTACAGGGGGATTTGCATCACAGGTTGACCAGGGTGAACAGCAGGTCAGTTTGTTGTAAGCATCGCAAGTAATCAATACAAAATGTGATTTTCTTTAATCAGTCAATTGTGGCTTTCCTCTCGAACAATATGTAGTTCCAAAGGTTCACATATAGATGAAAATATGTGGCTGAGCGGCAGATATTCAGGGTGATTTTCAAAGAAATACACAACAAAAATCTAATTTGAAACTCGTTAACCTACTACACATTATGAGGACTGCTGAACTGAACCAGCGCTGTAAAAAGTTTAAACTGATCAAACTACCAGTTGTTATCGGACAGAAAATTGGATCAAGTCATGGTTTCTTTTTTCCTCTGAAAATCACTCTGCCATTTCCTGTCGTTTCTGCCAGATTTTGTTTTTGTATCACAGCTCTGGAGTTTAGATTCTAGACAACAACAGTGTACATTAAACACACAGCATCTGGTCACTGACAACAATGTTCCCAAAACAGTTTTTCGACTCAAAGTATGATTTGCTGATCACCTTTCAGTAGGTATTGCTGACACTTCCTTTGTCTGTGTAAGTGATGACATCAGTAATAAACTATGGTTGTGTAACTAAAGCCTTGTGTCTCTTTAGCATTTGTATGCTAACACAGATAGTTTTTACATGCCCTGCTAGCAGCATGGATCTAGGGATGGCAATGCCGGTCCACCACTTTGGTTGAACAACTATTGGTTTTATTGTCATAAAATGTTGTACTGATGGTCACATAAGCATCAGTCCTTATGACCTTATCACCACTGTGAGGTCTACATTTGTGGTTTTGAGTGAAATATCACTCAAAACCGGTGCCGGGTGCTTACGACACTAATGGCAGTTTAATGAGGCGTTGGGAAAAACCATATCAGACCCAGACCCGAGTCGCAACAGCGGCCATCCAGCTAAATTAATAGAATAGTTTTTTTTTGTTATTAATTTTTTATTGACATACAAGAAAGTACATTCATATATCCCAAATTCCTAATACATTTCAATATCAAACCCCCTCCCCTCCACCCTCCAGCAGATTGTTAATAAATACACAGACAAAGCATTCCTATCTCAACAATAGATCTTTCAAATTAGATATCAATGGCAGAATTTCACCAAAACGAATAGTTAAGATTAAAGAAAAGTGAAGGGGGAGATTGTTCCGGGCAGCTTGGAGATGTTCTGCTGCTGCACATCGGCCATCGGCCGCCCTCGCTGTCCCGGGCCCCCACCCACACCTGTCTCTCAGCCTCGTTGAGTAGCTAGCTAGCGTTACAACAAACCCCGTCCCACCCCGGTGTTGAAACCATCCAAAAGGTGACAGTGATGTGAAATATATTGTGATAGTCACTGTATTTTAGCTGCTGGCTAATGCTAGCTTGCTGGCTCACTAGCTAGCTAGCCAACTGGTCAGCTACCAATATAGATCGAATCAAGAAAAACGTAATTATGTTGGGAAAATGCAGCTATGTTATTAGAATGACATGAATAAACGTTACTAAACGTAAAGTGAATACATTTGAATGGGTAAACTTGTCCGTGAACAGACGCATTTTTTAATCGCCGAAAGTGTTTAAAAAGTACAACTCCCATAATTCCACGCAACTTACCAACGTCATCAAAAGTCCGTGTTTACAATCCATTGTTTTGGTTGAGAGACCCCTAGCGGCAGAAAGTTACATATTGTACGTTTAAGGTTGTTAGGCACATTTATGTAGGCTATATCTAATTAATACAAAAGTCCTGCAATAAATTCTACAATTTTGGAGCTCATCTTATTCAGGTTTGGATGACACTGTGTCAGAAAGAGGTGTTGATTAAGCTGTTAGTTGTAAAGGTGCTACTCATGGTGGTGTTGGCTGGACTGCTTTGCACAGAAAAGTGCATCTAATATGAGGATGTGGATAAAATGTTGGAAACACATTTCAACGTTTTGTAACACAATACAACACCACTATGGACTATGATTCTTTTGGTCATTTTGCTGTGTTGCTGATTGTGTGTGTTGTATTTGATTAATAATTCCCATCTTCTAACATCGGTAAACAACTTATAATATCAAAGTAGTGCAAGCCTGTTTGTAAATGGGAGTATCACTGTGTAGAATTAAGGGAATCATGACTGCGTGAATGTGAGTTCAGTCAAGTTCAATCAGCTGCTTGCCTGTCATTTCTAACTCCCCAGTAACATCAAGGGTCCTTCAGAGGGGATGCTCAAGTTATTAAATCAACAGCCAGAATTAGTTTTTAATTCTGAAAAAAAATTATGCAGTGTAGAGAAGTGAGGCGTTTTGATGTGCATCAGCAGGCATTTATTTTGAAATGCACAGCCCTGCGGCAGATTTATCCCTGCTCGGTAGTTTCTTGTTAAATTGTTTCAAATGATTGTCTCTCTTATTTCACCCTGCCTTACCACAACAAGAGCACTATCTGTTATCATCATGTCGACCCATTCTGAGTCCAATCTGCTTTAAAACAATCCTGTGAATAATGATGTTGATGTATTGGTTTGTTTGTCCACTGGGGGTAATTGTTACAATTGGGGCCTCCTGAAAGTATTCCAAAATTACAAGTTGATGCTTCGTCACAGAAACACAACAACTCTCTCTCTCTCTAGATAGGAGACAACAGCACCATACAGCACCATCACGTTGAGCCACAATTAGCTTCAAAATCCGTACCCCTTTCTTGGAATCATAACATACTGTATATCTGAAAACAGACACGATAGTTGTTTAAGATTCAGCCTGACTTACACTTCCCGAGGTTATCTTCATCTCTGATGTCCACTGCAAATAAACGTCCATAAACAAGTTTTTCTTCAGTATCAAAGTAATCCAGTGATAGTTGTCTGTACTTTTCTTTAACAAACCAGGAGTAAATCTGTTCACCTCTAACCAACTTTACTTTCTGCGCCACACATCAGCTCCCTCGGCCAAGGACACGAGACAAGAGGAATCTAAACAAGAGGAAGACATAACAAAACAGGGCAGTAATCCACCACAGCCCCCGCCTGAGCAAAGATTTGACCATGGAAGACCACAGAGCAGAGATGAGAAATCTCAATCCCCCTCTTCACCCGTCCAACACACCTCAAACCCCCTCACCAACCCTGACACCTTTGAGGATCCATACACCCCGCCCATGCCATCGCTCTCTCCACTCACCTTTTCCCCTCCTTCCCCCTGCCCCACGTTGGAGTTCACTGACCAGATGAAGCAACTGGTAGTTGATGGAACCAAATTTATCCCCCTTCCTTCTCCCATCATTCGCCCCCGGCCAAAAGTAGATGCTGGAATCAAACTTACCCCCCTTCCTTCTCCCATCATCTATGTATCATCTAAGCATCTAGCATCTAAGTAAGAAGAAGCACTTAACAGCAAACCTCGCAAATTTAGCATTCATTCCTCGTCAGCCAACGCCTATACCAAAAAATGAGACAAATAATTATTTTAACACACTAACACTAGCCTTACTAAACATCAGGGGCCTCATGTATAAAAGAATGCGCAGCTTTCATACCAGAAGATGGCGTACGACCAAAACTAGAAAAGTACCTACGCACAGAAATATTCAGATGTATAAAACCGGGCGTACGCCAGGTCCTGCGCACCTTTCCTTTATACATCACAACCAACGTGAAATTGAGCGCACATGAATGAGCCACTGACCCCGCCTTGCCTCCTCCCATAAATGAATATGGAAATTACTATAAATGCGCCCCCGACGTCATTCTTCGTCCAATCACAACGGGTTATCCCGCTGCAGACGGAAAAAAACTTCACCGAGGTTTAGGTGCTGATCGCGGAAGTGGAGGCGAGAAATGTTTTTCTGTCTGGAGGTTTGTCATCTTGGATAAGCAATAAAAGAAAATGCCCAGAGTGGCAAATGTTGACCAGGCAGTGAATGGCAGAAATAAAAAAAACAATGTCCAATGTCGAAGTGGAAATCAAGAGAATAGAGGCAGCACCACATCAGTTACAGAACAACATCTCAGTGTCAGTCCAAATGACGCACAATAAGCAGTTTGAACTCACTGATGTAATGCCATTTATTTTAAGTGTTAGTAGGCTAGAGCGCGAGAGAGATCCGACTCAGAGGAGAGGTTAGCGAGGTCAACGTCTCCACGGCAGG
This sequence comes from Gymnocephalus cernua, assembly GCA_023631565.1. Taxonomy (NCBI): domain Eukaryota; kingdom Metazoa; phylum Chordata; class Actinopteri; order Perciformes; family Percidae; genus Gymnocephalus; species Gymnocephalus cernua. The sequence continues at coordinate 17,922,985 of CM042447.1, read as the reverse complement.
TGACAGTGCGCACGGATCCGCTGCGCCACGCATGGATGAAATAAATAAAATAGTAAATAGGACTACAGTAACAGAAATATGTGCAGAATTAAGACAGTCAAGACGGGCCAGTGTTTGGTGCACCGGGTACACCTTGTTCACTTAATAGCCTACAAATCATCCACTGGATCATTTACGCATCACATGAGTTTGCCCACCCGAAAACAGCGTTTGTTCCTGGGGAGATGGAGCCGTGCGTCCCGCATCCCGTGCGCCATGGATGTCTGAGCCTCAGTAACTACTGACTTACAGACACTAACAAAAAGATCGCCACGGACAGATGTAATATAGGCTATTACATTTTTCAATGCCGATATTTTTGTTGCACAGTGAGTATGTATTTCATCTAAATACAGAGGATGACTGAATATATTTCCCGTCCTCATGTTTAACAGGTTAAGTAGCCTGCAGATTAAACAGTTAATAGTGTGAAAGATGTGAAACATTATCCATATAAATGATCAAACTTTTATGGAGTATCAGCGGGTATAAATATGTTTTTTCATAGACAACGTCACAGACATATGCCAGTAAGTGAAGTGGAAACTTTATTTTGTAATGTTTGCTGATTTTCAGCACTTTTAACTTAGAATTCGCCACGTTACAGAGCCAGACAAGACTTTGCGGACGGTCCGCACATTCTCACGACTGCTCAACAGTTTGCGTGACGGCCCGCACATTCTCACGTCAAGTTTTTCTTTATACATCAGGAAATGTCCGTGACAACCAGCGTACGCAAGCTTTTTGTGCGTACGCAACGTTTATACATGAGGCCCCATGTCTTTGGCAGGAAAATCATTTTTAATCAATGATTTTATTATTAAGCACAATATTGATTTTATGTTTTTAACTGAAACCTGGTTGGACCATAATAACAGTGGTGCTGTTCTCATTGAGTCAGCTCCCCCTAACTTCAGTTTTATGAGTGAGCATAGAGTGAATAAGAAAGGAGGTGGCGTAGCCATTTTGTATAATGACTCATTCCATTGTACTCAAATATCTTATGGAAATTTTGCTTTTTTCGAATATGTGACTCTTCATCTAAGGTCCTCCCCTCGAGCTATATTTCTAAATATCTACAGACAGGGCATGAAGTTAACTTTTTTGACCACCAGCCAGATTTTTTTTTGCCTCATAAAGGTGAAAACAGGAATTTCTGTGTCTCTCTGATCCTATCCTGTCCTATTCATCGTAGCCTACTCGTGGACATTGCGCCGTCATCAAGTGCTGTAATAAGGGGGCCCGCCTTGATAATCATGCATAGGGCCCCGGTGATGGCTCTTTATGCCACTGCGTATAAGAGATGAGATGACTGACAAAATCAGGAGTGGCCTATGCGCACCACAACAACAACAAAAACACTGGTGAATGTTCACCATAACACATGAAAAAATACACAAGGCCAGTCCCTCCAGGATGTCACAGTCTTTTTTTGAGATTGTTGTGGCCCCAAATGCCTGATTTTGCTGGAGCTTTTGTAAAAAATTGTGATAAAAGTTGCAATTTCTTTTGTATAGTTCTTTAAAAATAAAAAGGAAACTTGATTTGGGGAGAATAATAATTATTACTAATAATTCATTACTCAGGGCTGAGTTTTCCTAGTAACCTTACCAAAAAGGCTCAGGATGCTACAAATGTTGGTATAATATGAAAATGGCTGGTGTATTAAGACAAAACATAATAATTTATTGAATTAATCAAATTTGAACATACAGTATGTGTCAGTGCCAGTGTCTTGTTGATCTTTACATTGTTAGTTAATTTCCTATCCTGGTCTGGGACACACATTCATAAGGTTTGAGTAGCTACTTATTGGACTTTAACTTATCATTGCACTTACAATAACGAGCGTAGCTGTCCTCAATTTAGGTCATTGTGTACGTCTCATCTGCGGTTTTTCCTGCATCCACCATGTGTCATTGTGTCCGTTTGTGTGTGTGTGTGTGTGTGTGTGTGTGTGTGTGTGTGTGTGTGTGTGTGTGTGTGTGTGTGTGTGTGTGTGTGTGTGTGTGTGTGTGTGTGTGTGTGTCAGTCGCGGGGGAAATGGAGCAACAGCCCAGGACAGGATTGAAACAGCAGCTTTCAGCAACATTAGAGTGAAAAATCGCTACAGCGTACATTGATGTTAAAATGTCTACAGGTTGGTAGGGCAGTCTGAAATGTTTTGCACGGTCTGTCGCTGTACGTTTTGTTGGTAAATGTGAGATGTTTCAGTCACACAGGTCTTCATATCAGAAACAAGGAAATTAATTTGACCCGTTCTCACTACCGCTTGGTCAGTGGCTGCACGTGGGACTGCTGGGATTGTCACGAGTAATGCAAATGCGATAGGGGCCCCCGGCTGTCAATCAATGTCTTCCAGTGATGCGGGCCCCTGATTGGTCTGGGCCCGTAAGCAACCGCGTACCCTGCTTACCGATAGTTGCGCCTCTGAATCACTCAATTCTCATTGGCTACCTGCCAATGTGGCAGGTAGATTGACAGTGTTACCCGCCAATTGCAAAATTCAGCTGCCTTTGGCGGGTGGGCGGGTGTTAATTTCATGCCCTGTCTACAGACCACCGAAATACTGTGCAGCTTTCTTTGATGACTTTACTGAACTGCTGTCTATAATCTGTATTAACTTTGACCGTGTAATTATTGCTGGTGATTTTAACATTCATGTGGACAACCCGCAGGATAGAGGGACCAAAGAACGGTGTTGTGTTTTTGAACTATGGACTGACTCAGCATGTGACGGTACCCACACACAATAAGGGGCACACTCTGGACTTGATTATCTCCAAGGGTTTGAACATTTCCAAGGTTGTGGTGACAGACGTTGCTCTCTCTGATCATTCATGCGTTTTCTTTAACGGCACAATCTCGGTGCCCAAAAGTGTCCAAACTAAGGTAATCAGAAAACGGTATATCACTGAAAACACCAGTGAAACATTCATTCAGCTTTTCTCCTCCACACCCGCCCTCTCTGGGGTCTCAGTCAATGAGCTTGTAGATAATTTCAATTTTAAAATTACAAATGTTATTGATGCCATTGCTCCCACTAAGGTCAAAGCTGTCTCTAGTAAGAAAAGATCTCCATGTAGAAATGTAATACGGGTAAGAACAGAAAAAATAGTGTCGAAAAGCTGAACGCAGGTGGCGAAAAACTAATCTCCAGGTCCACTATAACACCTATAAAGACAGACTTCGCATTTATAATATGGAACTGAGGAATGCTAGGCGGTCCTTCTTCTCTGGCATTATCACCAGAAACAATAATAATTCACGTGCTTTGTTTGCTGCTGTTGATAGGTTAACAAACCCTCCAGTACCAGTAGCATCTGAACTTTTATCTACCAAGGCCAGCAATGATTTTGCCTCCTTTTTCGAAGACAAAATTCAGAAAATTAGACTAACTGTCAGTGCCTCCATATCAAGTACGGGATATGTGTTGTCACACTGTCCAGGCAAAACAAATTCCAATATCACACAATTTCATATGATCAACCATAAAAACCTGGAGGACATTATACAACATCTGAAAACCTCCACCTGTTGTCTTGATATTCTACCAACAGGCCACACCACAGCACTGAGACAGCTCTTGTTAAAGTATTTAATGACATCCACTTAAACACAGATAGTGGCAAAACTGCAGCCTTAGTATTACTTGATCTCAGTGCTGCATTTGACACGGTCGACCATGACATATTACTAGACCGATTGGAAAACTGGGTTGGCCTTTCTGGCTCAGTCCTAAACTGGTTTGAATCCTATTTAAAGAATAGGGACTACTTTGTATCTATAGGTAATTATACATCTGAGCATTCAAATATGACGTGCGGAGTTCCCCAAGGCTCCGTTCTGGGGCCTCTTCTGTTTAACATCTACATGCTTCCACTGGCTCAGATTATGGAAAACAACAAAATAAGTTACCACAGTTATGCGGACGACACATAAATTTACATAACCTTATCGCCAGGAGACTATAGTCCAATACAAACACTGACTAAGTGCATTGAACAAATTAACGACTGGATGTGCCAGAACTTTCTTAAATGAAGAAAAAACTGAGGTGGTTGTTTTTGGAGCAAAAGAGGAACGATTATAAGTCAGCGCTCAGCTTCAAACGACAATGTTAAAAACAACAGACAAAGCCAGAAATCTTGGTGTAATTATGGACTCAGACTTGAATTTCAACAGCCACATTAAGACAATTACAAAGTCAGCCTATTACCACCTTAAGAATATATCAAGGGTTAAGGGACTTATGTCTCAGCAGGACTTGGAAAAACCTGTCCATGCTTTTATCTTCAGTAGACTTGACTACTGTAACGGTGTCTTTACAGGTCTCCCTAAAAAAAACAATCAGACAGCTGCAGCTGATTCAGAACGCTGCTGCTAGAGTTCTCACTAAGACCAAGATAGTGGATCACATCACTCCAGCTCTGAAGTCTTTACACTGGCTTCCTGTGCCTCAGAGAGTTGATTTCAAAATACTTTTGCTAGTTTATAAATCATTAAACGGTTTAGGTCCAAAATACATTTCTGACCTGCTATTAAACTACGAACCACCCAAACCTCTCAGGTCGTCTGGGACAGGTCTGCTTTCTGTCCCCAGAGTCAGAACTAAACAGGGAGAAGCAGCGTTTAGTTTCTATGCTCCACATATTTGGAACCAACTTCCAGAAAATTGCAGGTCCGCTGCAACTCTCAGTTCTTTTAAATCAAAGCTGAAGACCTTTCTTTTTGATGTTGCCTTTCGTTAAATAATTGTTTTCTTATACTTTCGTTGCTTATTTTATCTGCTTTTATATTTTAACTGTTTTTAACTGCTCTTTAATGTTTAATTTATTATACTGCACTGTAACTTCACTGTAATCACCCAACTTTTGTATTCATGAAAGCAGCAAACATTCAAAGTGGCTTGTTTGGTGCATATTTTTCCATGTAGCTCTCAGTCTCAGCCCCCCATCGCTAGCAGATGGGCCTGACCCAGATATGGGCAAACTACGGCCCATGGTCCATGTACGGCGTTAGGCTTTTTAATCCGGCCCCCCTAACTTGTTCAAACTATATTATTAAAATTGAATTATTATTAAGTCACATTCATTTTGACTTCCCTGCAATTGCCGCGGAACTTGTTTCTTCAATGTTTCCAAACGCACGTGAATGCTGCATTACCCTCAACTTCACTTTTTCACATTGAGCCCTTCTGTAAAAATCAGCGGACCAAAGAAAAGTGGATAGTGAGTGCCGAGTGTTTAAGGAGGAGTGGACAGCAAAATATTTTTTCACTGATGTCCGATCAACAGCTGTATGTCTGATATGCCAGGAAACTATTCGATTCTAACGATTCAAGAGTCCAGTACCAAGGCACGTTTTCTGCTAGCATTTAAATTAGCAAAGGCTAGCAAGTCTTTCTCAGAAGGAGAGTTTTTGGAGGACTGCATGATAGAGACAGCAGGTCTATTATGTCCGGAGAGCAAAGGCAAGTTTGAAAAGATCAGTTTATCACGAAAGACAGTGACTCGCCATGTGGAACTGACTGATGAAGAAATTGCCAGCGAGTTGAACAAAAAGGCAGAGTCCTTTACGTTATATTAATTAGCACTGGATGAAAGTAACCACATAAAAGACACTGCTCAGCTCCTAATTTTTTCATTCGAGGGATTAACAAACGTTTTGAGATAACGGAGGACCTTTTAACCATGGAGTCCACGGATGGATCACCAAATTTAACTGGAAAACACGTCGGGCTGCTGAAAAGAATCCAGGATAAAGTGAAAGGGGAAAACCCTGACCAGGATGTTATTTTCCTTCACTGCATCATTCATCAGGAATCTCTATGTAAGTCTGTATTGCAGCTTAACCATGTGGTGAATCCAGTAGTAAAACATGTGAACTTTATATACATGCATCCAGGACGTCAATACTGAAATGGTACAGTTTGGTTTTTAACTACTATGCATGTGTTTTGTTGAGGTTTCTGGTGTAACGTTGCAACTGGAGCGCAGAATCACAGAACAGAAGGCATCAATAAATTGTTGGGGAGGGTCATGTTTCTTTTCCCAATCATTCTGGAGGGTCATAGAAAAATGTATTGCGAAGGGGTGGGGTGGGGGGGGGGGGTCAAGTCTATTTTGACTAAAGGTTTGTTAACTTATACATATTAGATGCCCTTAGAACCTGCTGTTCATAAGTTCTGTACCTAAACAGTACAGACAAAAATCCTCCTGTAAATTAATACATGGTTCACAATATCTCACCTACAAACGTCCCAATATCACACATAATTCTGTTGTCTAGATGAGAGCTTCTTAAATGTTTTTAGCTAAAGACCCCAGTGAGAAATTAGCTTCCCTTGCTCTGGGAAATGGGCTTATTAAAAATGTTCATATCCTCGTCATAAAGGGACCCACCAGCAACAAGCCTGTAAGTCAATTTGGATCTCAACCCACTGCTTCAGATTACGGGTGAGGATTTTCCATGCTTTTTTGTAGCATTGCTGACGCCTCTCAATTTCTAAATGCTTCTCTTTGGAGAAATTACAAGAAAAAAAGTTTCCACAAGGGAGACAATTGTGTAACCAGGAGTGTTTTCAGCTGCAGATGTTTGACAGACACAGAGAAATGAGACAATGTGGCAAAGAGCCATTTCTTCAGGTTTTTAAATGGCTCTTGGTTTTCCTTTTGTAACGTGCCCTCTGTGCTCGCTGTAAACACTGCTGCTTGTCTGCGTCTGTCAAACATAGTCACACTGAATGACTCTGTTTCCCAGCCTGCCATCCTTTTCCAAACAGGGAGTCTATGAAATGTGTTGCACCGAGAACAGAAGACATGTGCTGCCTAAAGCGAATTTCTCATGTTTTCACGAGAAGCAAGCGCTTCCTTCAAACATCAAGCTTCATTATTTTTTCTTCAGTGGAGGTGTCCTTTGGCAAAACGACAAACATTCTCCGTGAATCTAAAGGCTGCTACACCTCTGGCCTCGGCGTGTCCAAACAGCTTGACAATTCCAGGGTCAATGCCAGACTCCCGGTTGGTATGTGAGTCACTTCAGAGGAGTCACACAAGTGTCCGGGGGTGGGGAGGGGGGAGCTGCAAAATAAGAGAAAGCCTCGCTTTCAAAGCTTTGATTTCTTTCAAGAGATTCAAATGAGGTAAAGGCAGGCAGTTCTCTCTCTTCTATTTTTTTTTTTTTTTTTGCTGCAGTCATTACAAGAGTACATCAAAGGAATCTCCTCCTCTCACCATATGTTGTATAGTTTCATAATCTAATGAGGGTTTTGTAATTACACAGTCCACCAAGGGAATGGAGCTCATTGATTCTCTGGGAAAAGAAATTTCATTTCATTTAATCGTTTTTACATAACGAAAGAACTTACATGTTTGAGAGAATTACAGATGTGAATGTAAATCACTCGGATATACATGTCTTCCTAAACTTTCCAGGCCAGAGAAGTTGTTTAAAAGTGGAGGATGTCACCTGCAAAAAGGTACAAAAATACAGGCTATTTTTCATCTGATCATGTAATTTGTTTTCCCGGTGCAACGCAGTAGTCTGTATGACATTTCAATATATGCCTGATATACAACTAATGAATGCTGCTTTTATATGGATGCACCTCGCATTCAGCAATAGGAAATCCTGTGATGCATTCATCAAGCCATCAAATGACGAATGAGACTGGCTGTGGTGGAATTATTTATAGGTTGCTGCGGGTATAATAAAGGCTATAGCTGTGAGAAGTGTTGATTCACAGTAGCCTTCTCTCTGCTGTGTGTTAAAATCCTTTAAAGCCAAGCCTGGGAACTCCAGTCAGAAACTTTGCTTTGTCTCAGCTGTGAAACCTCCATCTTCTCCAGTCGTGACCAGAATGCAAACAAACAGCAGCTTATGGAAACGTATGCCTGGAGTCTTTATTCTATCGATCATCCAACAATAAAAGCAATAAGCATTATAAGGTCATTGCATTGCGTGCATCTGTGAATGTTACTCAAAGTGGTAGTAGTTCTGTACTAGTCAGACAGAGAGAAATTGGATTGGTTGAGTAAGCCTTCAGCGCGCAGGACAAAAACTACAGTCTTTCTTGGCTAAGTAATGCCAGTCTGAGGGTGGCGTGAGACAAGAAAATACATGTTAAAGCTTTAGTGTGTAACTTTTTTATATTAATGAACCTCCGTTACATTCAAGCCATTGCCAAATAAGTTGATACAAAGCCAATTAAGACTGTCAGCTCCACACAACTCTCTCTGTATTTCTCAGTAAATCGAGTGAAGATAATTATCTCTTCTGAAGAGTCCATCATGTTTTTTAAAGCCTCCGTGTCCTTGTTGGTTACAAGCAACTGTGTGGAGGAGGGGTGGGGGTGGTGCACAATCACAGAAAGCTTGTTTCATGTGGATGGCAGTTTTGTTGTCATTACTTAGAATTCCTCATGGGGGTGACAGAAACTACGCACTATAGCTTTAATAATCAGAGTATATTAATTATTTCTGTAATCACTTTGCACTCATCCTAACTTAGAAGACCACGCAGGCCTATGACTCGAGTGATCTGCTGGACGCTTGCAGCCAACCTTAAATCAGCCTGACACAGTAGTAACCACTCAAACTAACTTAAAGCATCAAAGATTTATTTTTTGACAATTGGGGGGGGGGCAGCTGCTTCTTGAAACCAGGTTGATGAGAGTCGCGAGAATGAACCAAAACACTAAGTCGCGAGCCCTAAAACAAACAATGAGCAAAAAGCTCAGAAGAGCTGACTCCTTTCACATTACACAGTCATTTGATATATTGTTAAAAATAAAATCACTGATGAGTGCAGCTTTAACCTATGCATTTGTTTATTTGAGATTCCCAGCTGCCATTTAAACTTAGCAGGTTATTACAATGAAAACTGAATTTCTTTGTCTTCACCCACTGCAAGTATTTGCATCATGTCTTCCTTAAACAGTTCCATAATATCTGAAATCGCCTCGTTCCTGTAACACTTTGTATTTGAGTAGTGCAAATGAATATGATATAAATGTCTGCTTTCATTATGCACTTTTAATATAAAACAAATGATTATATTATATTACAAATTTGGTAATGCATTTTTAATATTATACATCATCCATCTGGCAAATTAGCACTACCAAATTGGTGCCCTCACTTGCACAATGTAATTACTTCAGACAGGTGCAGTGGATTTATAGGGGACTATATATAATTTATATATAACTGAGTTTTTCCTAAAATCAGATGAATGAAAGTGTAAGCTTTTACTTGTGATTTATTTAAGTTCAGCTTGTTTCCGTTTTTTTGCGTCAAGAACATAGTACAATATCTGCACTGCATTTCCAAGAATTACCCTGTCAAACTATGTGTGTGGGTGGGGCTATGATGGCTTTCTTAAATCTTCTGGTGATTAAGTTAGAATTTTCAGTAATTATATGGAAAAACATCACAGTGTTCAGATCAAATTAAAGCAATACTTTTAATGAATCTGTGATCCATGATGTAGCAGCAAGTAAAGTCGTACTGCAGCTGTGAAACACCGGAATGAAAACGAGTATGAAAATGAGTATAAATAAGAGGCATTACTCTATTTAATCAGCAGGTGCTATAGTTTCACCTAGGCAATGTAATTGGCTAAAGACATGTTCACCATATGGATGATTGCCACGCACAACGATGTAAAGAAAACTTTTCATTCAGACCATATGCATTGGTAACTTCTACATAAATGCTGAAACCACTCCTGAGGACATTCTCTACTGTTATTATAGGTGCTACAGTGATGCATCACAGTTGTAGCAGTTAATGTCGTTAAGACTGCCCTCAGGGGCATTATCCCTATATTTAGTTACCAGATATTTGATGAAGAATAGATCCCTGAGCACGTACGCCGACCAGAGCTGACGTTATGAACACCATCCGGACCTCGTGCCAATAAAATGGAGACGTCTCTAATTAACACCAAGATGGATTGCGCCTGTTTGCTGCATTCCCCTGAGCTCTGTGAAACACCCCTTACAGCGCAGTGTTGGATTACATGTGGATAAGACAAAAGGAAGCATGGGGGGGATTCATCCTGTTAATACTTATAGCACCTGACTTCCTGCGTCTCGGTGTCAAAGTAAGTACATCCAACACCCTGCTAAACATCCCATCACAGCAACCTCTGACCTCATAGGGGGCAGATTAAGCTCTACCTCAGTGTTGGAGTCCTTCACATTTTCATTATATCAATCATAATTATTGATACTCGTTAGGGCTGGCATTTACACTGCTATTGCCATTAAATATATTTAAGCATGCATGCACGTAATGGATGGAATTTAGAAGACACAAACCAGTGCAGGCTCATATTGCACCTAATTTGTGCACACACACATAAGTCACGATTCATGACATGATCTGGAGGAGCCAGACAAAGAGGAAACTTATTTGCAATGGCACAAGTATAGCTACAGCTATTTAATGAACACAAGACAGACAAGAGAACCTGCTCAAAGCGCATTTTCTCTCCCAGTGATTCATAAACGTATCGATTGGAACTGAACTCTGGCCCTGAGTTCCAATACCCATACTACCATACTATTTAGTATGCCAGAAAAAGGTTTAGTATGTCCCAATTTATAGTATGTCAAATGCAGTATGCCAAAGACACCAGGATGTCCTACAGCATCCGGTCGCATATTGCAGTATGCAAGCCAGCATGCACCCACAATCCGTGCATAAATGAGTCATAGGGTCAAAGTTCAAGGTGCAATGTTCAAGCATAATGTCCTAACAGTACATCCTTTGCAAGGGCAGCAGCAGTACATTGTAAAAGTAAAGAGAAAAAGTAAGCGATTTGGAACAACCACAGGTGTTGCCAACTAGAACTGAAATTGTAAAGATCAGAACTTGCATGACATACCTGACATCTGACCTCCAGTTGTTGGTGGATCTGAAAATATTATTTCAAATGGAAGTCTCCTTTCTTACATCTTAAACATTGACTGCACTTTTGGTGAATAGATCACAAAATGTACAGCTTCGTTAACTGACATAAAGTCATGTAGCACCATTAATGTTTATTTTATATCACACTGATTCATATCAGAAACAGTTTTGTAGGAAAAAAAGCTGTCAAAGCGTTGCCTTCTCACAGAGAAGTGAAGCAGCTTTGCCTTATGCTCCAGTGAGGTTTAGCAACCAAATTAAAGCAGCACGCATACAATGAACACTGAGGCATCTGGCGCTGCATAATGTCTGTAGAACTCGGTTTTCCTCAAAGCTGTCTCTTCATTGTCTGCCCGCTGACACAAATTTATGATTCTATTGTGAAGCTAAAAATTGGTTGAAAATTGGTAAAAGCAAGAGCAAATGGGATGCTGCTGAGCATTACATCTACTACAACAAAGCAAGGCAAATGGATGGCATTGATGATTTGAGTGAGTCATCAGTGTCATCAAACTTACCTGTGTGCTGCATGGAAAGGCAGACAGCTACTAGATAAAGCATAGTCATTTGCTTTGCCATTGTGTCTACTACCACTGCTACCATTTTATTATCTGGGCAGGCCGGGATAAATTTGCTATCATAAAACCAAGCCTGCGACAACAGTAGTGTGAGGAGATTGACAATAACCAAATAACACGTGAGTGAGAAAACAGTTTTTCATGAGAAGAAGTCATTTTTAATAACTGTCAGAAGTCTGGTGGCAACTCACAACTGAACAGATGTCTTTTGTCAGTTTTGTCAGTGTCTTTGTTGCCTGACAGTGTCTTTATCTGACTGATCCAAACACGTCGTCTAGGTAAGCCTGTGTATTCATCAAGGCCCGGCTGAGATATTTTTCTCCCAGTGTGACTAGCAGCTATATATGCCAAGCAACAGAATCATAATCGAGTTTCTCTCTCGATTCCCTTGTGGTGGCTTTTCTTATTTTACTCATTCAATTATGAAGAATAAAATATGGGATTAGATATTTTCAGGGCTCTTTTTCCTCTGTGCAACATCCATTTTATTCCTTGCAATTTCACGCTTTGTGGAATTTTTCCAGTCACAAGTTAATTAATCAGGTAGAGACGATGGGGTTACTTATTCTCAAGACTAAATTACCCATATTTAGCACAAAGAAAAACTTCACTCTGAGGTTTGCGAAGAAGAAAAAGCAGCACCGGAAGCCAGGATGTTAGTGTTCAGCAGCAGTGGTCCCCGTTTCATCTCAGGACCGCTTTTGCCGAGATAAACCCTTCACTGACAGTGACCTAAGATGAAAGTAGGAGACACAAAGCCGGCAAGAGTTCAGGGAAAGTTCTTCAACGCTGCACCTTCCCACCCACTCACCCTGCCTAAACCTCAACCCAAGGCCTGGTGCTGCTGGGGAGGGAAGTGGGTAGGGCGGCGGAGTGCAGCGGTTGACTAGAAAAGTTCCTTCGCCTCTGTAACAACTTTGTGGTTGATCCCACAAGGAGGCCTCGCTAGGTGCTAAAGATGCCGGGATTGACGGCTCTAATCTCGCCGACTCACTCCGTCTCGCTCGAACTTGGCCCCTTCTTTTGTTCTTTAAACCCCGGATTCTCTTGTTCCTACAACTCTATTTAGACGCAGCGCTGGTTTCTGCTGAGCGGAGGGGAGAGGATGCAACTATCAGAGGATGCTGAAACGGAAGGATCCTGCCACGGTTGAAGGAGCATAGGTTCAAACTTCCTCTAAAAAGGACAAACCGTTGCGTGCGTCAACCTGCTGACCCATGTGGATGACTGGGATTTTGATACATTCGAAATAAAATTAAAACAAATAAAATGCATGAAAACACTTTACCATCAGAAAAGTGGTAATTTAGGTGTTCTCAGTCTCGCTGCTTTTCATTCTGGCTGTCTAATGGGGAATATCTTACACCTGGGATACAAGTTGAATGCAATTAACTACCTGCAGAGGCAGAATAGAAAGGCAGCACTAGGGACTGTAGTGCATTAATAACAACTGGCCAGATGAAAACTAATTTGTTTTGGCTGACAAGGGAACATTTTGTTAACAGCAAATTGTTTTATTGAAAGGTTCATGAAGGTGCATTCAAGAGGTGATTGTGAAGATAATACCAAGTCACCTTCAGAGTTTTTCTCCTATCATTCTTTATGTCATGGCAGAGAAGTATCAAGAATATGCACCACTCCCGCGAGTTTATGTCACACTGACTCCGCCAAACAGTCAAGTTGCAGTTTACCTCCATGTCTGTCCAGACTTACATAATATACTGTATGTAGTGAAGACAATTTAATAAAAAAAGGTATTAAGTGTATTAGTGTATTTTTTTTCTTCTTCACACACATCTTCAACCCGGCAGCACAGACAATCTATACAATCACCACAGTTTTAAGGTGGGCAATGTAATGATTTCAATTGCCGTCATTCTCTGGATAAATACCCTAAGCTAGTTATCCTAGTAAGTAAGTCTGTTGAACTTCCCATTAGAAAAGTCATTAATGAACAGAAACTTTACAATCTGTTATATTTTGACCAGATTTTCATCTTTCCTATTTTTGCTTACTTTCACATCTTGTCTTAATGCCTTTATGTCTTATGTAAAGCAATTTTAATTGCCTCATTTCAAAAGGTGGTATACAAATAAACTTGCCTCAAAAATGAACTGTTCATGTGATTCTGTTCATTAAGCTATATTCGGCAATATTTCAGATTTGAAAGGTTAAAACGCAGCCCGCCACATGCATTCATGTCATTTAGACAACTAATTTGAGGAGCTGCACTGATGTCAGCATGAATATGCACTCCAGTGAAACCATGTTTCCTATTAGTTACACTATACAACACGGCAGCACCTCATTAACAGTGTTGAAGGAGTTGGATAACAGGATAGCTAATGAATACATCCCCTGCTGCTCAAATCAACATATGGGGGAATGACAGTAAATCCTGACCCCCCTCCCTTACCAACCCTTTGTTCGCTGTCTATTTATGAGTATGTGAAGCCATGGGATTTATTAGAGGCTCTAAACCTCTCTCTCCAGCAGACTGACTGTTTGTTTTGCAGCCAGAAACCTTGTGGAGTGGACACCAGGCTGCTACTGTGATACATTAAAGACCGCTCATTTCCGTGGCGCCCCGGCTCTCTCATTGAGAGCCCTGCATGGTAAGCACCTGTAAGCATCAGCCAAATGACCCTCATCCTCACAAATACCAACACACAGCTTGGCTGTAGACAGAAAACCAAATGCCCCTCATGGTTTACCGTCTCCATCTTGCTAAAGCCAAGTTCGCCAGGATGTGTTTTACGTTACACAACAATGACCCAACTCATGAAAAACAAAAAATCACCAGCTTCTCTTCTCCGTGTTTTGAATCTGCACTCAACTGAATGCATTCCGGAAAGCTGTGTGCAGATCCCTGACCAAAGCACGTGCAACAACAATTGTGAAGTATAAACCATTACTGCTTATTTCTGGATAAACCCGATAGTGCCTGTTGGTCAGATGATATGTAAACGGTTGTAGCAAACTGGAAGGTACCCAGAGGACCTTGACGTCCTAGATGGATGAGGGATATTAGGTTCCAATATAGCTGCAAAAGATAAAACACTTTTCCCATTTTAGTGGTAATAAGAACAAATTGTGGCTTCCATTAATTGGACTTAATTGGATCATCTTAATTGGATCATTAAAAGACATTTAGGGCTCTGTATATTTACTGTGCTTGTGCTTTTCACCTAAAAAAAACAACAGTTTTTTAACCATGTTAGGGCATGGCTCTAGGGATGGCAATGGCAATGTTGGTCCGTCAGTGGTCAGTCTACCACTTTTATCCAGACTGAATAGTTCAACAACTATTAGCTGGATTGCCATGAAACTTTTCACTTTCACGTTGTTGTCATGTTTCCTCCCGGATAAATTGTAATATCTTTGGTGATCCCTTCACTTCTCATTTAATGTCATCATCAATTAAATTCTTAATTTGTCCAATACTTTGGTTTATGACTAAATACCCGCAAACACCCACGGCAATAACATTTCCATCAGCCTCAGATGTACCGTTTTTTGTGGTAATTAGCAAATGTTAGCATGCATGCTGAACCAAGACGGTGAATATGGTAAACAAACCATTGTCATTGTGAGCATGTTATTGTGCTGATGTTAGCATTTAGCTCAAACAACAGAAGAACAGCCTCACAGAGATGCTAGTGTGGCTGTAGACTCTTGTTAAGTTAGCTACAAGCACCAGTAGCCTTTATTGTACCTTTGTTCATCCCATTGTTTTCCTTAACATACTGTATTTTGCTATAAAACTAAACTATTTGCTATTTGCAGTTAGTTCCTGATTTGTTCCTGACTGGGTCATTGGTAACTTCAACTTCAGCGTGGTCAGTTCAGAGTGCAGGTCCTAATGATAGGTGATGAGGTATCCAAACTTCCTGGACCTTTCCACAAGAATAAAAAGAATGGATTACTTTACTGGCTTTCTGGCTAAAGCTGAATGATGCTGTCCGAAGGAGCAGATGCCACAGTAAATTAAGAGCCTCTCTCATCTCGGCAGCACTCTCAGTTGAAACCAGAAGGCATGCTCGGTCTTCCCCTCCTCAGTACTTGGGAGGGAGGAAGGAAGCCCGTTGTTGGCTGGAGATGACTGTCGGACCCAAACTGGAAGTGTCGCTGCAGCGGTGCTGTGTGTGTCATCTGTGTCACTGTGCCAGGCAACAGGAACTGTCTGGCCAAAGTCACAGATGGCGTTCGAAGCCATTGGCGCTTTGCAGTCACAGAGGCTCAAGAAGCTCTCAACTCTAACGCTGTCTTTATTGTGATTAAAAGTAGAAGCAGATAGCAGAGGTCTGAGACACACTATCATACAACAATGTTCAGGTACTGCAAAGGTATTGTTTCTTTGCAACTTTTTATGCTACCGTCTTGGCCAGGTCTTCCTTGCAGAAGAAGTCTCCTCCCAGTGGGTTTAACCCGATTAAATAAGGGTTCAATTAAATAAAGGATTTCTTCTGGGTCTTTTTGTTTGTATGCTGTTTTTGTTGACTGCCAAGTGTATTTTCTTTCTTACTTTAACCTGGTTACTTAGAGCTGCACTGATCAATATTTGTTTTTACCAATGGATTAATGACTAGGCTGTGTGTAACGTGAAAACTGAAGTTCCCCTAAACTCTGCTGAACTTTTTAGCATCCTTCAGCTCATTGTCTTGTTTTTAATTCCTGCAAACATACTCTTTAGTGAAGACAGACACAAAGCTAAAAGAAGAGTGAATGTTAGTCATGGTTAAATGAAACAACCGTCGGTGTGGAAAACGGAAAGCGGCCTTGCATGTTATAAAACCTTACGTTTTGTTGTTCCCCCCCCCCCCCTATAATAACGTAACACTACTTACTCCTTTGCACCTAACAGACAAGACACCATTCCTACAGCTGCTAGAGGGCGTTGTCACTCAAAAGTCATCAGCGACGACTGATGCCATCATTTTTCTTGGGAGGCTAGTCTCTATGATCCAGATGTCTAGGGACAAGATTAAAATTAAAATTGGGTACTTGAAAGATTTATTTTAACAATTTAGGCTACGCTCTGAAGTTAATTTCCTCTTGCTTCTATTATTAGTATCATTAGGTTTATTACTTAATTTACAGGTCTGGAAAATATAATGAAAGTCAGTCAGAAGCACCCTATCAGATGTTCTACCTTCAGGGTCCCTTGGAATTGACTGAATCTCCTCTGGTGTGTGTTCAAAAGGATGCCATGTGAATGCATGTTCCTAAAACAAATGAGAGACAAAAGCAAATCAAAAGCTTGTAATTTCATGAATGTTGGAGGCAACCTCTCGCAGCAGTCATGATCTATGTGTCTTCAGGGGATTTTCTTGTCTCTTTATCATACTACTGCTAGGGACAGGGAGTCAAGAAAGTTCAATAGGGATGGTGGCACCTCACGGAAACCAATTATACACGGGCTCGGAAGCCTTCATTTCGGTGTGGAGCTTTGAATGATTCTGATATTCCGCGATGAATTACCACAACCAAATGAGAAGGAGAGAGACGGGAGGGGAGCAAGAAAGCGAGAGAGCAAGAGGCTGAAAGAGAAAATCCAGGAGGAATTCTTTGCCTTAATTCCCTCGGGGCATTCAGTGTGTTGGTGGAGTACTGTACGTTTCTCTGGCAAGCGTATCTCCTCTCTCCCACCCACGCCAAGTCTCTCAAACCGAATCAAGTCCCAGCGGAGGAGTTCCTTCATCTAGCCGGAGTGTGCGTGCTCTCGTGTTGCACACCTCCTCTTAATTAAACAATGACAAGCACCGAAAACGTTGTTTGACAGAGACTGTGGAAATTAACTTTGTGAAAAGGAAAATGTAAAAAAGGAAAAAGAAAAGTCAAAGCAGATCTCACAGGATGTAAGTTCCTTAAGCAGGGGAAGCTAGACTGAGCTCATTGTACTTTACATGTCGCTTCTCACTGGTTAAAGTATTGCTTTGACTATATTTCAAGTGAGTACTGGAAATAATTTAAACATAGTGCCTTTTCTTTAGATTCCATGTATTATCTATGTACTGTATACCTGTCTATGTACTGTATACCTGTTTATATGAAGCAGCAAATACATCATTACTCAAACAATGCATATACAATTGTACACAAAGTAATCTAGAAAGCAACCATTAAGCCAGTAAGAATATTTTTTATCTGAATAATCTTGAAAAAACCTAAAAAGGGTTTAGCTGTGGAAAACTGAGTATATTTATATGCAAACATACTGTGTATCCGGATCACTAGCAGTAATCTGCTTAAGGCAATGTTTTGTTTACAGCGTTTGAACACTGCACAGTTCAAAGTGATGGGATTTTTTTCTAATGAACCACTTTTTTTATTGAAATGATGTAATAATCCGTCTAGCACTCGCCACTCCACAGCACAGGGCCATGTGGTTAGCTTTATACATTTAACACCCAGATTCCTTTGTCTACTGATGACACACAGTTTGTAGAAGCCAGCCAAGGCATTTACTGTACAAAAATGGAAAGACTGAGTAGGAATCTAAATCTAAAACTTGGCACTACCAATACAATAACAACCATTCACCTATCAAGGATAACCCACACATTGACATGGATAGGCTTTATTTGGTCTCGCACTGCCAGATCTACTGTAACTCTACAGCACTGTGGATTAAGATCTGTCTACACAACACATACAGTACATATAGTACATTCTTGGAGGAAAAAAACACTGGCTTGTTTGCATTTCTTTAAACCAATCACAATTGTCTTGGGCAGCACTAAGATCCGGATACAGCAATGGTGTAGTCTCGAGAAGGAACTTGTTTTGGTTAACATTTGCACCCCGATAAAAGAAAATGCCACATAAAAAGTTAAAGGATATTAACTGCTCACACAATACAGTAACGTGAGCTATTTAAATTACCTGGATACATGGTTAAAGGTCATTTGCTCTTACCAGTATATAGGGCAGTTGTGTGTAATTCGTCCACATCATTCCCCCGCCAATCGGTCCAGAAATGTCCCAGTTACATAGTAAATGCTGTAAACATAATCTTTGTAAATCTTTACAATCTGAATTATTATCCCAGTCCTTGTTATCCACCCTAATTGACATGACAGTTTTAGTAATGATTTATTTGAATTCAGTCAGTTATTAAAGTATGATAAGTTTCCTTTAAATGTGAAATTTCCCATTAACTGCACCGCAGGTAGAGTATAGCGCTACTGCTGCAAACCTAGTTGGCTTGTAGAAAAGTCTTTGTGATAAAGGTTTAAGTTCAAACACTGTTAAAACTCAAACACTGTTAAATCTCAGTGTTTGGCTGTAACGAGGTGGAGTGCTTCACAGATTCTGGCCGACATTTGCAAATGTGATTTATGCTTACGGCGCAGCGAGGAGCTCAAATCTTTAATTACCGTGCAAATTACTGGCCACTATAATTCATCAGTACACAACCACCAGAACCTCATTTCCACACTAATTTAATGAATAATTGCCTTCTTGGAAAACCTGCCTCTTCTAGTATAATGGCAAAGGCCTTGGAGGATACGGCTACTAATGTGGAGCCGAGTTCAACTGGAGCGCCGACTGCTACCTGCTTTAAGTGAACAAAAAAAACTCATGATGGCGCCATGGCCATGAACAGGCTTTAATTGCATTGACGTTCACATCTTCATGCTGCAGGGAATTCAGCTATTGTAAAACAGGTTGTGTGGGATCTCTGGTGCTTTTCCGATTCACACTGTAGAGGATGAAGGAGGCTCATTGACCGTCTGCCTTAATTTGTTCCCAGCTAGAGAGAGGCCACTGACCCCAAACTCCCATCAGTATCGGGATAAGATAAAGATCAAGCTGAACACATGCATTACTGAAGCCCATAAGGTGGAGTTCTGTTCTGTGCATGACATTTCCAATGGACCCCTTTTTTATCATAATGCTTTAATCTGTGTAAATATTTCACCTTAATGGTAAAAGACATGTTTCTTACAGTCAGAAAACGAACAGATCTTAATCTTACTTTGCATAAATGTTTTGTTGGAAGTGAAAGTGCGATTACTGATTAGAGCCTTAAATTGTAGTTCTTTACCCTTTAGAGAGACCCCAAAACATAAATCTAATCCCTTCTCTATTGATTCAACCCGCCATGTTAACTCTACTTTCTTCAATAGAAAGAGAGGAATCCAAAGGAAATCTGGTACAAATGCGCTGTGCTGACCTTCACTCGCTCCAAAAGCACAAGATCCTGGAACCGCGGACTCGTACCCAATCAATTACTTGGTGGCTTAATTGATTTGCAAAGGTAATCACTGGGCACACATCCACCAGGGCAGAGTATTTGATGTTTTAATAAATGGTTTTACAGCAGAACGGGATGACTGGATCGATTCAGCCTCTACAACCTTGATTATAGCACGAGTTGGGAGAAAAACAGCAGTGTAGCAGCGAGCCGAGCCAAACGATGCGATTGGTTGGGCTCACCTTTGTTCATTGTTGACGCTGAAGTGTTGTACAGCAGCGTGGTATAGATCAAAGCTGACCACATTACTCAAATTCCTCTTACAGGAAGGAAACTGAGACCAGACGCTTACTGTAGCTCTTATAACACTGCAGAAAATGCAGTAAAATGTAAAAATAAATATAAGCCACAATTGGTCCTTAAGAGTCACCTACAATTGACCATGATGGATAGACAACACTGTTAATTCTCAAGTGCAACTGAAATTCTTTAACACTAGAAAAGCTGAGTCACTCTCGCTGATCATTGCTTTTTAAACCTTAGAGCTATTTCTGCAAAAAACAATTTCTTAGAATGATCAAAATCCTCTGGGGTTTCTGAAAGGCTTTATAATGGTTTAAATCCAAATTGTGACTTTACTATTATTTACTGTACAACTACATAGTTTAGTATTGAGAGGGGAGTCACCTGAAAGTGATGCATCTATTTAAGTAATAAACCAGCCAGCCAAACACTGGACTAATGTATTTACAGCACAGATTTAATAACAATCCAGCAGATAAGCTTCATTCACCTTAATGCCAAATTCAGACTACACAATATCAGCTCGATAATGGTCCCACCCTGTACAGATGTTGGACATCAGCAATGAAAATGAGCACTGGGTGCAAAAAAAGCTTGATGCTTGAACTGACGCAGCATACGGGACACCAGAATCTTTTTGCCATGACGTTTGACAACTTCTACAATATATTATGATGCAATAAATGATAAATAAATTGGAGTGCAGAGCTGTAAACATGGTTAAGATGCACGTTTCAGTGCCTTTGATCATCATCTGTGATGTTAAACCTCAGATTTACACACAGTCAAAAAAATTAAAAAAAAATGTGCATTGTGGTCATAATTCAGTAATAAAATTCTAGCGTGCTGAGGAGCATCTCTCCTGCGTGGCTGCTGACAGCGCTGTCAGCTGAAGTGTGTATCACACTGAACTGCAGTAGATGAACCGTTGGCAGCATCTGGTTCAAAACTAGTTTAGCTGATTTCTCTAGCATTCGGTACCGGAGCAGAGGGCACCAGAGCAGAGGGCATTGGAGCAGCAAACTCTGTTTGTAAAAGTGTATAGCTGCCATGCTGTTATCCTATGTTGCTTGTTGTACACAACTGATTACTCAAATCATCAATATTTACAGGCCAGCCCTACTGTGTACCTAAACACTCACCTTCTCTTTGAGACGGGTAAAGCCCAGCTTTACTTGATTGATAAAACTGTATATGAAAACATTTGGTGTTGATGCCATGAAGTTGAATGACACACTTTGATTGGTCGAAGTCTGCCATGTCTATCAGCAAAGTCACTGCAACAATTTATGACTATGTTCGCCTAATCTGACACAGAGATCATCTCAAAAGACAAATATATGGTGTAGTCTGATCTCCAAATAAGACATGGAAGAAGATTCATTTCAATAAGATGAATGCAGATGCATCCTTTGAATTTACTCTGTTTCTGTGTGGATGATTTATGCAAAAAATCAAAAAGAGTGTTGCCCTGACTGCTGTTTGGTGAAATAAACATTTGAAGACCAAAAGTTTCTAAAGAGATTGTAATGCTTTAATGCAATACACTTTGCATTCACATGGTACTCCTCGCATGGTTTACAGTCTCCCACACACACACACACACACACACACACACACACACACACACACACACACACACCAAAATAACATTAGGTCAATCAGTCTACAAGTCAAAACAACCACCTCATCAGATTTAACCAAACACCTACCAACCAAGTAAAATCAATACCAAAGAAAACACTTCCCACATACAGTACAAACATGCACAGGTCGCTACATTTGAAGCCATTTAAACAAGCGACAAATACTGCAGTAAAGCACTAAAGCCATGCAATCAACCATAACGCACATTTGATCCAGACACTAATAGAGCTATTCCTATGGGCTGTTGGTGGTGGCTGGTTACTGCCAATCGCTTCTACCTGTATCTGTTTAACATTGTATTAGAAAGTAACTCTTTTTTCAAAAGGTCTGGTTGCAAAATGACACGCTTGGGATCACTCTATGGAACCACTGACTGGTCAAAACCTACAGGGGACAATTGGGCTGTATTTATCTTCATTGAACAACATCTGTTGTTGAGATAGGATCACCTCAGAATTATTTTCTAGGGGCTGCTCACAACTACTTGCCTTCTTGAAAAAATAAGAAATGTTCCATCGATGAAAGCAATTAAACAAAAACACATTTTTTAAAGATTTTGTTTTTGTGGCATTTATTATACAGGATAGCTGAAGATGTGAAAGGGGAGAGAGAGGGGGCATGACATGCAGCAAAAGGGCCGCTGGTCAGAATTGAACCTGCGGCCACTGCGTCAAAGACTGTGCATGGGACGCACGCTCAACCAGGCGAGCTATCCAGGCGCCCAAAAACAATTTTTTTGTGTTAAAATATAATTCTACTCTGACCTTAAAACAACTTCCTGGACAGAGGGACTACAACAAGCGACTGTACCTTGGAGTTATGTCAGCTGTAAGGTCTCATTTAACACAGTGTAATGTGTTAAAGCCTAACAAGGTGGTTTGTTCTCACTGTGTTTGCTTTACTCCCATGAGTTCTACATGCAAGTCCTCTTGGATCTTTTTCAGATACCTTGAATAAAAACTACAATTTAAATGAGGACAAATACTCTAAAGTTAAACTAACGCCTTCACAGCTAATCAGAGGATCCTCCAGCCTCTTAGTACATAGCATCCCACCTTCACAGTCTGCACAGTGCGGTGGAAACGGCGCCTCTGGGAGGCATTTCTGAAGTTTAACATTTCCATGGGTTTACTAGTTGAAAGGCTGCCCACCAGCCAGTTTTAATTGCCTTTGGGGGCCATTAGGGCAGGTCATTCGTCACTGCAGTTCAGGGCTGCATCTGCACGCCTCACTGTGGGATTAAACCATCGGATCTGAACCACAGCCTGGTCAGACCACCACTGCCCTCCGACACGGGGAAGACAATGTAAGCGCCAAAGTGGGCGTCCTGTTTATAAACTCACACCTAGGATTGGATTTGTTTCCCCTCCCTCTGCTGCTCATGCAAGTTAACATGTGATTGTAGCTTGAAATGACCAGTCAAAAATGACTTCATTTTGTTCTCGTCTGTTTTCCAAGCATTAGGAACAGCATCTCAGTGCTGTATTTGTTGTTTTTGTATTATTAAAACTATTCTAATCCATATTTTTGAATGCAGTTGTGGAATGTACATTTACTCAAGTACCTTACTTAAGCAAAATAATAGGCATTGTATCCAAATTTATAGGGCATTAAAGCTCAGATAAAAACACTATACACTACTTGCTCAGTACCACAACTGTGGACAAACAAAGTTAGTGACTTGCTGGTAAACATGGTGGAGCATTTAGCCGATAAACAGCCAGATATTTACCTCAGGAGTTGGAGACCAGAAATGGAGCTTGTTTTTAACAATGACTTTATCTCCTCTTATCTTGTCTTTTTGAGTCAACTTTATCGATTTTATTGTATTTGTCCGTCTTTTATTGTTTAATTTTGTCATGATGCTTTGCTTTGTTATACATTTTATGCATGAATTGTGTTACAGAAATAAAGTTCCATAATTATTATAATCATCATAGTAGTCATGATCGTTAAAGGGAGTGAATACATATACGTTCAAGACAAATATGTATAAGACTTACATTCATCTGGTGTGAAGATACATGGTTTTAAATGAATGCTAATGTTGCTCCATGTCTGCTGGATGCGCAAAACGTGTTTACCATACCAAGGAGATTTCCCTGCTCTCTAACAAGTCTTGAACCAAACTTCTTTGAGCACTTTTAGTTATAAAAATGATTAGATTATATCATTTTTAAATAACCGAGAGATTAATCTGGCAATCAGAAGATGCCAAGGATGGAATGCAGCGTAAATGTTTAAAGATGGTTAACTTAGATATAGATAGAAATATATCCATCAATCGTATGTAAATGTTAATGAATTTTCCGCAGCACCATGCAGAAGCAACTGAGACACCTTGCCATCTGAAACACTAAACCTGGAATTTACACTTGCACTTGCAAAGGTCACGGACTGAGATGTAGAAATGATTTATAGCAATAATCAAATTGGCTGAGAGCAAACAGGTAATAAGCCGAGTCAGTGCTAAATCAAGACAGGCATAAAAGCAAATAAACAAAAAAAGGCTGAACTGTGAGGGAGCTAACGAGAGCTGACTGAAGGTAAAAAAGTCATTTCTAAGGAGAAAGTGATGTATTGTTGCATGGCTGTGCTGGCTGCTGCGCCGGTGGCTGCAGCGGGCCCTCAGAGAGCCGCAGTCCACCCTCACCTGATTATTTTTCACCTTGTTTACAGCGGCACTCCTTCGTGGCACTGCCTCCATCTCCCTCCCTGCATGGACCTGTCTCATTACGTCCATCTCAACAAGTCACTCAGCCGAGAGAGAGAGGGAGGGAGGGTGAGAGGGAGAGCGGAGGAAAGAGGGAGAGATGGGTAGGGGACAGGTAATACAAGGACAGGTGAGCAAAGACGATTAGAAAGCAATGAATATAGTCGGAGGAACATTGTCTAAATCCGTCCTGACAAGAGACGAGAAAGTGTTTAGTGTGGGAATCACTCTGAGCGTGTAAATTCATCTGAAGCAGGACGGGCAGGGAAGGACAAAGTAGCACCTTACATCAAGTGTGGCTCTGCTTTATATCAGGAATTATGTTCTGGAGTAAACAGTTGTTACAGCGCACGTCCACAAGCAGAGAGTCCTGCAGCCTTTTCTGCATCTCATTAGTCTCTCCTCATGCGCTGTCAGTCTCAGCCAAGGTATATGAGCTGACATGTATATTGGGCAAATTAATGTATTTTCCTGAAATGTTGTCATGTCTGGGAAATAGCATGCCCAAACTCTCAAACAGGAGCAGATTAGAGAGTGCTGGTAAAAAATAAACTACTACGCTTACAAGTTCAGTATAACAGGAAATAGCCATAGCCTTGCGCTGAGTCCAAAAGGCTCTCACCTTATCCCGCACAAAAAAAAAGACTGTGGTAAAAAGTGAGTAATACTATTATGGATTTAAATTATATCCCAAACCTAAACAAAAAAACAGATCTCTGTTACAACCGATATAGCAGACTGCATTCTCTTTGGTCAAATATATAAAACAGATGCCATGAAAATAAAGTTTGACCAGTGATCAAAGAAAACAACTGTAAAGGATATTTGTTGTTCTGATTGTTGTAGGGTTTGATGGTTCTAGTCCATTTAAACCAAGGGCTAGACTGGGACCATCTGGTCTTTTAGGGGGGGCATTTAGATTCACTCTAAAACTAAGTGCTCATTATACTAGTGACTAGGTTTAGAAACCCAAGTCAGACAGGTCATCTTTAGATCTGTACTATTGTTTTATTTTGGTGGAATACACCAAAACACATAACATCCATATAGTGTACTTCAAGACGGCGAATCATAGATGCACATATCATAGACACATGACTTACAAATGTGTTATTTATCTTCTAAGCATACAAAAATGTAAAAAATAAAATAAAAATACTACAAAGCTAAGAGATACAGATCAGTGCGCAATACTAAAAAGATTGAACACAAAAAGTATTTGCAGATTTAAAAGTTATGAACACATCAAAAAGTATCAATACATAATATCAAATACATGAATACATAACACAAAGTCAATGACTCATTATATAGCACAACTCAAAAACAAATCCAGGGTGATGACGGTCCTCAAAGCTAGCATAGACCTGCGCAGGCTCATTCACAACTCACACAATTCAACAGGTGACCGAACAACCAAGGAATGCCAAAGGGAGGAAATTAAGCCCTAATGATTCAAAGCTCTCCAGGCTCTGTCTACTCTCTGTGTCTGTAGACATTAGCAACAACACAACGGCTTTAGTGTACAGGCAAACCAAGCACAGCACATTTAGTACAGCAAGGGGTTAAATACACATAACAGACGGACAGAGGGTGTATCTGGCTTACCTTATTTGACGTCTATTCTCCTTTCTTTGGTGGAGGTGAAGTGTCCATATCAGTATAATGTCCCACTGCTTTCGCTGTGATGGCAATTTAGTTTGTTGACAGAACTCCATCCCTGCTAGCTTGCTAGCTAGCAAGCCTCACAGAAGCTGATATTAGCAACACTAGAAAACAAGCTAACATTACCTTTCCAGATTGTTTAATTTAAAATGTGCTGTTAACTTTCTATTGTTTGGTGTGTGAGGACTGAGTAGAATTAACTTTCTTTACATTTAAATACGCAATGTCTTTCCAGAGTCCCGTCCATTCCGTATCGCAAAGGCATCACAGTGACGATCCAATTGAATAAAAAAATTTAACTCAGTTTCACCTGGCGTCTCTTTGGCAGACTCCTCGTGATTGCGTCGATTTTTAGAGTGCAATATCATGTTTGACCACAAAGGCTGACCGTTGCCAGCCATTACAACCCAAGGGGGCGCTGTTTCTTTCTCTCTCGATTGAAATAATATGAAAACTGGGGGAAACTAAGGATGAGGGGGGATACAATGTACAGGAATAGCTATTATGGCCCCAGAGTGTATCTTAATATGTCTTAATATTTAGAATAAGTCACAATCAATGAATCATGAAATATACCCTGATAACATTATAGCTGCAGCAGACCACAGTTTGATTTTAGAGTCACCTATTGTTATCTGAACTATGATTTTGCGGTCTAGATTCAGTTGAAGTCAGACGGGAATTGCATCATACAATGCAATGATCTGGGTATTTACAATGTCCCTTTATGCACACATCTTTCTCCTCTGCATTGTAATGGTCGCATGTTACCAGTACATAAACAAATTTGTTCAGCCTTTTGAAGTTGCACTCACCAAATTAAAAGTAGTTTTGATCCCAGCAGTGAAGAATGTACAAAAAGACTCAAAACACAAATTTCCTTCATATAATATCATCAATAATGGTTTATGATAATAACTGCAGCACAATCGTCATTTTCATAGTGTAAATTGAATTCTCTGTCATGAAAAATCTTCAACCTTGAAGTTTATTGTGGGGGTCTCTTTGTTTATCATCATATGTAAGTAGTATTGTGGTTAATCAATGAAATAAAATATGGTTACATCAAGCAATCATACAAGTAGAAGTTTGACCTGCTGCCCATTAGGCTAAATAACCAATGAGTAAATGCAATACATGAAATGGCCCAATGAGCAAATGAGTTTCACAGCTCATTATCAAGGGCAATGTTCAAGTGCAGCCAGTCGGAATTTGAGTCTGGACCATAAAGAACACCCAATGGGACATGGTTGACTTTACACAAATGTTTCTATTTTTCACATACAGTATACTGGAACATTCTCTCAATAACATTTTCTCAATTCTTTTTTAATGAAATGAAGTTGCTTCCGTGCGGCCGCAGATAGCGTCTGCCTACTTGCAGGCCTGCTCAAAAATTCATTTATCCCAACTGCCACTGGCCTTTTAAACAAAGTAAGGTATATAGTTTTATGTTTTATTTATTTATTGCCTTTTTGATGTATATGTTATGCTTCATTTGTCTCCCTGTGTTTTTGT
Organism: Gymnocephalus cernua; assembly: GCA_023631565.1. Classification (NCBI taxonomy): domain Eukaryota; kingdom Metazoa; phylum Chordata; class Actinopteri; order Perciformes; family Percidae; genus Gymnocephalus; species Gymnocephalus cernua. The sequence continues at coordinate 17,895,403 of CM042447.1, read as the reverse complement.
GATTCTTACTTGTCTGGTCAGGTGTGTGGTACTGCTGGCTGTAAATGAAATTGCCCCTTGGGGAAAATAGAGTTTTGTTTGAATCCTGAAGTGGAATAATGGCACAAAATACCAAGTTTCCTAATGCATTTTTGACCTTTTTCATGCAATGTTCCATAGGAAAAAAAGTACCTGTGATCACAGATGGATGTTAATAAAAGTAATACAACTGTTCCATCTTAACGGTATCATTGGATATAGAAGCAGGTTAAAATGTCTGACAACCTGTCCATGCGTGTCTTGCATGCTTCATCTTGACATTGTGTTGGATGAAGCCGTGCATCTCATGCTGTCGCCGACCCCGCGGATCATCGATCAGTCCCTCCAGTTCCTCGGAGGCCTTTCGTGCACCGCCGCCACGGCTGCGATTAGCTTGTCACTCTCCACATTTCTGGAGCAGAACTAATCAGACTGGAGAAGAGACTCGCCCCACTGCTATCCATGCGTGACTTGTCCTACCAATGTATGCAAGCGATGAACAGAAGCACAGCAGAATTGGATTTTATTTCCACAGTCTCTCTGGTGTGCTGATGGAAAGCAGATCTGTTGTGCCGTTAGAGACGCATGGAGTTCATCTGTCTTCTGTGTAATTGATCTGCTAGAGTGAATGAGTGTATCGAGAGGTGATTATATTGTAATTAGCAGGTTTAAACTGATATATTAGTCTATTAGATACTGACTGTAAGCCAGTCAAGTTGTCTGAGATGACGGAAAACAGTCTGGACTCTTTCCTATGATTTTTTTCCTATGAAGTTTAAAGTCAAAGTGAAATCTTTTTGCCAAGAAAATCAAGACATATGTATCCTTAGTTTTAGTTCTGACTTCTATACCTATTTGGTCAAAATGGCAATGATAAATTGCAAAAATAATACATTTAAAGCTATAGTGCACAACTATTTTATATTAATGAATGTCCGTTACATTCAAGCCATTGCCAAATGAGTTGATACAAAGCTAATTAAGCTCTACAAAACTCTCTGTATTTCTCAGTATCGCGCACAGAAGCTCCAGTGATGCGTTTTACATACAAGGACAACAGCAACGGTCAGCTTTGGAGACTAAGAACATACAACTTACAAGACAATTACCTCTTCTGAAGAGTCCATAATGTTTTTTTTTCTCATTTAAATTTTTATTGAGTTCTTAATAGCAGAGTATATGAGTACAGGGTTGGTCGTACGTTACAGAATCTTGGCATAAACATATGACATGTCACAGAGGAAAAATAAAACTTGAACAATAAAGTAAGAAATGTCAGGGGGAAAACCAGTCTGCAGAAGGACAATGAGGCTATGCTGTGTTTAGTATTTGTGTTTAGATTTCTTAGGTTGAGTTTTCATTAGCCCTTGTGTAGGTCCAAAAGAGATCCGAAGAGGTCATCCCATCCTCCTTGCTAGCCGACATTTTGTGAAGCATAGACTCATAAGATGCTGTCTCCACCATTGCATCAGTCCAGTCTTTCAGATTAGGAGATACAGCAGTTTTCCAGCGTCTTCAAATGTGACCAAGCCCACCATAATGACAGAGAAAGTTCTTTTTGATATATTCGGTATTTGTGATCTGTCCCCTAGTAAACATACGGCAGGAGACAGGGGAATCACTGAACCTGACCAGTTATTCAGGAAGTCCACAACTTTGACCCAAAATTGACTCACTAGTGGACATTCCCATACACAGTGGAGAAAAGTTCCTACCTCTGTTTTACACTTCCAACACATATTATCATTCATCATTTTCATTCTATGTAATCTCACAGGGGTATTATAATATCTATGCATGATCTTATATTGTGCGAACTTCCCTCTTGCTTCCCTTACATACTTCCCGCAGTCTGCTAGTACAGCCAACCATTTCTCCTGTGTAAAGTTATTACAGGTCTATTATTCTCAGGTCTCTCTGCCATAACAATTTCACATTAGGAGGACTTACCGCTTACTGAATAGTTTGTTAGTCTATAGAATTGCGAGGCCGTGCAGCGTTCCTGTGACGCATTCAGATATTCCAAAATATCGTTTTCTGAGTGATTACCAATTCCAGATTTTACACAGTCCCTGATCTGTAAGTATTTCCAAAAATGTTGTTTGCTTTCGAGTTTAAATTGATGCGATAATTCCTCATAAGACATGAATTGTCCATTTTTGTACAGGTCTCCTATAGTACATACACCACTTGAACGCCACTGCCTCCAATACACTGACCTTTTACCAATATGTATGGCAGAATTCAGCCACAATGAAGTATATTTCTGTACATATTGCGACAGCTTATACATTTCTGTACCTTGGCCCACACTTCCCTAGAGTGCACAAGAATTGGATTTGTTGTTTTACTTTGTTGAGACAGTTGCTACTTTGGGCTAAATGGTAAACATAACTCATTCTCAATCTCCATCCAGTCTAGCTTGTTGTCTGTCTGTTTGGCTAATTTATTTATTTATTTTTTATTTTATTACATTTATATAGCGCTTTCTCATAGACACTCAAAGCGCTTGGGGGGGAACTGCTCTCTAACACCACCAATGTGTAGCACCCACCTGGGTGATGCACGGCAGCCATACAACGCCTTACGACGCCAGGCGCCAGGCGCTCACCACACATCAGCTAGTTAGGGAGGGGAACATATTTTTAGTGGGGGAAACCGGAGCACTGCACTTGTTTTTAATAGCCCTCTTATTAACTACACCAGTGATTCTCACTTGTTTTTGTTTTTGTTGTATTTACATATTGTAATTTGGGTATTGTTTCATGATCAGAATATTTATTTGTACTGTAATTTCTTGAGATTGTTTTGATTACCTGTTATTCGTGCTGTAATCATTGGAAAAGAGAGCTTGCTCTCAGTGGCTCTCCCTGAATGAATAAAGGTCATAATAATAATAATAATAATAATAATAATAATAATAATAATAATAATATTAATAATAATAATGTTCTCCAGGTGGTGTAGAATTTTGGTACCGGCTGACAATATTTGTATTGCTAGATTGGCGCAATATCTGTGTGCACTAAAAATCATAATATCACCTCAATTCCAACGGCCACAAAGGTTTATACCACTCCAGCTCGGGTGCAACGCAGTTAGCCGTCACTTAGTACAATCTGTGTTTTGAGCACTCCCTACATTACTCTGTGATTCCAAGCATTGGTCAATGTTGCTGGTCATTTGTCCTTGCAACAACTGGACCGTTAACCCTAGTTAGACCCCCTTGTTTGTACAAGACTGTATATAAAGTAGTCTTGCATTGCCAGACCTTCCTCCACAATGCTGCAGAGAAGGGTCTGGCTAGTCTACACAGCATTCCGGCATGGTTTATTGGCATTTCTTTAAACCAATCACAATCGTCTTGGTTGGCGCTGAGACCCGGGCAGAGCCACGGTGCCTCTGCAAAATAGCCTCGAGAAGGAACTTGTTTTGGTGGAACGTGTACGTTCAAAGGTTGTTTTAGTCGTGCAACAGAAAACTCAGATTGGACAGATAGTCTAGCTAGCTGTCTGGATTTACCCTGCAGAGATCTGAGGAACAGTTAACCATAGTCCTCATAAATACACTGGAGTTTAAAATTACAACACAAAGGATATCTACCTGAAAAGAAGGACATACGGCAGAATTTCCGGCAGCAATAGAGCAATCCCAAAAGTGGAAGGTCGTGGATATAGACTATATATAAAGAGGTTTGTTTTAGGTGTAACAACCAAAGCATGAGTATGCAGGAACTGTGAATGACTCGGCCAGTGTTGAAATACATGAACAAAAATGGTGCACTCACATAATGACTGTTTACATGCACAAAATATTCAGGTGTTTGCCCTTATTCTATAAAAAGACAATATTCCTCCGAAGCTTTTTACATGGCTGATGAAAATGAACATTCCACGAATATTCTTGTTTACATGCAGCCATGCAAAGTGGGAAAAGTGGGAATCAGTCATAACATTAGCATGCTAAATTAGCTATCTTCCTTTTTTTGAGTGGAGGCATGGCTAGCTAACAATTAGCAGATATTTCCATAAAATGTTTTTATCCTCTTTTATTAAATGGAAGAAATTGACACAATAGCTGTAGTATCATAATAGTATCTACTTACATAAAAGTGAGGATAATTCATCTTTCTGGTCACACACACAGGAAATGTTCTGAACTGAATTGTCTGATAGAGAGATGAGAGGAGCACACATTTCTATGAAATCATTGATTTCAATTTAAAGTGAGTGCATTTTAAGTGCTTTATATCCACATTAAAAGACCTGGTCTGAAGCCAGTGTGAGAATAAAATAAAAAGCAGTCTGTGTAGGGATGTTCAGGTAAGAAATAATGCAATCACACCACTTGTTTTTTTGTTATCTTTCCTATGATTCAATGAGTCACGTACCGAGTCACGTGGGAGCAACAAGGCTCTGCATGGACAAATTAACAATTCAGCTCCGGGATAAAAGTTTCTCACTTACATGCTTGGCCCCAAAAGTACTCTATTCTGTGCAAACATTTTTCTTTTGAAACGAATTCAGTGCTGCATATTTGGCCGCATAAAATATTAACAGTCTTTTAATATTTTAGTGCAAATAATGAGGGCTCTTGACCTCTGTATTTAAATTTAATCATTACATGCAGAATTTATTAACTGCATTTTACCTTGTCTGTCTAGGAAATGTTCCCAGCAATGTTCCCAGGAAGTGCAAAGTGATGAAGAGGCCTGTCTCCCCATAATAGATGAAAACAATTGAAAAATCATCAGGCAAAATTTGTCATGAAGTACCCTATTTTCTTAGGGGAAAATCCACTAACACAAAATCTATCCACTAAATGAGCAAGCCTCTGAATCTGATTACTTAACTAAGAATTGGACCAAATGTTTTGCCTTTGGACTCTTTAGCTATAAAAAAAAAAAAAAGGTGGAAACAGTGGGACTGTGAAAAGGTAAAAGGGGCCAAGCACGAAGTGTGTGACAGCTCCATCACAGACGTGCTGAAGGTCAGCTGCAACGTAATTGCTGCGTCCCGTTCCCATTTGTCTAAACCGGGGCATTTGCGTTCAAAAATCAGCTGCAGGTGAAAAGGCATTTGGCTGCCTGTCATCCTCAGTCACCTTCATCCTGACCCATATCAGCACAGAGCCATGACAGGCGGCCACAGATACAGCTGCAGCCAGAGACACGTCTATATATATTTACATCCATCTCTCTCACACACACACACACACACACACACACACACACACACACACACACACACACACACACACACACACACACACACACACACACACACACACACACACACACACACACGCGATTGCATTTTAATGTAATAGGAATGTGAAGCTAATTACTTAAAACATGTGCATTCTGTCTGATTGTGCATGAATGACAGTACAGTTTAGCTTGTTGCAAACAATAGGGTGATTGTACCATGTATTTGTTCTATTTCCCGGATTAGAAATGACACACATTTCATATTTATTTAAAGGAGACGGGTCACCCAAACATACATTTTCTCACTTTCTGTGAGGGGTGTCCATGCAGATATTGGTTTTGATGGTTTTTAGATATGCATCTCAGATGTCTGCCTCCACCACAATAAAATCCTCGGACCATTACCAACAGTATCCATTGGAATTACGACATCTTCTACCAGAGAAAACTATTCACAGTGAGTATTATTATCTTGGGTAGCAAGGACACTGTTCCTGAGAAATTAAGTTGCTGTTGAATATTTCGAAATTAAATCTTTTCAGCACAATTTCTATTACTGCTTCTTTGCTTTTTTCACAAAACATTTTGGGATTTTTTTTTCCTTTCATGTTTATTTAAATAGGGACAGATACTACGGTCTTTTCACCCCGACAGCAATAAATAATTTATGGACTCTGAAAAAGGAGCGAAAAAGATCCGTCATCTGTAGCTGCTGTAATCCTGTCAAAACGCCCACCAATCACTGCCTCATGGTCGCTTGGAAAAAAACAATGAAATGAATAGTTTGAGAAATATGCATATTTATTTTCTTGCAGAGAGTTAGAGGAAAAGCTCAAACCAGGAGGCAATTAGCTTAGCTTAGCATAAAGTATACAGAAGCATGGGGGGAAACAGCTAGCCTGGCTCCATCTAACCTCAAAAATACAGCAGCACCTCTAAAGCTTACTACAACAGAAAGTATTGTGATATCCCAACACAATGCTGTAACTATTTTGTGGCTAACAAGCCAGGCGGAATTACTTTTTGGAGTCTTGTCCTCAACGTCTCAAAATGTCGAACTGTTGCTTTAAACTTTTGTTGGCAAAGAAAACATAACACAGATAAGATAGCTAACTTTTTATTGCAATATAGATAAATAATGAATTGTTAAAAGGTTCAGTTGATGATAAGTTTTTCTCATAATTTGCTGTCACTACTGTATATCCTGACAGTTGTACACAAGACAAATTATCTGTGGAAAAAAAATCATATAAAAGGTTTTTATAAACGTTACCAACTGCAGCTTTAGCTAGTAGCTAACCGGGAAAGCTATCCACCAGCAGCATCGAGACAGGGTAGGTGAATTAAAACAATGTCTGAGTTGAAAACACATCTTGTTGTCATGTAAGGGCCCTGTTCATGTTGCACAGACATTTTAATTGCATTTTGTGTCTGTTAAGAGGCACAAAGGCACTCTAAAGTCTGCCCTGACAACTGCCGTTTTAGCTGAGTGGAAGCTAGTGGAGGTACCTGCAGCTTCTCCATGTAGCCTGCACCAATTGGGGTCGGTGGGTTTTTCAATTGAAAGTACACGCATATTTATAGCGATCAAGATTAACGTAACAATTGGCTGGAATTCTCCTTTAAGACAATCACCACTTATAAACTTTGCCAGGCATACTGTAGGTCCTCTATTTGCTATGATTTACACAAATCAAATGGTGAACTAAAGTACATATTACAGCCTGAGTTAATTTGCATAATATATTCTGGATTTATTAATTTCCTAACTTGAAAATGTATAGCTATGTCATGATCGTGGTAAAGGTGAGGGTATGTTATTTTAGTGCTTTTAGATTCAACTTCAGATGAAGAAAAGTAGTTTGGGGTTAGAGGTTTGAGGTCATATTGCACTCAAGCTGTGTGGGTGACTGCTGAATCACCTTGGTGTGTGCACGGCCACTCAACTGAACTGCTATCAGCTTTATTTCAGCTCTATATTGTATAATATTCGCTGCTCAGTGATATATTTTTGAGCGGAGACTTTCAAACAAAATGCTGCCACTGTTAATTCTAGTTGTTGCTCTGCTTCACCGGGACAAGCCAGTGATTAGCAGCAGCTGCAGACATATTTTCTGTCAGTAAATTAGCTAAACAACATCTGACATTATTAAACTTGCAAAAGTGAGAATGCAAACAAGTGAAAACACGAGGAACAAGTAAATTATTCAAAGTGTTGACATGCTTTTGTGTGGAGGATAATATCACTACTGTATGTGTTTGGCAGGAATACTTGACTCTAGTCAGCGTAGTTGGAGATACTGTACACTTATGTGTGAGTGCTTGTTTTCCTTCAGAAGAAGCCATTTGCTGCTGTTCACATACTCGTTCAGCATGAAAAACAGCTTCAACCGAATGAGCTAATCCATCACGGTAAACAGGGAGAAAGTTGTTGTTTTATCCTTATTTCGCTGAGCCAAGTTCAGTGTTTTCATATCAGTGCTGCATAATGTTACTCTCTGCTCGGTATCAATCACCTGACACCCACATAAAGAAATGGAAGCAGGTAATTTCAAGCAAGGTTTGAAATCCAATTGCATATACTGCAAACTGCTTTAGGGGATGTAAACCATACATACACAGAGGTAGCTTATTTCTTCTAATCTGTTTATTTAAAATGTCTCTTTCTCTGAAGCACTGTAACTAGTGTTTTCAAAAGTCTAATATAATTGAGAAGTTATTAGAAATGGAGTGTATTTCAAGGCCCAGAAGACGCTGTTTTCTCTCATAAAACTCTACTGGGTGAGCTAGAGGTCGCCCCTTGCGTGCATTGTTTTAAAGAGCTCTTATAGTTTCACAAATCACAAGATATCCCTTCACCAGAATACAATACAAAGACACATTTACACACAGTGCATACAAGGGTGCAGCATAAAAGCAGCAATATTCTGTTCTACCCTGTGGAATTGAACACATACCTACAGCAGCGCAAGGTTACATGACACATTGTACAAACAATTTCAGACATGCACTTCATCAAAACGCCATGCCTCCTCTTCACAATGGGAGATATGCTGTCAGCAAGTGACAGCAATGTCACTTACCCGCTTGTGTTTTGTTCACATCGAGGCTTGCACAGCTTTTGTTGAAAAGATGTCGGAAATTGAAACACACGTATACGTGAATCACCAAAAGTAGACAATTTACATTATAAAAAATGTACATCACTAATACAATTGTTTTCTTCTGTTTAATTCTCATGAAGTAAATATGAGTCATTTTAATGAAGTGTTGGCTTTTCCCCTTAACATCAATATCCTGATATTAATTAGCTTTGCCTTAGTGACTACATGCCAGCTAGTGATTCTCAGTAATCAGATTTAATTACTGGTGGAATGTTTCAGTCAGAAATTAGTAAGTTAATAACTCAGTGGGTGGAGCAATTCTTTTTATCAAACAAAAGTTCCTTTGTAGCCTTGGAAATAATAACAATCTCAACTAAAGGTTTACTTGCTAACTTTCTCCAGGAGCTTTTAACAATAGGCTATCACATTATCTACTACAGCTAAAAGCCTCCCCAAAAAGCTAGTGACTTTGAGTTTTGTCAAACTGCATTTTCCTTTTAACCTAACACGGACACGTAGAAACACTCAAAGGACTCAAAGGACCTGCAAGACAAGGGTCACGTAGCCAACGGAGGCAGCCGAGCTAGCACTGGTGCTACAAGAGCCAGCTTAATAAGCTAGCATGTTTACTGACAGTTGACCATTGCCTGTGGGAACTACACATTCTTGGCTGCGTATTTCACAATGTTATGAGTTCATAAAAAATATTATTAAGAGTTAACTGTGAAAGGGTTATTAGAAATTAGGTTAGCTGTCTTTTCATGAAAATAACCTTGAGCTGTAATTTTTTGTCTGGATGCCCCACCTATTGAAGAATAGTGCTCTGGTTTATTGGCATTTCTTTAAACCAATCACAATCGTCTTGGGAGGTGCTAAGCCCCGGACACAATGAAGGTGCCTCTGCAAAATAGCCTCGGGAAGGAACTTGTTTTGGTGGAACATGTGTACGTTTAAAAGTTGTTATAGTCGTGCAAGAGAAAACTCAGATTGGACAGATAGTCTAGCTAGCTGTCTGGATTTACCATGCAGATATCTGAGGAGCAGTTAACCATAGTCCTCAGAAATCCACCGGAGTTTAAAATGCCAACAGAAGGAAAGCGGAAGGTGTGGGACATCCGGCCTAAAAAGACGGACATCCGGCGGAATTTCTGGTGGCACCTGAACAATCCCAAAAGTGGAATGTCATTGATATACACTACAGTACATGTAGCACAGCTAGCAAGAAAGCATGCTTCCAGCCTACCACGTCCATGTGGCCATTGCATTGAAGGACAGAGCGGTCCCTCTGGAGTCTCCCTGTGGACAAGAGGCCCTAGATCAATTCATATCAGCAGATCCGCCACCATGAAAATTTAAGATCGAAAGCTCTGGAAAGAAGCTAGTAAGTGGCCCATGAGTTGGGATTGATTTTACAAACATTGTTTCTATAGCTAAGTAAATAACGTTAAAACAAATCTAAAGTAAGCGGGAACAATATTATTGATTGTAAGAAAATTAAGTCACTGCCATGATACATTTTTGAATTATAATTGACTAGTTTTCCATCAGTTAGCTAAATAGCCATCTCAGAATCTGTGGCTGAGTTGGGTTGAGTGAATGTAATATAGAGTGGGGGCAGAGTAAGAATCAGATGAACAAGCAGAATAAATTGGAAACAGGACAAAATAAAACCAAATACAGAATGAAAAAAAAAATTGTGATAAGCGAGAAGATAGGAACATGTGTGTGTCTGAGCAGGGACAAAGAACACCCATAAGACCTTGATTCTACAAGAAAAGATGGATAGGGGAAATTGATTCCTATGAGTCTTTCACCTGCAATCAGATACTGTACAAATTGCCTTTTGTCGATTCGTAATTATATAGGTGAATGATTTCCTAACAAAGCTGTGGGAGTGATAAAATGTGCTTTTTTGCTGATGCCTGGGTTAGCCATGCAAGGTGGAGAAAAAAAGCACACAGGAGGCTTACATCTAAATAAGTGATGGAGGGGAGGGGGCTTTCTATCCCAGAAGTGTGAATATCGTCTTAATAACAAATCTCGGCCCGTTCAGCAGAACAGTGTTACACTTGTCATGGACAAATTTCCATTTCAGTCAACATGACCTCAGGCCTCGGATTTTATCCACAGCTTGAGAATGTAAAAATACATTTGTCATTGTACGAGTTCATGCTCCGACTACTGTCAGTGACACAGGCATGGATTGGATTTGATCTGTCTTCATTAAAGAGATAGATAGGGAGTGATGAGAACATACTTATTGTGTCCTTTACATCTTTGTACTTTACACTGGAGAACATCTTGAGGAAAACAGCAGACAATGTTACATCCCAAACATTGAAATAACAGAAAACAGACTGATGCATTCTGATCCTAAAAGGTGAAACACCTTTCTGTTCTCCCACTGTGGCTTGTCTGAAACCTTAACAGTGCCCTGCTGTGGGCCTCTGCTCCTTGAATAATTTTTTTTTCAGGAAGAATGTATGACTGCATCAGCTGATGATAGTGCCGGGGAGAATGAAAAATGGCAAAGCCGATAGTTCTCGCTTTATCTTACAACCCCAAATCAGAAAAAGTTGGGACAGTATGGAAAACACAAATAAAAAAAGAAAGTAGTGATTTCTAAATGTACTTTGACTTGTATTTCATTGCAGACAATACAACAGCACATCATTTAATGTGTTCCTCATGATTTTTAGTGTTTTTGTTTCAAAAAAACTAAATTCCTATTTTGGTTCTTGCAACACATTTCAAAAAAAGTTGGAACAGTAAAGCATTTACCACTTTGTAATGTTGCCATTCCTTTTCACAATACTTAAAAGACGTTTAGGGACTGAAGACACCAAGTGATGAAGTGTTTCAGGTGTAATTTTGTCCCATTCTTGCTGCAAACAAGTCTTGGGCAACAGTACGGGGCCTTCGTTCAAAATGCGCCACGCATTCTCTATTGGAGACAGGTCGGGACTGCAGGCAGGCCAGTCAAGTACCCATATCCTCTTCCTCCGCAGTCAGGACTTTGTAATGTGTGCAGAATGTGGTTTTGCATTATCTTGTTGAAATATGCATGGACGTCCCTGGAAAAGATGTCTTCTTGAAGACAGCATATTGTACTCCTCTCTATGTACTTTTCAGCATTAATGGTGCCATCACAGAAGTGCAAGTTACCTTTGCCAAGGACACTGACACAACCCCATGCCATGACAGACCCTGGCTTTTGGACTTGTTGCTGGTAACAGTCTGGATGATCCTTTTCTTCTTTGGTCCGGAGCACACAACGTCCATTTCTCCCAAAAAATACCTGAAATACTGATCCATCTGACCACAGTACACGTTTCCACTGTGTGATGGTCCATCCTAGATGCCTCCGAGCCCAGAGAAGTCAACGGCGCTTCTGGACACTGTTAACATAGGGCTTCCTTTTGGCACAGTACAGTTTTAACTGGCATTTGTGGATGGAACTACGTATTGTGGTACTTGACAAAGGTTTGCCAAAGTAGTCCTGAGCTCATGTGGTGATATCGCTTATAGATGAATGACGATGCTTGATGCAGTGCCGCCTGAGGGATCGGAGATCACGGTTGTTCAGCTTAGGCTTGCGCCCTTGTCCTTTATGCACTGAAATTCCTCCTCATTCCTTGAATCTTTTAATTATGTTATTCACTGTTGAAGGTGAAATAAGTAAATGTCTTCCTATCTTTCTTTGAGGAACATTGTTTTTAAACATTTCAATAATTTTCTCACGTATTTGTTGGCAAACTGGTGATCCTCAGCCCATCTTTGCTCCTAAAGGACTAGGCCTTTCTTGGATGTATATTTACAAATGAAATTAAGTTGACCAGACAAAACATGAAATATTTTGTGTTCACATTGTCTGCAATGAAATACAAGTCAAAGAAAATCACTACTTTCTTTTTTTATTTGTGTTTTTCATACTGTCCCAACTTTTTCTGATTTGGGGTTGTATTTGCCACCTCTGTCTCAGGTGAATTGCATGAGATTCAGTTATTGTCATGGAAATGCTGAAATATTCCAAATTAAATGTTTAACTACTCATGCAGGTGGCATTCCACAATATCCTTATATGTGCCTTAAGAAATTAGCCACATATCCATGCACTCTGGACCTGTATATCCACACAGATTTCTTCTGTTTAAACTGAATACAAAACAGCAGTCTGATTAGGACACTTTGAGCTGCAATACTGTATAAGAGCCAAAACCTACTTTAATGTTTTGTTAAGTCACTAGTTTTCATAATATTGCTGCCACAGCAGTTTTAACTTGGAGAACATTTCAAACTTAAAGCTGGACTAATCAATATTTTAATATCAATGTATTAAATGACTATGTGTTATGTGAAAGGTGTTGTTTGTAGTGACTAACCCGAAGGAAATCATCACCTTACTGTGCAGTTTACCTCACCTCTATGGAGCAAACTCAGTGACTAGCTAGTGAACAAAATAAGTGGCTAAAGAGCCAGCTATTTCCCTGAGAAGCTGGTGTAGACCAAAATGGTGCTAAAAGGAGAGGGAGTATTGGAATAAAATCACCAGGTGGTCAGAAACACAAACCCAAATGAATGCTAATGTTGCCCTGTGTCTGCTGATGTATACAACAAACAGGCAATTGTTTGCTAGCAATTTACATGTTAACTTTGGTTAAGTACAATAACATCTGACAGAAAAGATGATGGCAAAAACCTACGCAATATAATCCAAGTTGTAATAGCCTAGAAGTATCCTTTAACAATGGGAAAGCAGTTAACAAAGTTGGTACTTGATAGAGATTTGATTCTCTGCCTGAACCCGATTGGGCTCTATGGGCCTGGCTGTAATTTCTCAAAATTCCCCCAGGCAAGTTGGGTTTGTGCAAATTTTCTGGTGTTTTCTCTTTTTTTATAATCTGTGTAATGTCTAAATAACATAAGGACGGTGTACTGCTGTATAACTATTCCACTTACATGCATGGATAAAAAAGCAGTGAAAATTCTGGGTTTTAATCAGGCTCGGGCCCAAAACTGCTGCCGTTTTTTGGGTGTAGGTTGGGCTTGGACAGAAACTGTGCTGGCCTTTTTTTGGGGCAAGATCATAGCTCTGTGACTGTTGTTTTGGGATATAGCACAACTACAAAATGGATGTGACTTATTTTGCTGTGTTTTCTCATGTGAATCTTTCTCACATTGTTCAGTGCATACTGGCATACTGGTTTCCTCCCAGAATAGATATGAGCAGTGTGAATGAAGGCTTAGAGAGAGCTGCATCAGCTTCCTTAAACCCTCGCCTGGCTATCTCTTCACCGTCCCACACCAGAGGTTTGACAGAAACATGTGCACATTTTAAGAAGCAGTCTGGATTTCTAGATGGGCAACTGTATTCATCTCTGTGAGAGAGAGAGAGGGGGGGGGGGGGGGAGATATTGTCTACCTACCCTGCAGCCAAAATAAAAACCCAGTGGGAATTTGGAAGTCAAGACACTTTACATGCAAATTACTTTGTACATTCAATACTACTTTGTGTAGTAAAATGAAAGAAAATAGTAGAATTAAGAAATGTGTTTTTAGCTGGAGTGACAGATAGTTCTTTGCAGCATTTGATGTACAGCTGAGTGCGGGTGTGTTCTTTGTATGTGTTTTCGGTTTCATTTTCCAAGGGTGAAATGGGATCGGTGATAAGACTGCAAGAAGGAATAGTGCGTCTTCTGTCTCACATTTTCCCATTGCAGTGGGACTGACCCCCAGCTTCGCCACAGCCGACACGTCTTCAGATATTAAAAGATTATGCCGGTCAGAGGTTACAAAGATTGTGACAAGTAACTGAGACATGAACAACAATCTGAGCGCGGATATATCTCATATTGGTTTTCTGCCGCGTCCCTTTTATCACATTCTTGTTGTAGAACACGTTTCTAAGCGTCAGTCATGGTTCAGCAAGTCTATTTTGGTTGGTGTGTGTTTGGTTTTAGCAGCACACTCTGAACTCTGTGTTCACAGCCAGGATGTTTTCTGAGCTCTGCAGTGTTTCCTTCTTTACTTTGTTCAGCTGAGAATGCTGCAATTTCCAGCAAACGACAACACAGAGAGCCCTGAAAATGAGAGTTTGGCGTGGTTCATTAAATGTACTCCGAGTCCCAACCAACTATATCAAATGGCCCCAAAAGTTTGAGGTAGGGTCATAATGTTTTAATTTGTTTAGCAATTGAGCAGAAAGAGGACTGCTGTTGTAATTTACCGTCATTTGACACCTTTTGTCAAACTTGAATAACATGTGGACCAGGCAGGTTGACAAAAGATGTGTCATTAAGTGTAATTGGACACATACTGTAGAATCTTGCAGAGGCATGTATTGCTCTGATTTTATGCTGCTGAGTAAATAAGTGTTTGGCACAAAAAACAGCATTTGCATTTTTAATTTGCTACAGAATCATCAATCCGCAGTGCCCAGAGACACAACTGTGGTTTAAGAGTCTTCACTTTGGAGTAACATGGAAGCCTTGAGGCCTGCAATTCAATTTACAAGAGATCCTGCAGCATGAAATGAGTGGGTTAAACAGGAAAAACAGTATTTCAAATGACATGTGATATGATGATGCCTGATAGTTATGGGTTCAAACTGAAAAGACACAAAAAATAAAAAACAAAACTGATAAAAATGCTATTAAATAAATAAAAAAGGGATCAAACCGAATGCAAAGAGAAAAAAATAAAAATGCCAACCAGAATGACATGCCAAGCAAAGAACCAACCCAAATAAGGCCAAACAAAACTAATGAGCAATACCAAACACACAGCAGGTACCTACAGCTTCATAAAAGCACAGCAAACCCTGATTTGTCAACATTTACTGTGACTTCAGAAGAAAATTAGTGGCCAAAAGAAAGCAAATACAATTTCTCAAACAGAAATCCCTTCAGTAGTAAAAAACAAATAAGTCCTGCAGTACTTCTCAGCCTCCCAGCATATTTATGCTACAATTACATAATATGCAAATGTGAGAATTCATTTCAAGTTTATTTAATTAAAATACAGCCCATATGTCACCAAAACTGTCCAATAAACGAGCTGGAGTCATGTTTTTTTTTTTTTTTTTTTTAGTTTGTAGAGTTTTTTATTGAGCATATATATATTATACAGTTTTCAATCAACAATAGAGAAGAGGCTTCAGTATTTTGTATAAATGTACATATAAACCAAAACAAAACTGAGAAAAAGAAACAAACATTGCGGGAGCAGGATACAATTTTGTAGTAAGAAGTAAAATAAGAGTCTATACAAATAGAATAAAAGAAAGTATTTATACAGATACTGATTGTAAGAAGTATATGAAGGGTTGCCAAGTATTGTAGAAACCTGAGAGATTATCCTTCAGCAAATATCTAATGTTTTCCAAATGTAAGGTATTGGATAGATCGCGGAGCCACATTTTGTCAGTGGGTATCGCCGGCCCTTTCCATGACTTCAGAAGTAACTTTTTTGCAGTGATGAGAGAGTAAGAGACTAACCGCTGCTCGGCTGAAGTCAAATTCTTGAATAACTGCGATGTGCCAAGGATAGTTAGTAATGGTTCCGGTGACAATCTAGTCTTGAGAATTTTTGACAGTATTGGAGTCATGTTAATGGTGAGCCCCTCTTGGCTTATAATTGATCAGTGTCAAACTAAACAACACAAAAAAGCCCAAAACTGAACTTTTCTGGTCAGGTCTAGACTAAAGTAAATGAACAACAGGTGTGATTGCACCCTCACTACTCAGATGGGAAAAAGCTCCTGGTGTGGTGCATCCTGCTCGGTGTGGTTACATGGCAACAAGACCCTCCAACCTCAAGAGGTCAGTCACACGGGAATCCTGGGAAGCTGGGCTGTCAGATCCGGCAGCCACTCAGGCGTAGTATGAAGTATCGGGGGAAAAGAGACAGTCAAACATGGATGGTTGGAGTGATTAAAGTCGGCAAATGGTTACAACATCAGCACTAGTTTATAGACTTAATTTGCTAGCATTTCATCATCAATCAACACACTTGCAATCAGTCGCTTACGGCATTTATATCAGATAAAAAATATTTTTTTAAACTTAACACACAGGCACATGTGTGTTCACTCAAATTCCCAAAACCCATCAGCTATACTCCCCGTCCTGCATTACTGTCACACCACTCTGTGCTTGATTCCAGAGCTCCCTTCCTCCTCCCTGGCAGCCATCTCAGTGTTTTACCGGGGTTAAACTGATACTCTCAGAGGCCGGATGGGTGGCGAGAGCCCACACTGGCAGGTGGGAGCCAGGGTTTCAAGGGATGCAATTAATCTCAATCAAAATTCCCCTTTTAGGTGTGATTAGAAACAAGCTGGCCTAAGGAGAGAGGCAGAGAATTTCAGCAGCGGGACAGCCGTACACTGAGACCAGGGATAATTTGTCTCGCTAACGAGGATGTAATATTGATCAGGATGTAGAATGAGATCATACAGCCTTGGTAACATATTCTCCTTCATATTGATTTCAAATATTAAACCAGGTCACAGCTTCAAATAGTAGCTGATTTGGTTTAGGACAGTTTTAGCTTTAGTCATAGGGAGGCCCAAAGTGGTCAATATTGAATAAATAAATAATTTCATTTTTGTTTCATGCATATATTTTTACACAATTTAAAAATATGTGTATTCATTTCATGTAGTCAACTAGTCCATAACATCTTATTCATAACTTTATCTGTGAAGCAGGGGCATAGGCAGAAATAGTATTTTGGGTGGGCCAGTACAAAAGTGAGTGTGCCATTTTCAAAAAGACTAGAAGTAGCAAAAAGGACAAACTGAAAAAATAGCAACACTTTTACCTTCCAACATACTGCATTACAACGGCAATAGCAGTACTGTCTCTACAACATGCTCAACCAACAAAGCTCAGTCTAAAAAGTTTGTACACAACAATATAGACAAAAACCTGTCGGCTTTAACCTATTCAGGCTAAAATATATTTGTATCAGCAGAACCAGCAGCATTGGCTCTGCACTGCACTGTTATAAAATGAACCATTTTATAGCACAAAGTGGCAACTAAACATGAACCCAGACAGCAGAGAAGGCGTTTATATACTGCATGACATAGAACAGCCTACATCAGACAGAAATCGCACATGTAACAATGACAATGCAACAGCATTGTTGCTTCAGGACTACGGTCAGATCATGAGCAGTGAATGCTACCAGCAGTAAAAGAAAATCAAAGAATGGAAACTTCCAGCTAAGCATTGCTTGAATTATGAAAGATATAATGAAAAGTGACCAGCAAGGCGCCAAATCTTAGACAGTATATCGAGTCCACAGCAGTGACAGGATCACAGAAAATTAAAAACTACTGTAGTGTATTTTCATATAAAAACTATTAATACTCTCATAGGTCCTTATTCTATGTATTTCATTAATTTCATGCCAAAGCCAGCCAGAAAGCCAGAATACTATGAGTGAATTTTGCAATAACAGGACACTGGGCCCCTCGGACGGAAATGGTGTCCAGATGTGTAGGTAGGGATAAACATATAGGAATGTCTAAAAGATAACAATTAAGGGAGAAGTTCGATCCTTAACATGTGGTTTACATTTAGCCATGCATGTGGGTGTAGGATGAGTTTCCTTTAAGTAGGGGAACAAAGAAACAGAGCTTCAGACCACGATTGGAAAATATGTGGATCTCCGAGCCTTGCAAGCTTGTATTTAAGATGCTATATAATAAATCCTATTAATATTCAAATGGCATCTGCGACCATTTCTTCATTCACTCATCTTCATCATTATCAACATCCACAACGCTACATCTGACACGACACTACATCACTCACAGATAAGTTATCTTCTTATTTAATGTGGGCAAAACATAAACGTGTTTCAGCTAGAAGCCATCATCAGTGTTAACCATTTCTTACTAAATAGAAAGGTTACTAGGTTACTTAATTAATAACCCAAGAAGCATGAAACCCGTTTTAGTGAATGTTACCTCTGTGACGGCCTCCTCTCTCGCTGATGGGCTGTCAGCTCCGCTGGGGAAATGTCTGCACATGCTGCAGGAAAGCTTGTCCTTATTTACACTCTATTCCTTCCAAGAACACTGTCCATTCCACTTAAAAGAGAAGCCATTGTTGTCGCGGTAACTTTTACCAGTAGCCTACATTCTTTAACACATCCATGGTGCATTGTCTAAAAAGCCAGTTAGCTAACGTTAGCTGCTGAAGGCGACATTAGTTAGCTGCTGAAGGCAGCCCGGACGCGAAATTACGAATCCAACTATGGCCACGCCAAGACCTGCCCTTCAATCACTACTATTGGCCAGGCGTCCAAGGTAACGGAACCCCATTTGTTCAGGTCCTATCCCCTGACCAATCCGCTATCCTAACCTTAACCACTCAAGGTGAAATACTTAACCCCAACCAATCGAGCTGCTTCGTAGGGCGGGTCTTGGCGTGGCCATAGTGGGATTCATAATTTTGGACAGTGCGCCTGTTGTTACCATAGAAACCAACTACGTTCCGAAGGCGTTTGATCTAATTGTTTGATTGTATGGTTTAAACAGTTTTGTTTTTATCAGAAGAAAATACGCATTAAACACACAAAACTAGTTCTGTTATTTTTTTTTTTACATACATTTGAATATTTTTCATAACAAAACGTATTTTGATCAAACTTGGCTGGACGGGCCAGTGAGTAAAGTGGGCGGGCCAGTGCCGCCCTGGCCCATTACTGCCTACGCGCCTGCTGTGAAGTGTCCTGAGATAACTCCTGTTATGATTTGATACTGAATCAGATAACTCAAGTTATTATTTTATTATCCTTTTATTGGTGTTAAAAAGTCAGTTTTTACCATATAATGGCATTTTCCCAATTTTTTTTAATGTCAATTAATTTATGACATTGGAGTTGTAATCAGTCACCTATTTCACTTTTCAGCCAGTGTGAATAGCTACGAAGCGCCGTGAAGCAGAGCCATTTTTATTTTGGCGCCCATGTTATCTAATCTGTCCTGCCAGGCACAAAGCGGCTGCGCCGGCTCCTCTATTTCTTTCGCAAGAGCCGCGAGCGAATGTGTCAAGCCAGGCAGGTAATCACATACAGAAAATGCCACAGTGCAGCTGTATACTTTACTAAATAAACACCCAGGTTTATGGTGATTTTGGCTGTCTTAACTTCTCAGCTGTGTCTACAGCGTGGCACGCGATTAGACACACGGAGAGAGAGACCGAAGGACGGACAGACATAGTCACCGTTTTGTAGAGTGGAGAGGAGAAGGATCGCTTTGTGCTCGGAGAACTGCGCGTCTGGTATGAACAGCTAGGCACATGATCAGGCACGAATCTACACTTCACGGCTATTTGCGGCACTTCAGCGTGCGGTGTGTTCCTGGCGTTAGCTACTGCCTTTATCACTAACTCTTCAGTTTCATGCTAATAATCCAAGTTCTAGCTAGTAGCTGCTAGGTAGTTAGCATGTGCAGCCTTGTTAAGCTAAATAAAAGGAGAGGGTGTGTTTGTGTACCATTTATTTTACAAATAAAAAAGTAGTTATTTTTAGTGATACCCGTGTGTCTATTATGAGTTGTTCTTAACGAGAAAAGAAATTCCTGTTTGGTCGAAATATAATGTTACGTTTGTAACCACTGCTTGTGTTCCGTATCGCTTATAACTTTCATTTATTGTGTGTATAAGTCTTACTTTTGTGTTTATTTTCTTGTAGTCTTTTTTTTAGTGCTGAATACCATGAGTGTTGTTGCTGCATTGGCCCCATTTCCCCACAGGGATCAATACATTTTTATTAGATCTCATGTTGTGTTCGGATATTTGATTCAAAACCAAACACTGAGCAGAACCAGAGAGAGGAAGCTAAGCTTATTCACTGCTTTAAAATCAGAGGCCTCCTCTGTGATAAAGACCCTTGATCCTTCTGAGCCTAACCTTCCGCGTCGACTCGCACTGAAGTTGTGCCATCAGTGCTCGGCTTTGATCACCACGTCAACAGATATGTCTCGCTCGCAAAAGCCAAAAGTAGGATGGAAGAGCGACATAGGGATCCGAAGCCTGCGATTTTTAGCAATTAATAGGGCGTTCTACATCATTAGTCTGGGTGAGTGCTAATAAAGCGGAGTGTTTGAGTAGGCCACGGGAGGTTATTTAAATGCAAAAGAGTCCAGGAGCCCTTAGAAATCCATCTCATAAACCTGACTGTGGACTAAATGTTTGATTCATAATCTCCTAGTAATGACTTTGCTGTCAGAATAGGTGTCAGAGTCAGTTTTCATCCTAACCTTGTTTGCATAATGCTGCAGGGGCTTTAAGGTGAAATGCAATGACAAAACCCCATAAAGAGCCATTATGCTTCTAATGGCAAAATTCACTCTGAAATCACATTATTTAAGGAAAGGTTTATGGTGCATCACAATCAGCAGGTTCCAAGCTGTTTACTTGAATCCTGCTGTGTTTCCTTGTTTAGTTGTGTTTTGCTGGATGACACCAGTTGACATTTAAACTCCAGTGGCAGCAATATGGACCCCTGAAAAAGCAGGAAGTAGTGGCTCTAGTACGCACACAGGCGTCACACAGTGATTTACTGATCAGTTGTTCAATACATCCTTAATAGATTTTTTGGGATATCGTCCTGGTAGTGATTCCTTGGTCAAAATCTAAGGCAGGAAAATCCAAAATCCATCACTGGTGGCATGTTCAAACTGTCAGTTTTACTGACAGTCAAACATGGATGGTTGGAGTGATTAAAGTCGGCAAATGGTTACAACACCAGCACTAGTTTACAGACTTAATTTACTAGCATTTGATCATCAATCAACACACTTGCAATCAGTCATTTATATCAGATAAAAAAATCTTTTTAAAAGCATTCTTTGTGGCCCAAAGACGTTTGCAGAGTAGTAAATACAATCCATTGACATTTGTGTTTTTCACTGAAATATCCAAACAACCAGTGGAGGGATTGCCATGACACGTGCCACATGTTTCACTTCACACATACCTTACACCTTCTTCTGTATGTAACTGGTAAGACAGCCAACAGTGGAGTGATGGTTAGCATTAAAGACATTACTGAACACTGTTGATGCATGTTGAAAGAGCTAATGGAAGGAAGGAGGATTTTAGGAGCTGGTAGTTTCTTGGACAGGAAAAAACTACAACTACAAACCCTATAATCCCCATTTTTAGATGGGATTGTAGAGGTGTTCATTTGCAGTAAAAACAATGATTGATAGTTCTACAGTCACAATAACTGTTCTTCCATTTTATGAGGTTTTGCAGGTGCTGCAAACCATGACAAATATACAGAGGAGTGACATGTCCCACTGCCGACTGATGTGAAATGATGCAAAAAAAAAGCTGAAATGGCATCCCAAGTAAATGTTTTAATGCTTTAAAACACAGCGCAGCATTTGAGTGCAGGAAGTATGACGCTACTTCTACATTCATATTGAAAGCCTCACGGCAGGGCAATTATTGCAAAGCTTGACAAAAAGCAAGAGGAGAAAAGAAATGGTATCTGCTGCTCGGGGATTTATTTGCCGAAAAAGTACCTTCGTGCTCAATGATTTAAAAAATAAATAAAAGAGCAGCACCCATCTGATCTTCATCTACTCCATGATGCGAGGCTCCGTCTGAAGCGCCAGCCCGGTGCGGGACTATCCAGTGCAGGTGATATGGAGATCAAATGGCCTGCCAGCCAGCCAAGGCGACCTGTGGCAGCCAGCGCCACCCCCAGCCGCCTGTTGAAAGGAGACACAATCCCGATAAATGTATTCCTGTCAACATTGCTGCGATGCCTTTTTAATACAGCCCCTGGAGGATTCAGGGCAAGAACAGCCCGAGTCAAACTCCATTTCTCTGGGCTGAAAGAGAGATGTGACAAGAGCCCCGTGCAGGTCAGGGACAGTCAGGGACTGTCTGGTAGCATGCAGCTATAGAGGACGGATAAAGGCTGTTAAAGGTTTTTGTTTTTATTTATATTTTTTTAACACGGCTGAGTAAACCCAAACCACCCGGAACAGAGCGGCGCAGCACCTTTCAAGCTCCAACTCCATCAATTATTACAGTTTGATTGCTGAAGAGAAGAATAAACTGGGCCAGTGGTTTTCAGGAACAGGTGTGGAAAGAGAAATTTAGGCTGCGGTCACACTTCCAGCACAGTTGGGTAACTTCAGTCTGAGCCCCAGTGCAAAAGTCGGCTATGTTGCACTCTGGGTCGGTTTGCAAATATCATGCACATACAGCTGGGATGTCCTGTAAAATCCTCGGTCAGAGTCCAGCCTGGGGACTCTGTCATTGATAACAAGAAGCATGTTTGTTGGACAGTTGTGGTAACCCTCCATCCTGCTGGTTAAAGATTGAAAAACAAGAATCATGATCATCCAGCCCGTCCTCACCCAGAAAACAACTGTATGGGTCGATTATGCAAGCAGCTCATAACGTTTCCTGTTATGTGGCGACCTCTCGTAGCTGAAGTTATCGCGAGAGCAAACAAGGAAGTGAGGTGACAAAGTATAAGAGCACCATATTCCGTGTAAGGAGGCAGGTTGGGGTGGTGGATGGGTCAAACAAACAGAATTTTCACTCAGGAAACGGGTTTGTGTGAAACCAAAAGTCACCTGTCATTTTTAAATGAACCGAGTTTTAGTCCCTGACGCAATGACGTCCTTGACGTCATGTTACGTCCTCATTTTAGCAGTTTTATGTGACTTATTTTAAGCTAACCCCTGATATTTTCCTGACCTAAGTAAGTATTTGTGGATCAGGAAATGCACGTGTGGAATGCCAGACTGACGCAGACCCTACATTACAGTATGAATGGAACTGTGTTGTGGAACTGGTCCACAACTCCACACGGAAACGCAGAAAGTACAGTATGTCCAAACCTTAGTATTTTGTAACTTGGATTTTGATCATGCATAGGTTTTAATATTTAATGTTGTTTCTTTTTCTCTCTTGGGCTTCCACATTGATTATCTAACCATGCAGATGCTGTAGTTTCCGTTTTATCTGCTTAGGTTTTGAGATATCTGTCTCTGAGATTTCTGCCACCAGCATTATACAATACAGAAATTTTATTTTCTTGTGCTCACAGCATTGATGTGACAGTGTTGGATAGTAGATCAGATCATGCGGCATTACTGCATGCTCCATACTCTTGGTTTTAGACTATGGGATGCTTTAGTTTCAAAAGGCCATCCATCCTTCAAGAAGCCGTCCGAAGGTCCTTCACCCGGTGGCCGAATAATCGAATGTTCTCGCTGTCATGCCCCGACATTACAGTAGCACAGCTTTCATGATGGGCCATCCATCGACTTTATGTCAGGGAGGAAACAATAAGAAATTGATTATGAAAGCCCCTTAGACCTTTTTAAGTTCAGCTAATCGTATAACTTGCTTTATAGGGTTTCTAGCTAGTTAATAGAAACCGCTTGGCCATAGTTTGAGAAGCAAAAGGTTTAAGTTTTGTGAGGGTTAACAGTGCAAGCAGCTCATAGGAACTTAAGGTGGCTCACAACTTTTGGGGAAAGTGCAGGTCAACTGCATCCTTCCCTGCTCTCTGTCTTGATTTGGCCCTCGACATTTATCGACATCTAAAAGGTTACATTTGAGGGTGGAATATTGAGCCTTGCAGACACAGTAAAAAGCAGGGCAACGAGGTTGGAAGAAGGGAGGAAGGGAGGAAGGAAGCCTCCCGGCGGGCAAGACTTCCCTTCATGTTTACTTGTCTGGGTGGGAATGTCAAGCCTTTTTATCGCCCAGTTGCTCACACACAGAATCACAGAAAATATAAGGCATTTGAACATATATATTGCACACTATAATCTACTGATTCAGGACATTCCTGCTTGATCACAACTGATCAAAAAGCTGCAGTTGTGTGTTGTTGTACTGTTTAATGATTTGTCATGTGTAAATTAATTATCAATTTAAAAGGCAGTAATTGAATAGGCTTGGTGGGCTCTGCCTTGTAAAGGAGATGCTATAAATATAATTTCATTGGGTTTTAATGGAAAGTTTCAGTGTAACATGATGATTGCTGTTGTTTTAGAGATTCTGTTGCTTCTGCAGGGAGTTGCTCCTGAGGCTTATTACTTAGACCTTTAGACACAAACTGGTCCTATGTGATGTCATTTCTTTCTCCTTTTTTTTTAATCTTTCATCCTTTTAATGCATTGTATTTTTCATATCAATTCGATATTTCCTCCTAGTCTTCGTTACATAGAGTAAATGATAAAATAAAAAGTTCCTTTAAGCCACTGTCTGTTTCGGTCTTTTCATATTGGTAGGAATTATGATAGGGAAAGTCAGTTTAACACATGAGCTCCTGCACACAGTTTGTCTGAAAAAAAATGTCTTTAAGAACACACAGCTTTAACATTAGGTGCTCTCCGGGGTGTTTGCTCTGTGTGAGATCAAAGCGGACTGCAGAGTCGGTGCACATTACAGCCGACTGCCAGGTTTGGTCCGCTGCCAGTGGGCTACTTTGCAGCAGCCGAGCAGGGGCAGTTTGCTTTTAGAGGGGTTTTCTTTATTGTAAATCACTGAGTCCATATCGATAATCACACCCATCAGATTTCCAGGAAAAAAATTGACTGAAGCCTATGGGCTGAAATATGTGCCACCAGAAACTGAATTTGAATCATTTATATTTGAATTTGAATTGCTAAACTTGAATAATTGCATTGAAAAACTGAATTTGAATCACATAATTTAAAATTGCATTGTTTAATTTGAATCATTGCATTGAAAAACTGAATCTGAATTGTATAATTTGAAATTGAAATTGAATTTATTCGTTTGGAACTGAAGTCCAATTAAATTTGATCCTCACTGAAAATTCAACTCTCTATATATCTTCACATTCAGTTCTCAAAATTCAGATTCAGTTCTCAAAATTCAATTTCAAGTTACTGAGACAGACATCTGGGTAGTTGGAGGATGAAGGAAGAGCAATCGAGCGCAGATCGATAGAGTTCAGTGGCGCAGGATGATTCTAGACTGTTGTGCTGCTTATGGATGTTCGAACGACATTAATGAAACAAAAGAAGCAAGGGATAACATTTCACAGGTGAGAATGTGTTTTATGATATATATATATATATGCCGCCTTCGACCTGCAATCTGAGCTCCGGCGGGAGACGGAGAGTTCCGTGGCCGGCGTCTCTTCCCCTGGGCAGGAACACAGCTTCGCCTCGCTGCTGCGCCGGTCCCCGCTGATCCAGACGGGACCGGCCAAAGACAGAGTGGTGATCGGGAGGATCTTCCACTAGTACTTAGATTTCGGCAGGAAGTTCCACTGCGTTTGCCGGAGGACGGAGAGAAGCTTAAGCGGGGCAGCAGAGTCCGTCTGTGGCTGCAGGATCACTGCCCGCTTCCTGGGAGCCAAAACCGACACCACGCTGCCCCAGGCCTTTCTGCTGGGCCCGCTGGAGGGAAGGGAATCCTGGGAGAACCAGAACCAGGACGGAACGCTGCAGACTGTCACAGCCTGCTGAAGTTTAAATCACAGGTTTCCTAAAGGGAGTCTGGCGGGACTCGGACTGTGCACAACGAAACATGACTTTAAGTCTTGTTAAATAAATAAATAAATAAATACATACATGCAGAAATAAATTAATAAATAGCGGAGGAGTGAGCCTGGACATTTCAGTCTGTTTAAACTTCACTTTGAAGCAGAAACTCTTAGTTCAGAAGGGTGAAGTTTCCGTTTGGACTCAGATCTGTGAACTGATTATAATAAATATTATTTGTATTAACACATTGATTAGTCTATTTGTTTTGTTTGTTACTGCACATGATGATAAAGCTACACTTTTAAATCCCAAACAAAACTAACTTTAATATTTATATAAACGCTCTAAGGAAGGAGACAAATGATCAGATATTAGAGTTAGATGATGGGGACTCTATTGATGCATTCGTTCCAATGAACAGCAGTAGCCAAGGCGACATCTAGTCAGAGATACACTGAACTCTATCCATCTGCGCTCGATTGCTCTTCCTTCATCCTCCAACTACCCGGATGTCTGTCTCAGTAACTTGAAATTGAATTTTGAGAATTGAATCTGAATTTTGAGGACTGAATGTGAAGATATATAGAGAGTTGAATTTTCAGTGAGGATCAAATTTTATTGGACTTAAATTCCAAACGAATAAATTCTATTTCAAATTATACTATTCAGATTCAGTTTTTCAATGCAATGATTCAAATTAAACAATACAATTTCAAATTATGTGATTCAAATTCAGTTTTTCAATGCAATTATTCAAGGTTAGCAATTCAAATTCAAATATAAATGATTCAAATTCAGTTTCTGGTGGCACATATTTCAGCCCATAGAAAGCCCTTCAACTATTCCATACGTACCCTCTTCACTGCACGTACAGCAGTGAAGGTCGCTGTGAATTACAATTAGACATTAATAAGGGAAAATCACATTGTGTTAGATTTTCTTATAGAGGTTTACTGTAACACATTTTCATTGTAATGCAATACTTTCCTTATATGTACTGTACTAATTAAACAGAAAAAGTACTTGCACCACTTGTTACATTACTTTCGTTACTCTGTCATCAGCTACGTCAGATGTGCCTTCAACAACTCTAAAGCCTCCACACCCTCATGTTAAATCTTCTGTATTTTAACACATGTAGAAATAAACAATGATACATTAAGCAGCCAACCTTTTTTTTTTCTTCCCGTTGGAGGTATTTCTCACTGGCCATCAACACCTAACTTTAGCTTAGCCCCAGTAACTGCACACCGCTGGGGTTCACACACACCCTCCAACTGTAAACAAAACCAGGTTATCCTGACTGTAGGCGGACTAGTGGCTAACGTTAGCAAGCCAACTGAGAACACAGCGCATAAATAAGACAACTTTGGAATTAGCGGGAGTCAAATTTCTCCTCTTATGGCAGAGGCTAACCCCCTGACACCTCCAGCCCCGCGTCAAGCAGTGAACTTTATTATAATAATTTGTTATATATTAGACTGAGCAATATAGAACACTATAAGCAGCCTGCATCTCACCTTTGTAGCTATCCTCTGAAGTTCACTGTCCCAGTGTGTGCTCCAGCTTTCTCTGCTGCCCATGTGTTCTGTTGTACACAGTCAATGGAGAGAGACTCCCAGAGGCAAAATTATATTGACTGATTGATTGAAAGTGTTTATTTTGAATAAATAAAGAACAGAAACAGCAGACAAGAAATGAGACAATAAATGAATAATAAGAAAATTGTGAGCACTTAACGATCTGTTAACACACAGTATAAACCTATTTAATCCCATCCCGTGTCCGCAAATCAATGATTGTAAAATCTACCCGCTTCCCAATTTCTATTTACATGTATTCTCCCTCATACCCAAAAATCAACTTCATATTGACATAATTCATTTACAAAAAGAGGAACATAAACGAGGAAAGAATCCATTTCAACATTATATGATTTTAGGTATAGCCACAGATATATGGTAATATTGTTCATGTATTTCTGACATTAACATAGATAACAATAGAACAATAACACATATTCTGCACACTGAACTGCTGCACGTTTTCTTCTGGACAAATGTCCACATGAGGCATGATAAGGTAGATCAATCCCAGAAAGAAGCAGACATGGTTATCCTCTACAGTAACTCCAGCTTCTGCCATAGTAGCAGGATCAAACTGGTCCATTCCCTGATGGATGGGAAACACTGGAGCAGCGCGTCCTTGTGTGTTCACAGCACGGCTGTGGAAGTTCCACATGGCTGTGCCGGCCCTGGGGAGTCTGTGTGCCACCACGTGGCCCAGCACACTGCTTCTTTTGGGAGATCTTGAGAAGAAGACGAAAAATTCTGCCAAGTCGGGAAAAAAAATGGACTGAACTTTGATATGCTGGTGACAGTGGACATGCTGTATTATGTATAGCTGTCCACTGCTCCTAATACTTAGGATGGGTTAAAATGCAGAAATAGAATTGAGCTACATTGTACTTTGTGTATGTGATTATTAAGAATAAGGTTTGTTTGTTTTATAATGCACAATTTCATAATTATCCTGCGTCCTTCTTCTGCACACCATATTTAGCATTACACAGATTAGTTTTGTTGGCGTTCACAAATATAAGTTGGCATTAGCTTATCAGTGTTGCCAGATCTCGCGGGAGTTTGGTTCTGAGACAGAAACCGGTCTTGAACAAAGTCAATTTTCTCCTTATGGGTCTGTCTGAAAAATGCCATTTTAGTGTCAAATTGTTTGGGAGATTTGTGGACAAATAGGTCCAATGTTTGTTTTCGTGACTGAACCACCATCTGCATGTTCACCTTTTATATCACTGTCACACAATAACAAGCACACGTTCAGCCTGCTTCTATTCATAGTCATGGACAAACATTTGGCTGTTCTGCCTGTTGACACAGGAGTCCACAACTGTCACTTCTAAACCACAGAATTATACAGTACTCTGCTGCTGGTTGTGTTCAAATCTTTGCCATTTCTACATGGTGGATGGCACAGACGAACGTTATTTTTAAATTAATATTATTTTTTATTATTTATTTTACCTTTATTTAACCAGGAAAAGACTGAGATTAAAAATCTCTTTTTCAAGTGTCCTGGCCAAGATAGAATTTCTATATGCTATAGAATTTCATTCCTGTTTTCACATTATGACAATACTACCAAATAAACTAAACCCTAATTAGTTTGAGTCCTTATTGTCGTTCAAATTTATTTAACCCTCAAAAGAAGGAAGGACATTGTGATATTCTGAATATGATAACTGAAGTTTGATTAAAGGTCACAAAGAACATTATAATCCCCACTTGTGCTCAGAATAATATTTTCAGAGGGAGTGGAAGAAAACTTTGGATTCATTGCACGTGGATTTTTTTATGGGAATTTAATAACCAAATAAGTCTAGGTGAAGACATGGCTGCTCATGACCTTCAGTTGATTTTTTTTTCTTCATACCTTTTATGGAGCTGTTGCAGCTTTGACAGCTTTGTGTTCTTTGTTTTGAAATTCTAAACCCACTTCTATGCCGAGTTCTGAGGAACTCACTTTCTCTCAAAAATCCTTAATTGCCTACAGCAACAGGGCTGTCACAAGTTATATTTGAGACTGCTAATGATTAGCTTGGTATAATCACGGCCTCTTGGGACTCTTGTTGCAAACCAGGAACAATGCCATACAAAATTGGCTAATTAGGGATATGATTGAGTATTCAAACTGTAAAAACAAATATTGCTGGCTCACCCTTACAGCTGAAAGATTTTATTATTTGTATTATGTATAAATAAATGTTCATTTACTGTAGCTACTGAGTTGTTATATACAGTGATTATAAAATACCATGTAGCAGCTTTTATATGTATCATTCCGTCACTTCTGTCAAAACATTTCTCCCATTTCCAGTTCCCGAGAATGAATATAAACCCATTCTGTTTCAAGAAAAGAAAGAAAGAAATCTTCCGTTTATTCCACCGAAAAACCATGTTCCAACTTAAAGAAGATTGGCCTTACTCTCTGGTGTTCAACCATCTGAGTTGTAATCAACATCCCTCCAAAGTAAACATCCCCACATCTCATTTCAGCAAATGATGTGCTGACAAATAATACACAGGGTACAAATGCATTTATACATAAATTAAACCCTAAACCCGGCACAGGCTGCACAGAAACGCTGTATTATGTGTCAATAATTTAGACTAATGACTGCAATAATAGCGGGGTTATTGTAAAACAATGTAAGTGGGATATCATTTGCCTATAGCATGTGTTCCCAACATCCTGACAGACACCATCATCAGTCTTGTGTGTTTATTTCCTTAACAGCTCACAGAATAATGTACGACAGACAAGATGAAATACATTAAATTACTTGCTATATCTTTCTCTGTTCTCATTCCCAACTCGTAAAATACAGACGCTTGGTCAGTGTCTCTCAGCGTCAGCTACAATGCAATAAGCACCCCTCAGCTTGTGTATGGATCGCACCGGGCAGAGTAGTAGCTCCGCGGCGGGTGAAGATGACGTGGTATTAAGAGCGACAACGGTAGCGAGTAGCCTGGAGACCGGGGTTCATCTCCCGCGTGCCACTGAAACGTTCATTTTATAACCCCGCCCACCATCTTTTCCTAAACCCAACTGTCACGTTCTTCTAAACTCTCTCTTCGAAAATCCAGAGTCCTCTTTATCCGAGACAGAGACAAGACATAAAAGCTCAGCAAAAAGCTAGTAAGATGACCTTGAGTCAACAATATTGAGTCCAAAAGTAGTACACTGTTGCAAATAAGAGGGTAAAACATTAGATTTCTGGCAGTGGTGTGGATATTAACAGCTTGGAATCACACAGAGTAGTGACTAGCTGTCTGAAGTGCACTGACACCAGACAGTACTTGAAGCTCAGCTCTGTAAGTGAGAGCCCAAAGTATGTTTTGTCAGCTAAACAGGAGATAATTTAGTGGTGTGAGATTCCAAGTCCACTGGGTCACTGTGAAGCTTTTCTGCTGCTCCTCTAATAAAACTGTAAACTGACCCCTGGGGATCTCCCGCCACGTACATTGATTGCTATTTTACCTCCCATGCAACTGTAGGCTACTGTAGACGATGCACTGTGGATATGCATTGATGATGTGCTTGACTGTGACAAAAATACATTTTAAAAAAGGACAAGGTTTGTTGGAGTTGTGTCAGCAGTGGGCTGAGGTACAAACCTGCAAATCACAGCTGTGCCTTCACTTCCTTTCACTCTGCCAAAAGGTTAATGTGTTTTCCTAAAGCAGCCGTGTGCTGGAATATTTCTCAAACTTTTTGCAAGGAGTTAAAGCGTCTGACGGCAGATCAGTTTCGCATCTCCTCTCCGGACCATATGTTGCAACATATGTTTCACAGGCTTCTTAATAACAATTCTTTGTGTTTGAATGCTGTCATCTTATCATTGTCATTTATTCTCAGTACATGAGATTAATTATAACTGTCGGTGACATGTTACATAAATTAGAGCAAAGATTATTCCTAAGAAACTTGAGTGTATGTATTTTAACACATCATCGTCTTTTGTAAGCATGTGTGTGGCTCAAATTTGGTCAAACACTTTTCTATTTCCAGCTGCAAACAGCAGCAGCAAGCCTCAGATAAAAATCACTGTATGCTGCCAGCCTAGCAGCAAATAGCAGACCGCAAAGTACATACATACATAATGGAGCATTTAGCAGCTAAAGAGCAGATGATTCCCTAAAGAGCTGGTGGAGACCAAAACAGAGCTAATAGAGTGAATGTTGAACTACGGTTGCTTTCACACTAGGGGCCCTATTTTAACGATCTGAAACCCAAGTATCAAACGCGAAACGCAAGTAGCTTTGTGGGCGGATCTCGGGCGCTGTTGCTATTACACCAGCGGGATAAATGAGTCTTGCGCCCGACGCAAATCTAAAATGGGTTGGTCTGAAGTAGCTAGGTGTGGTTTGGGCGTAACGTGCAATAAACCAATCAGAGCGTCATCTCA
Source organism: Gymnocephalus cernua (assembly GCA_023631565.1). Classification (NCBI taxonomy): domain Eukaryota; kingdom Metazoa; phylum Chordata; class Actinopteri; order Perciformes; family Percidae; genus Gymnocephalus; species Gymnocephalus cernua. Next base: position 17,863,577 of record CM042447.1, on the reverse strand, counting down.
CATTCCCTTTAAGAGCAGGCGCGCTTGTTCCATGGCGGATTGCTATTATGAGGGCGGATTTGCCTGACGCACGCCAGCGGGAGCTGTCCGGGATGCGGCAAAGTAATAAATGCCGTCTTGACCGGGTGGCGATGTTGCTGCGGCCTCTCGGGTGCATCTCCTCAAGTCTGGAGAGGATTGCTGCAGCCATGGAGCGTGGGCCTCCAAACGCACCACCTGCTCCTGTTGTGCCCCTTCCTCCCCCCCCCCCCCCGCTCCATCTCCATCCACCCGCTCCACCAGGAGCACATCGCGCATTGCCACTCCCAGTTCAACATCACGTCTCTTTAAGTCCTCTAATATTTCCTCATTAATGCCATCAACACATCCATGATTCATGGCAATGTGTAAAACGCAACAAGCCACAAAGAAGGCTGCGACTTTTTGAGGACTGTACTGCAAAGTGCCTCCTGACCTATCCAAACACCTGAAGCGCATTTTCACTAATATTTTTCCTTGTAATTATGTATGGTTTGCAAAAATGGGAACTGCTGCGTCCATGTAGATGAGAGAAGTAAAGTGTGTGCGCGTTGTGCACACGCTACATTAGGCCGGCCAAAGACTGGACGCATCGCGTGAGCGTGTCAGCTGCGTGGCATGTCCGTTTTTATTTTGGCTCCCATGTTAACAGGTTAGAGCTTGCAAACTGCCTGCGTGACATACACGTCTCACGCGCGGCTCGGCACGCCTATTTTTCACGTGACACGCAAGCGTGTTGGAAGCGTTTCCAGCCAAAATAGAATAGGAAAAGATGCTTATATGTCATTTTGACACAAATACATATTAATAAATGACATTTTGATGTTTGAAAGTCTCTAGGTTTTGACATAAATGCAGATGTAAATATAAAATTAAAAAAATTGTATCAATTTTAAATGTCAATACTGTAGCCTATTTTGCCGTCAACACTGCAGACGTTGTCTTTGCTGTAATCAGATCAGAATATATTTATGTTTAACATGAAGTATACTACTGCTTGAGTGCAGTAGTAAATCAATGGGAAACTTACATGTATACAGACAAGGCTTGCAGCAGCAGCGCTGTGTCAGACACGTTTCTGGTGTGTGAGACAGAAAAATCCAAGCAGTTGACACGCAACAGAAACGCCACCCTCACGCCACGCATCCAGTCTGTCTCCGGCCTAACGCGCCACTGACTTTAGACTAGCGCCACTGACTTTAGACTAGGTTTTTCCTGGTCAGTGGCGGAATTGTTTTTCTTTGCGCCGGGACACGCCTTCTCTTTTCGCTGAACCGCCCCCGACGTGCGTCTTGGAGGGAAAAGTCCGCTGTGCATCGGGTGCTAAATAGGAATGATACGAGCTGGGTGCAAGATAGGGGCCCTATTTCAGAAAACAGGTTTAGTGAAAACTCTGAGTTTGTTAAACCTGAGATGAGGGAAACTCTGGGTTTTCTGTTTCAGAAAGAGAGGTAACTTAACCTCAGAGTCAGTTACTATGGTAACTGACCCTATGAACCTAACCTGGTCGGGAGCAGGTTTTCTTCAAGAAACCTTGAGTTTCTCTCAAACTCCTCCCCATGGATGGATTAAGAGAATTAACGCTCCTCTCTCTGACACAGCGCGCTCATTTCCTCATTCATTCATTCAGTCTGGATCAGGCGCATTTCAGCGCAGTTTGTTATATCGGCATGAATAAAACATAATTATGATGGTTTATTAACCATGTTAGGCAGACTAGGCCTAACAAAGGTTTTATTTCTCAAAACATGGCATTTCCTTTTGTCGACAATCCCATTGAAGAAGCTGCTTTACTTCGCAGGGTGTTATATGTCTGGAGATGATATTGAACCCCGACATTTTAATTTCCAGATAACTTCCTATTTGAGCGGTATCGTTTTTCTTCCCAGTCGATCAGTTATGTAGCCTAGGCTATAACCTTATCCGTCCTCATATCAATAATGTCACCCATCTATGCTCTTACATCCCAGCAGATTATTTGTGTCGCACGGCACTTTCTTTACAACATTGGTGATGCAGAGCATTTTAGCAATCCATCTGGCAGAGTCAGGTTATTTTAGTAAATCCACTGTAGCAAAGTGCCGTCAGAAGACGCTCTGAAACGTGTTTTAAACATTTTTAAAAGGAGTTCCACGTATTGCAGGTGAATGATGTAAACCCTTTGAAATAAAAGATTATGGATTATAATTCTGTTAATGATGGTGCTGCAGCCTCAGAATGGGATTAGTAGGCTAGGCCTAGGACGTTTTCGTCCACACCTAAATGAAATAGATTATAGCCTAGGTTCAATACCATTTCACCAGTAATATTAGGCTATACTTATGATTAAATATGATATACACTATATTGGAATATATACACATTTACTTTAGCAATTTTCTCCCACGCAAATTATCTCTCTTGCAGCAGCCGCTGTGTTGCTTTTTTTAACTCGCTGCATGTGCGTGTGAGTATTTCCGCCAACCCGTTTGTTTGTAGTTGTTGCCATGGTGAATCGTAGAATCATGGCTCCATTCATGCTGCCTTTTTACTGTGGTGGTGAACCTACTCTGAGTTGATTGAACCAACTCATATCAGTTGTTCTGGAACCGAAAACTCAGAGTTTCCCATCTCAGGGTAAAATCAACTCAGAGTTCAGGGTTATACTCTGAGTTTGTTAAACCTTCTACCTGAAATAGGGCCCTGGACCAAGAGGTGTTTGGTCCGTTTAAACAAACCCTGGAGCGGACCAAAACAACCAAACTCTGATCAGCTTGAAAACGGGGATCTCGGTTCACTTCCAAGAAATGTTACAAACACTAAAGCAAAACCAGAAACCCCAAGATGTTACATATTTGGTGTTGCTCCTTTATTTCTGAGACAAGGAAGTGTTGGGGATTGTTGGCAGATTTTCTGCCCAATAAACAAGCGACCTTTCCGACCGTATGATATTTGTTTACAATATTCGGTGCGTTTGAAAAAATGCAGTCTGAACGCTAACCAAATGAAAAAAGCAACGATGTTGCAACTTCACCCCTGAATTGCACCCTGAGTCCACCGAACTATAGGTGTGAAAACTCCCATACATTCATCTCTAAATGAATGCTAATGTTGCTCCGTGCTTGCTGGATGTTTAAAAGCTACTGAGGTGATAAAGCATTCCCCACCTATTCCTCTCATTAACAGCTGTCCTTTCATCCACTAAAAGCTACCTCACCATCAAACCGCTCTTTTCAAAGTGCCATTCTAGAATCTGTATCAGATGGATTTTTTTTTTGGAAGGAAGATGCTGCTTCAGGAAATCATTTGTTTCCTTTTTGCAATCCACCCCACCGTAGGACCTTCACATGCCCAGCAAAGGCAATCGTTAAGAGCTTCTTTTTTTTTTTCTGGTGCCATTAAGGTCTAATATATCAGTTGTGCAGTCAATTGTACTTGACAGGCAGCTTCTTGAACTTGAACCGGGTCATCTGGTGACAGATAACATGGCCTGTTTGTTCAATTTCCTCCTCTGCAATGGCATCGCTCTGATGTGAGTTATTATAAATCACTGTGGATGCGTTCATCATGTATCTTGTCAGCGGTGGGGAGAGTGGTGCAGTGCTTGTGTGTGTGTGTGTGTGTGTGTGTGTGTGTGTGTGTGTGTGTGTGTGTGTGTGTGTGTGTGTGTGTGTGTGTGTGTGTGTGTGTGTGTGTGTGTGTGTGAAAGAGAGAAAGGGAGAGAACGATGGTACAGTACGTGAAAAGGAAAAATGAGGACAAATAGAACAGGTAACAACTTGAGCATGTGTGCCATTTATTTTATTTTAGTTTGTGTGTGCATTCAGTCAGTGTTCCTGATTCCATTTCTGCTGTGCACTTACATCTGGGTGGGTGTAAACTTGTGCATCTGGTGAAAGCGCACAAAGCCCACCTGGGGCCCTTGACAGGCCTCTGGTGCATGAGCTTTAATCTGACACAGAGATAATGAAGATCTAACCACCCCCACCCAACCAGCAGAGAGGTTATCGTGTGAACTGGACAGCCGATACTGGGGGAGGAGGGCAGATTACTTGGCAATGCTGTCCTCATTCTTCAGCCACACTGCAGGGGACAACTCCTTCCCCTCTAATATTACAGGTAATATCACAGCCAGGGTGTGTGCTGCTTTGATCTAAAAGTAATAATCACTGCCATTTTCACATCAATTTGTTTTACACTGTTCCAGGCTGTATCCGCTTTGTTTGTTATCAAGAACATGGACTGCATGTTTCTGCATTTGCGCACTCATATCTATCTATCTATCTATCTATCTATCTATCTATCTATCTATCTATCTATCTATCTATCTATCTATCTCTCTCTCTCTCTCTTATTAGGGCTGTCGATTCAAATGTTTAAATCGCGATTAATTGCATTATTGTCCATAGTTAGTTCACCATTAAGCTCGCGATTAATCCCACATTTTTTATCTGTTCCAAATGTACTTTAAAAAAGGGATATTTTTTAAGGTTAAAGTTTAAGGCTCAAGTGGTATTTGAAACTGGACACTCCGCTGGTAACTCATTTCACATCGACAAATCATAAAAAATACATGCAAATAACTTAAGTCTTGTAGAGAGAACCTGGAAGGGCTGTGAAACTCAACTTTTTGAGGTTTTGAGGTCTTGAATTGCTTGTTAATGCTAGCCATTCACAACGTTACTGCTGCATCGCTTCATAATTTCCAAAGAACGGAACAACCCTTTCAGATTTCTTGTTATTTTCTAATTTGTAAAATGTAAGAAATGTAATTTATTAACCCTAACCCTTTGGTAGTTTTATTACAATGTGCCATATTCTTCAGAGGTTTTGTATGTAAAATCTTCATTTCAGGCCTTTATTGGATAGGACAGCTCAGACATGAAAGGGGGGAGAGGGAGTTGGGAGGCCAACAGTTGGCCTTTATAGATGTAAATACCTAACATGAATATATCTTTAATTATAATATTTTTTATATTCTTTATTGATCCCCTACACTTATTATTACACACAACACACAGGCCTGATAAACACACACACACCCTTTTACTTGCACTAATGGAGAGATGTCAGAGTGAATGGGCTGCGACTGCAGAACAGGAGCCCTGAGCAGTTTGGGGGGGGCCTTGCCCAAGAGCACCTTGGCAGTGCCCAGCTACCAGTCGACCTCCGTACTTCGGTCCGTACGGGCACTTGAACCAGCGACCCTCCGGTTCCCAACCCCCTACAGACTGAGCTACTGCCACCCCCCAGTGGCATTTTGAGATTTGTCAGGGCTAGCTGTCAGCTGCTGCCAAGGACACAAGTCAGAAACAAAACGGCTCACAGTGTTTGATGCAGTTGAAATGGTTACAGTGGAGAACTTCCGTTAAGGCCAACAGTGGATGAAGGATGTGGCACGGAACTTTGGGAATGCAGAAAATACAAGAAACTCTCTACTATGTTCTCCTCAAGCTGCAGAATATCCTTTTAGCATTATTTAAGGGACAGTTCTCAAACTGTGAAATCATTTTCATGCATTTTATTTACTTTCTAGAAAGGGTCCTGTTGAAAACATGCCGGTTTGGCCTGCGGTATTGCTAATGTATTATCATTTATAAGTTTTACAACTTTGCAAACTTTTTTTTTTTTTGGCAAAATTTTTTTTATCCACTCATGAAAATACACATTTATAATCCAACCATGAAGTATTTGCTATATTACATATCCATTTAGTTAGAAGAAAAGCACAAACACACATCTAAAGACACGTTATTTGTCTTTATTGAACATACAATACCAGTCAAAAGTTTGGACACACTTTCCAATTTAAGAGAATGAGAAAACGTGTCCAAACTTTGACTGGTACTGTAGGTGGACATGATTGCACTAAAGTTTTAATTGTTTAAAGTTTCCATCATCAGAAGTGTATTCTATTAAAGTTATGCATTGTATAGTTGGCTGTTGCTAGTTTAAGTTTAGTTTTAATAAGGATGAATCAATTCACACATTCACACACACCAATGGCAGCTAACTACCCTGCAAGGTGCTAACCTAGCATGGCTTGTCTGACATCTTTGACATCTACTTCTTCATTTATGTAGCTTAGTTTTTGTATCAGATTTATTGTGCAGTGCACCACACAGCCTGGGTAGCACATGAAAAGATTCAGCTCCAGCTGAGTTCAAGCCGTGACTTTATACCTTAATTAGGCCCACACACCTGATTCTCATTTATTAATCAGCCAAACGAGCCTCCAGAGGCTCATAAATCAACCCACGTTCAAAGAAACAAAAACCAAAGCACTTAAATTAAATACAACAGAAATGACCGTAAAATTAGTACAATTATATATATATATATATTACATTTCACATGTAGTTCCACGTAATAGTCAAACTGTCTGCTTTGGAATATTTTATTAAAATGCAACCAAGTCCTTATTCACAGTAGTTTTACAGACCAGTTTTCACAACTCAGGTTTGAATTGACTTGTGGAGGAGTAATAAGGAAGGAAAACTGCCGTTATCAATGTCTTGTAGGATTTAATCATGCCAGCCCTGTTACACAATGTATTGTCAATGAACCCTTGAAGCTGAAGCTGGCTTTGCATTAACCAATATCAAAGTCCTCTACTGACATTCCCATTTTTTCAGTGTTGCCGTGTGGACTTAATGATCAGAGCTGTATGCTTTAATTCGAAAATACTCCAACAAGAACTTATTTTTTCATAGAAGAGAAACAGCCTCCAGATTGTGTGAGAGGCCGACTAAAACATCTCACTTCAAAAGACACAACCAAACCAAACACACCGGCTACTCAAACAAGAAATGAAAAAAAAAAAGTATGAACACAAACGAGGGTTGTTCAGCCTCAGGAAATCAAAGCGGCCCTCGTTTCTTCTCATTAGCTTCTCAGATTCCTTTGACAGAGCTACCTGTACATCACAGAGATCGCAGCAGGCCCCACGATGAGTGAGACGCCAATTTGTCTTGACATGTTAAGTTGTGACTCGATCGGATTACAAGACGCAGCAGCGTTAATGGACTAGCTGAGCGTTTGTCTTTGTACGCTGAAGGCAGCACCAGATTCAGTTACCAACACAAAGCTTGTGACCTTGCCAGTGTCCATCATGCAGGGATTTATTGACAACATCATTACAAGATTTCAATCAAACATCAGTTGAGAATTTACTGAGGTATAACCTAATCTTACTTTCCATGTGCCGTTTCTACTTCCTTTTGTCTTCCGTCACAAGGGACTACTGTCATAAAGAACAGTTGGAAATGCCCTACACTGCAAAAATGCCTTTCAAGTTTAAGTGAAAACTTTATACAAGTATACTTTTGCATGAAAACAATCAAATTTGGCTGCCAGTGCAGTTAGTGATTTTCACTTGATAAAATAAAGCCCTATGGGCACGGGACTAGTATTACCTTTAGTAATTTGTAATAATTGTGGAGGTCATCTTTGTGCGGGCCCCGAACTTTGGGCTTTTTGACGAAGTTCGGGTACTGCCGAACTTTAGAATTTTTTTCGACCGGACGCTACCAAAGAGAAGTAACAAGAGGCGAAACTCGAGAAAAAGAGGCGAACGTTGTGTTGAGTTTTTGCTCTTGCCAAAGAGTACTGAACTAACAAGAGGAGAAACTCAATAGAACGTTCCATTGCAAACAAACGCACCCATGTTGGACTGAACTATCTTGTTACTTCCACTACTCTTTGTAGAGTTACGTGATCGACGTAATGACGTAGGTGGAGCTAGACCATAGACAGTATGGACGAACAGATCCCGCTGCTCTGGACGGAGACGAGTGAAGTCTATTAGAAGCACTTTTCAGTTAGGCTCGGGTGTTACTGCGCAGCTGCAAACTGAGCTTGCCGACGTAGATGTGACGTGAGCAACGTGTCTGAACGTTGTAATTCTTCTGGTAGCTATGCCAAGAGAAATCTCAATCATTCCCAATCTTGCAAAGACAGAGAGCGTAGGTATATGTAAGGAGATAACATAGGCACAGGCTAATTATTGCTAACTAAAATGCTAGTTAACATTAGTAATTAAACTAAACAGCTAATGTACGTTGAAACTGCCTGCGAGCTTCTTCTGTACTGTACGGTAATTCCTCTACTATGCGACAGTAGGTCGCTTGGTTATGACACAATCGTTAGACTATTTTTACAAAAGCGTCTGCTACGGAGCCATAACGTGAGGTACAAGGTAATGGAGCCTTTTATACATTGTCGTGTTTCTTTAGAAATAAACAATGGGCAAATAAAGTCTTTAAACGCTTCAGATGTAAAGTTATTCGCTGTCAAAGTGACGCCAAAATGAATGGCAGTCAATGGAATGCTAAGCGCGGTGAGGAGTCTGGTAGCATTAAAATGGCGCCATAGGAGGCTTCACTCTGTGGAGAGAAGCCTGCCCCCTTGAGCTAGACAGACTGCAGTAGCAAAGCCGGTAAACGGCAGTAGGCTGTGAGAAAGTGAAAATGGAACTTGTGAATAGAAAAAGTGTTGTTTGGCAGTACTTTTAGTCAAAAGAAGATGATTCAAGTAGAGCTACATGTTCAATTTGCAATGCTGATTTGTCTCGTGGTGGCAAGGACCCTAAACAACACACAACATCGCCGCGGTTACGACATTTGTACCACCGGAATACATTGGTACAGATGACAGATTGGAGAATATGCAGGACACTATTACAGACGGAATACTTGACACACTACGTGAGCTTTGCCTGCTACGTAGACCAGCACCTCTAGCTGCTAGCCAGTGTGCGGAAAAGCTGGATGAGGTGAGGTGCAGGAGTTCCAGCTAGCTGCAGGAGTTCCAGCTAGGTGGAAAACTAATGCCACCTGTCCCATCCATCCTGCTGGCAAGTGTCTGCTCATTAGACAACAAACTGGACTACATCCAACTTCAATGAAACTCCCTACATGAGTTCAGAGACTGCTGTGTTTTTGTTTTTGTGGAAACATGGCTGAACAACAGTGTACCGGACTCAGTTATCCAGCTAAAAGGCCTGCTAGCCTTCAGATGCTGCTCTGTCAGGTAAGACTTGTGAAGTAGGGGTTTATTATTGGACTGGTGCAAGAAATGGGGTGCTTGTATCTAACTACTGCTAACTGCCTGTGGAGTTTGTGACTGTTAAATGGCGACTACATTCCACGGCAATGCACGGCTGTGTTTATACTCTGTGTTTACATCCCACCAAGCGCTAATGCTAGTATGCGTTAGCTGAATTTTACGGAGCCTATAATGTGTGTGCACTTAATGTAGCCTGTTTCGTATGTCGTTTTTATATAATATCGTTTTTATATATTTTAAATGTGTAACACCACTTGAGCCACGGTGAAACGTTTCGTGTATATGGTCGAAATGACAATAAAACAGTGTGAATAGGGCTAAAGTCAGGATGTCCAGTTACCAGAAGTCTTAAATAAGATCAAGATTTTGCAATGAAATGTGGTACTGACTTATCTTCTTGCACTATATTTTTGGTCCTGACTCATTGTTGGATGTTTAATTATTGTTCCCATGACATTTGGTATACATTTCCATGGTCCCCAGAGAATGAATCCTACCTTTTGGTGATCCCCTGACTTTTTCTCTAGCGCCACCAGCAGGCCAAAGTTCTCATTTATCCAGTGAAATCTCTCAACATCTACCAGATGGATTGGGACACAATTTTCTTCAGATCTCCATGGTGCCCAGAGGACGAAGCTCAATGACTTTAATGATCTCATGACTAGTGCCATAATCAGGTCAAAATGGGTCCAATATGACCAACTACCGCAGGACTCATGCCAGTGCTTGCTGCACTTTGTGTTTAGTGCCAATAAGCAAATGTTAGCATGTTTGTGTCTGTAAACTAAAATTAGCTATTTTGAGAGAATGCCTAAGCATCAGGTGACTGAGTCTAACAGAAAAACATCTTATTAGGGCAAATCTATTAACAGGCAGGTGCCCTAAAAGGCATTGTTTTAAGGCTATAGAAAGACACTAGACTCAAGTTATTTACGATGTAAGCAAGAATATCAGGATAAAAGGACTCTAGCTGCAGGCATGAATTTGGACATTTGCTGCTCATACTCTGTGGGTGCACGATTGTCTCATTGTCACGAGAGAGTTGTTCATTGTTTGACTAAAGCTTCACTAAAGCTACATTTTCCGTTTCCTTCTGCTTTCACTGTGTTGGAATTTTAAATTTATGACTCTGGTTAACTGCTCCTCAGATCTCTGCAGGGTAAATCCAGACAGCTAGCTAGACTATCTGTCCAATCTGAGTTTCTTCTCGCACGACTATTTTACAGCGGCTCTGTGCGGAGTTTAGCACCGCCCATGACGATTCTGATTGGTTTAAAGAAATGCCATTAAACCAGAGCATGTTTTCTCCCATCCCCGAATGCTATGTGGAGTAGCCAGACCCTCCTTCAGCGTGCTTTGGAGGAGGGTCTGGCAAAGCGAGACTAACCTCACATTAAAAGGGAGCCTATGTAACGTTTGAAATAACACTTCATCTTACTGTGAAACATTTTCTCAGCGAAACCTTCCCTTGGATAAATACAGACAGAATAAGAAATTAAAATGGAACATATTTTTGTCCTTCTATTCCTAGTTGCTGGTCAGGTTGACAGTATGCACCTGGCTAACCTATGCATTCATTGTGTTATTGCCAACTGTCTCTGTATATCAGGCACTCAGCCACCCTGAGATAGTGCTGCCCTCCGTGCCCTGTTCCAGTTGTGAGGAAATCTGTCAGCTAAAGCACACCAAGGGCATTACTGCTGCCTGCCAGCCAGGTCCACATTCCTCTTTATATAAAAAGGTACAGTTTCACACGTCCCAAATACAAACTTTACAAGCAACATACATGTAACTTTGCTTTATAAATGAAGTAGAAAGAAACAGAACTGCCAAAGAAACTACATTTTTCTCCCGCAGATAGCACAGAAACCCCACGAGTGCAGGGATGAAATATTTTCAATGATGAGGTCAAATTTTATTACAAACGCTCAGAACAAAACTAATTACAGTGATTACGTGAATATGTCACCTTGTTTATCTGATTGCTTTGCAGGCCCTTCAGTGAAATCAATTTTCATGGTTTAAATTGAATCCCTTAATTAAGAGAGGTTCTTTCCGTGTTTCAGCGCCCGTTGCACTGCATTGATTGATGTCTGGTTTAGCGATCACTGCAGGGAAACAGCAACGAGGCGGGTAACACAGCATGAAAAATGTCGACTGGAGCAGACAAAGCGAAAACGCGGAATGAAGTTCCGCCAGGGGTTATGTTATTAAATAATATCTCTGCATACGAGTGTGTGTGCACGGGCATGTCCGCACTTGTGTGTGTGTGATTTTGTTTGGGCAAACTCCCGCTGCGTTACATGTTCAGTTACAGTAAAATGATTCTGGCGTGGCAAGAACATTATATCAGAATACAGCTACTGTAAATGACAAAGAAGTGCTGTCAATTCTCAACTAATTGTGAAGCTATTTTTGGGTTTTAATAAGACTAGATTCATCCATTTGTGTTATGGAAGCTGAATAGTCCTTAATGACACTTGCATTTGCTTCATCAAACCACAGCCTCTCAGTTAGAGGGGATGGGACGGCATGTTTCTCTCTAATAGAGCTACAGTTTGAATTAGGGGAAACGACAGTCAGACAGTACCATTTGTGAGGTGCATGTGCTCAGTTTTGGTTTCACAAACAAAGTAGTGGCTAATCTAGCTAAATTGTTCGCTTGTTACCACCTGTACACTCAGGGTTCTCAGAGGACAATGTTATCAACTGAAAGATCAAATGGCCAGATCTATGAAAATAAAACCCAAGTCCATATAAACCATAGTTTTACTTTAAAGCTAATACACCAATTTATATTTAGCTGGGCTAGCAATGTGGCTATAGGGATGGCAATGTTCATCAAACGGTTGGTCCACCTCTTGGGTCCAGACTGAAATATCTCAACATCTACTACAGTAGGTAGATTGGCATGACATTGTATACAGAAAGTTCAAAGTAATGAACGTGATAAGACATGAATGTCACAGCCTCTAATGCACCCATTTATAATAGCGCCTCCTTTTCGACCCCACTCCGTGCCCGAGAGCGCCACAGATACACCAAAGCCGCCTCGCCACGGAATTACCATAAGTGGCACACTACTGACGCCGGAAAGTCAAAAGTGACAAAAAGTCATGTCCCCCTTATATTAATTCATCAAAAGGACACTTTTGATGTGCACATAAGCACAAATAGTTCTGTGGTTAGTCTGATGCTGGTGGCACCATTTGTACACTTATCTCGTGCGCACAAATTATTGATTTGCTGCGCCTGAATGTCGCCGGACTTCGCCATTTTGTAAACATAGCCATAATGAGAGGAGTGGAGTTAATAGACTTATTAACTTTGCATCAACTCATATGGCAATGGTTTGAATGTAACGGACGTTCATTAATATAAAATAGTTGCGCACTATAGCATTAAATTCAGGTAACGAGTTATATCTTGTGCGCACAAATTATTAAATTGTGGCCTCATATTGTTTCTGTTTATGGCTACTTCTGGGCTCTGTAGGTTTTTAAAAAGGTATCTGAATAGTATTATTGGAGTATGTATGTAAGTAAGATAACACATAATTACCCATCACTATTTTTTTAAAGTAATCCTGCTGTGTAGCCTTCACTCACATGAACAAAAAGGAATATATTAAATCTGCTTTGTTTGTTGGATAAAGTAATCCATCAGATCAGAGTTACAGAAGTGTGGATGCATGTTAAGTTTGTCCATACAGAAATCTTGCCTGAACAACACCAGCATTACATTAGCATGAATCAGCTCTGAAAGATGATTTATTGCACAGCTGCACGACAACAGTTGTGTATTGGAACCAAAGCAGTTGCCCCTAAATTATTCATGAGATATAATAAGAGCATAGTTGCCATACAGAGTGTTTGTCGATGAGAAGATAAAGCTGAGGAGAGGGAACTCTGTGTGCAAAGTGAACACACCTTTTAGTGAGATGGAAATAGGCAGTTAAAGAGTGAAGGAAAGTACGTTTACCGTGTTGCACACAGAGCTAAAGCCTTTCAAAAAAGGAGAAAGATTTTCTGAGACCTCTGCTTTGGCTTGCTTCAGGGAACCTGTTTGTAGTGCAATGTTTTTCTGGCCCGTGGACACATCGAGTTCTCTGCCACAACAAAAGGAGACTCATTCGAAAGGGAGGAGAGAGGCAGCTTTCAAACAGCATATATTAAATGTCTTCTTTTGCTGCTCTCACCTTCTGTGTTTCCTCTCCTTTGAGTTTGTCTCACGACCGCAGGCTACAGCACTTACAAGGCTCCCTGCTATGGTCTCTGGTCACACTGTATTTACGTCACTGTCACTGCAGCTATGAGGTCAGCACAGAGTTTAAATACACCGGTTATAATAGCAGCACATAAGTTTCTGCCTTAACTTTAAGCTTTATTGAGTCACACTTGTTCGTAGACAGTTTGGAGAAATCTCTAAAGAACTGCAGCCACAAACAAAGCTGTTTGGATGGTTTATCAAGAGACAAACGGATCAACCATCACAGTGACTCACCAATTCAGTCTAAACCAGGAGCTTATTGTGATAGTTCAAATAATATGACAGTGAACATGTTGTTCCTGTCTGGGCTAGTCAATACCAGAAATATTGCTGTTGTCTCGAGGTGTACTGTAGTCCTTCTTGGGCAAAGATTCACTAGTTGGTCAAACTCGGTTTCCTTGTGTGTGTGTATATAACCAATTAAAAGGCTTGGACATATTTCCCGTCCACAGACGTGCACGTGGTTCCATTCATACTACAATTGAGAATCCGCATTGGTGTGGTGTTCCACGCTTGGGCAGAGTCCAACGCCATTTGGCTGTCTTTGTATTCCTTTAAAAGATCTGGGCCCCGTTTCAGAAAGCAGGTTTAGTGAAAACTCTGAGTTTGTTAACCCTGTGATGAGGGAAACTCTGGGAGGTTAATCAAACCTGAGAGAGAGGGGGAACTCCAGCCCGTTTCAGAAAGAGAGGTAACTTAACCTCAGAGTCAGTTACTATGGTAACTGAGCCTGTGAACCTAACCTGGTCGGGAGCAGGTTTTCTTCAAGAAACCTCGAGTTTCTCTCAGTCTCCTCCCTCTGACACAGCGCTCTTCATTTCCTCATTCATTCATTCATTCATTCATTCAGTCTGTATCAGGCGCATTTTTGCACAGTTTGTTATCTGCATGAATACAAAAACAGCGTTGGTTTATTAACCATGTTAGACAGACTATATAAAACATTTTTATTCTCAAAACATGACATTTCCTTTTGGCGACGATCCCGTTGATGAAGAAGCTGTATTACTTCGCAGTTAAACATACGTCGGGAGATGATATTGAGGCCCTGACTATAGATGCTTTTTCATTTCCAGATAACTACCTATTTGAGCGGTATCGTTTTTCTTCCCAGTCTCAGTTATGTAGCCTACATAACCTTATCCATCCTCATATCACCCATCGTGGACATGCTCTTACATCCCAGCATATTCTTTGTGTCACATTTTTTTTGCAAACGCCAGTTTTCTTTACAACATTGTTGATGTGGAGCATTTCACTAAAGCCACTGTATAGCAAAGCGCCGTCAGAAGAATGTGACTTGCTTTGCTTTTGTAGTGTTCCCTGGACACAAACCAGTAAGAGCCATTAAAAAGGAGATCCACAGGATTGCAGGTGAATGATGTAAACCCTTTGAAATAAAAGATTATGAATTATAATTCTGTTAATGATGGTGCTGCAGCCTCAGAATGGGATTAGTAGGCCTAGGACTTTTTCGCCCGCAGGATTGCACCTAGGCCTAAATGAAATAGATTATAGGTTCAATACAATTTCACCAGTAATATTATACTTATGATTAAATATGAAATGAATACACTATATTGGAACTTGCGCATTTACTCTAGCAGCAATTTTCTCCCACGCAAATTCTCTTTTGCAGCAGCCGTTGTGTTGCTTTTTTAACAAAATATACAGTTAAATACTGTATAATACTGAAAAAATTCAAGCTTGCTGTATGTGCGCATGAGTATTTCCGCCGACCAGTTTTTTTTGTGGTTGTTGCCATGGTGAATCGTAGTATCATGGCTCCATTCATGCTGCCTTTTTAAAGTGCTGGTGCACGTGCTTAACTAAGTGAACCTACTCTCCGAAAACTCTGAGTTTCCCATCTCAGGGTAAATCAACTCAGAGTTCAGGGTTAGACTCAGAGTTTGTTAAACCTCCTTCCTGAAACGGACCCCTGGTGGATCTCCTCATACAACCTCTCCCCAAAACAAAGCATCCATTGGGTTATCTTTTTCTTGGCAAACCAGCTTCCGATGCATACGCCACCATCTGGACTGGAGCTTCTGGAAGGCCTACAATCTCACGGAAAACGTGTTTGAAAATGTGTGCTTCTTAACAAAAAGCAAGTCTCTACACTGTATTGATGACATAAAAAGTATATTTTGATGTACCCCAGAGGGTTGATGAGTTGCATCATTCCCAGAAATAAGTTTCAGATGAAAAGTGAGGGAGACTCATTTAGGCAAACACTCGCAGAAAACATGAATGCATACCATGCACTTTTACCCTTCCAATTAACATGGTACTACCAAATATCACTTCATTGCCTGCATTATGTGCATTTCAATATGTCCATACATATAAATGTGGTCTTTTTACTTGATAGTGTTATTTCTTGACTTTTGATGATGTCATAGTAAACTACTCGTGCCTTCCACCTACACCACCACAGCGCCTTCTAATGATACTTACATACATAACACTTTCAAAGCAGGACTTTTACTTATAATTGAGTATTTTTACAATGTGGTATTAGTACTTTTACTTGGATATGAATACTTCCCCCACCACTGTTCACATGCACAAGCAGCAAACCTTGGAAGAAACAATAGTATCCAGTTTTTTTTCCCAGGATTGTGGTTACGCCCTTACAATATGTTCTGTGAGCACTGTCATAACACCCTAAATTGTGATCTAACACGTGTCATGCTGGTGCAACAGACTGCGGGCAAACACAAAGCTGTCAGTTTTCCCACCTGAACTTCTCTCCACAGTTGGCCTCTGAGAAGAGCAGAGTGTGAGCCGGTTTGC
Organism: Gymnocephalus cernua; assembly: GCA_023631565.1. Classification (NCBI taxonomy): domain Eukaryota; kingdom Metazoa; phylum Chordata; class Actinopteri; order Perciformes; family Percidae; genus Gymnocephalus; species Gymnocephalus cernua. The sequence continues at coordinate 17,847,449 of CM042447.1, read as the reverse complement.
ACGGATGCCATGTTACTATCAGGTGAGCTACTGGGTGAGGAGAAGCACATCAGATCCATAAAAGCCAAAGACGTTCAAGGAGAGATGTTGGTCCTCTTCCCAGGGAGCAAACTTGAGGGGTGTGGGGGGGGGGGGGGGGGGTGTCGTGGATGCTACCTGACCTGGTGAAGCAGCACTGCGCTCGCTCTGCCATTAGGAACCACGCCGCTACAGCAGCTGGAAGATTCAGTGCAGCTGCAGAGAAAGTGCGCGAGGTAATTTGTGGAACACACTGGAGGTGATTCATTTTTATGCTCTAGTGTTCTTTATATAATGAGCAGAGGAGGTGTTCATTACGGAGAATGGCTTCTACGTCCGCCAATTAGGGGTAGATGATTAGCAAGGAGATATGTGAAAATTGCAAATCCAACCGCTTTGAGACAGGAAGTGTATTGATAGTACCTCGCTATGAGTCCCGTGCCAACATTCGTCCTTGATGTCATTTTTCCCCAGAGACGAAACTAAACCGCTTTCACTAAAGTGTTAGTTTGCTGTTCCTTCTCCACTCTGTGTGGTAATCCGGGCTCCTCCGTTTGTTTTTGATAGCCGGTCCAGCCGCGCGTGCTTGTTAGCGCATGTGGCACAAATAAACGTAGGTATTTCACGTATTGGGGAACCGTCTGTGAGAGCCGTGTGGAGGCAATCCCAGCCTGCTGTTTTTTTTCTTCAATATTTCGTGTACAGCCTCTTTAACCAAGTGTTTTAGTTGTCCAACTTTCAACATGCATTTGCCATATCCACAATCTTTTCTAACCACAACCATACTGTAGTTGAAGATATCATTTTGAAAGCATTAGCACTGAACATTAAAAGATGCTGCCTCTGAACATAATCCCAGGTTGTCTAATAGTGTTTTTGTTTTGGCGAAAAGGGTTGCCCTACATTGATAAATACATTCCTGACATGAAAAGATTGAAAAGGACCATTTTGGGCAAAACGGGGAAATGAAATACAGACTACAGAAAATGTTTCATGTGGAAGCTAAAAAAAAAAAAAATCACATCTCATTGAAAGTGTCATACTAAGCACCAGGTAGCGCGAAGGTCCTTTCACAAGAGGTTAAAGGCTCTCTTCTCACTGGTTTCAAATGGGCAGGAAAACAATGTCATTTAAGTATGTTGCCAGGTGACCGTCAATCAAATCTGATCAAACCACACCCATACTGTCCTGATGAAGCAGGTCAGCTGATTTAGTGTTAAACTCGGAATAAAAAATACTTAATGGATGTTGTATGTTGCATATTTAGGTGTGAATATTTAAGCTTATAGAGTAATATTTCAGATTTGAAACCACTTTTCAGGAGCTTTAAGACATGCAATACTTCCTGCAGTTGATATGAAAAACCACAAGTGTACAAGATACCTTGCACAACAAAAAAAAAAAAAAACCACAATATCAGGCATGGGATGAATTACAACCTCTGGGAGGTCTTTTAGTATCTGGTGCAGTTTCACTTCACACTTTGTTCATCCACAGTCCGACGTGGTGCTGAGACAGGTGACCTTTTCACCTCACGTCATGGCATGAAAGATGCAACCTGCTGCTGTATGAATTCTGTGTAACCTTGGCCCATAGACAGGACATGCCTAAGTATATCCACCTGCAGTGTGATAGGTCAGGAGGCGGTCTGGTCGTCAGAAAAAAAAACAAAAAAAAACAACAACAACAAAAAACTGCCTCGTTGATTAAAGCATCCTGGTGTCCTGCTCTAACCTGTGTTTGCAAGATTTCAAGAGGGAAGCAATCGGAAAAAGAAATAAAAAAAATAAGCATCCTGAATTCATGGTAAGAGTATGCGGTCAGGAATCACTATATGATGATGTGATGTGACGTTAAGTGGAGCTGGATGGGGTTTTAGCAAGCTGAGAGGTGGAAAGAAGCGATATGGAAAGAGCCGGAGACGTGCTGGCACCTGAGCCTGAAGTGAACTCTCTCCTGCACATTCAAACTTCCCGTAGCGACACTCCTGCAGCGCCGACGGCTAGAATTATAACATCAGAATTCAGCTCAGACCTGTGCATGCTTTAGTCTTCAATATTTGTACATCTACTCCCAATTTATGCATTTTGAATAATGACATGCATATAGAACACAATCGGAGCCCAGCTTCTGCTGGATGTCGGGATCACAGTGACTATGTTTACATGCACATAACATTCCCGTTTTTGCCCTTATTCCGGAAACATTTTACAAGGCTAATGAAAGTTAATATTCCACTAATTATTCCATTTAAAATGCACCTATGCAAAATAGGATTTTTTTCAAAGTTTTCTTGTTCCACTGTGCAAACACAGCATCCCTCTTTCATTCCTTCAACCGGCTTCTTGAAAAGGTCGGTGTTGCGATGTTTAAGCACATCCAAAAACCTGTTGAAATTCAAGTCCTTAATGTTTAAAAGTAGCTGTGTTTCTCCTTTTCCTTTGTTCTTGCATCTCTACCACAGCCGTGCAAACTGTTGGCTGGTTGGTTTCATAGACAGTATATAAAATGGACCCAGCAATCCCGCTGTTTTTGACGGAGACAAGTGAAGCCTCTTACCAGCACTTTTCCGGTGATAGCCGAGCGTTACTGCGCAGCTGCAAACTGAGCTTCCCGCCGTAGATGTTACGTGACCAACGTGTCTGCAAGTTGTAAGTCTTCTGGTAGCTGTGCCAAGAGGAATCTGAATCATTCCGAATCTTGCAGAGACGGAGAGCGTAGGTATATGCAAGGAGATAACATAGGCACAGGCTAATTATTGCTAACTAAAATGCTAGTTAACATTAGCAATTAAACTAAACAGCTAATGTAAGTCCAAACTGCCTGCGAGCTTCTCCTGTACTATACGGTAATTCCTGTACTATGCGACAGTAAGTCGCGTGGTTATGACACAATTGTTAGCCTATTTTTATAAAAACGTCTGCTACGGAGCCATAACGTGAGGTACAAGGTAATGTAGCCTTGTGTACATTGTCGTGTTTCTTTAGAAATAAACGATGGACAAATGAAGTCTTTAAACGCTTCAGATGTAAAGTTATTGGCTGTCAAAGTGACGCCAAAATGAATGGCAGTGAATGGGATGCTAACGGGGGTGATAGCTTATTAGCATCAAAATGGCGCCATAGGAGGCTTCACTCTGAGGAGAGAAGCCTGGCCCCTTGGTTGGTTTGTGTACAGCAACCATAGCAACGCACAGAGCTGACCGTAAGCCAGAAACAGGCAAGACACCGTAAACTGGCCATAAACAGTCGCAAACTGCAGTAAAAATCAGATTGAGACGCACATTCCAAATGCGCTATACTGTCCGAAAATGCTAAATTTAGAAAAAGGCCTTATTCGGAATATCCAAACAGAATATGCTGTTTACATGACCTGTATCAAATTCGGATTATTGTCATATTCTGAATAATAGTGGAATATTAGTGTGCATGTAAACTTAGTCAGTGTAATTTTTATGGTTACGTAAAACAGTTAAGTGATAAATGATAGCAGAAGCAGACATTGCAAGGTGCTTTTGCAGGGCTGCTGGGGAGATAGAGATGAGCGTGAGCGGCGTCAGAGAAACTGCTGGGACTTGCAGCACATTAGTTTGGATGTCAGCACTTTGATTGTAATTAAATACCAAAAACTGGTTCGCCCTACTTTTGCCCAACTTTGGCAGCCGAGCACATATTCTCCACACCGCCGGGTTGAAGGACGTGATTAATGACATTGGCGTGAAGACAAAAAAATCGGTGTCATCTCCTGTTTGTTTGATTGTTGATTCCCCCCCCCCCCCGTCTGAGAGGCGGGGGCAAATGTATTTTTTTAACGCCCTCCGTCTCAGCTGGGATTTATCCCTCAGTTGTGTGTCTTTCGCATGATGGTCAAATAAAAAAAGAAGAGCTGGAAATACTTTAACACAAACTTGGAAATTCCAAAGATCCTTATTACTCAATTTAATTTGCTCTCCAACACAATTAGCCTTATCCCTTCTGCCTGGCTGCTGTTATCATTGAGAAATGCTCCTTAATCTCCTCACCAGGCTAAATAAAAAGGTTGAATAAAGTATAAAATACTGTGTTTGAAAATTAATTTCCACCTCCAAATGTGCAGACAGGTTCCGTTTCCTGATGATGTTCTGTCAGCAGATCCTGTAGCTTTATGTGTAATGATGTGACGTCCCTGTTGTTTCTATTTGTTATGCTGTTTGTTCTCTACTGTTCCTGGTGTGTCCTGCCAGCTTCTGCCTGTCCTACTTTACTGTCTCCTTCAATATTATTATTATCATCATTATTTTCAGAAAGTGTTTTTCTATTAGACATTAGAGCATTCATTGTCTTTCAGCTCTTTGTTTTGGTTTTCTGACCCGCGACTTTAATGTTCTGCTTCAGCTGTCATCGTCGCCGTGGTTTTTGAACAGCTAAGCATGCGACTGTTTTCAAGGGGGAAAAAAAGATCTAAAAACTCTGTATCTGTAACTGTATCAAAAGTATCAAATGTAAAAGTGCTCATTAGGCAGAACACCCCCTGTCATGTTACATTATACTGTAATAATGGATCATTATTATTGATGCATTAACGCAGAAGCTGTACTTTAATGTTGCAGCTGGTCGTGGTGGAGCTAATTGAAACTGCATCATTTACTGTATAGTTTATTCCAACACAATGCATCATTTTCAAGTAACTACAGCTCTTAAATAAATATGGCGTACTAAAAAACACATTTTATTGTCAGTATTACTAAACAATAGTATAAGTAACTCAAAATTGTACTTAAGTATACAGTGCTTGAGTAAATACACTTAGTTACTTTCCACCACTGGCTCAAAGGAATACGTTTGGGTGCAAAACCGCTTTTGAAGAAAAACACGATTAGCATTTCATCTTTTTGAAAGTCAGCGCTCAGCTTCAAACGGCAATGTTAAAAACAGACAAAGCAAAAAATCTTGGTGTAGTCATGGACTCAGACCTGAATTTCAACAGCCATTAAGACAATAACAAAGTCAGCATATTACCATCTTAATATATCAAGGGTTAAGGGACTTATGTCTCAGCAAGATTTGGAAAAACTTTCATCTTCAGTAGACTTGACTATTGTAACGGTGTCCTTACAGGTCTCTCTGCAGCTAATTCAGAACACTGCTGCCTGAGTTCTCACTAACACCAAGAGAATAGAGCACATCACTCCAGTTTTGAAGTCTTTAAACTGGCTTCCTGTGCCTCAAAGAATTGATTTTAAAAATACTTCTGCTGGTTCATAAATCTGTAAATGGGTTAGGGCCAAAATATATTTCTGATCTGTTATTGCACTATGAACCACCCGGACCTCTCAGGTCGTCTGGGACAGGTCTGCTTGTTGTCCCCAGAGTCAGAACAAAAAAAGGCTGAAGCAGCATTCAGTTTTTATGCCCCCCCCCCCCCCCCCCATATTTGGAACATGCTATCAGAAAAGTGCAGGTCCGCCGCAACTCTCAGCTCTTTTAAATCAAGGCTGAAGACCTTTCTTTTTGATGTTGCCTTTCCCCAATTTTTATACTGTACTGTTAATTTTATTTTTGCATTTTATCTTGGAATTTGTATACTGAACTGTGAATTGTATTCTTGTATTAAATTTGTATTCGTTAATATTATTATATTATTTTTATTTTCTATTTTTGATCTTTGCTTTTTAATGTTTGGTGTTTTATGTTAAGCACTTTGAGTTGCCCTGTGCTGAAATGTGCTATATAAATACAATTGCCTTGCCTGCCTTGCCTTTCATCAACAAAAGACAAAAAGAAACTCTTTGTTTCTGCATGATTACCTGAGATCAAACTCATTTGTAATCTTGATTTCTCACAACACAAGAAACCACTGACTTTAAGAGAAACATGTGCAGTCTGCTTGTCAGTAATTAAAATGTAATTTCCTCGCAAAGCAGAACAACACACACCGAGGACAAAACAAGGACACGCTGCCAAGGAAAGGCATTGTTTTGGGAGACATTTTGGCGATGGCTTTGCTTTGTTGTGGTTTTGTGCTGGTGTCTATATTATTATTTATTGATGGTGAATTTCATCAGGAACTACGGACAGCCGTCTCTTTCTTTCCTCAATTGATTGATTAACTAGATAAATATAATCAATGATTGGACGATCTGCTCCAGACAGCCGGCAACACCGAGGCCGATGATGATTGATCCCAAAGACTTTATTTGCTTGTTTTTGAGCTTTTACACCCGAGGCATATTTCATGGTCAAGCTGACAGTTGTGCAACACACAATCTGCCCATATACCAGAAAATTCACCCTCAGCACTAACAAGAGTCCACAACTTTGGCCTCCCACTCACTGTCAACAAAGCCAGAGAAATTCACATTTTGAGTCCCTTCATCAAAACCAAACTGTCCAAAAATCACACCAGAATCCTCCTTCGGGGCGGATTTTGGCTTTGAAAACCAGTGCTGTCACTGCAAAAGAGACCTAGTTATCAAATTTAGCGTTGTATAATTTTCTGTCCCTAAATGATAGAGATTAGGAAATGCGAAGGCGGTCTGAAAAGTTGAAGACAAAAGACACCAAGCAGTCCTTTCCATCTCACACAAAAGCAAAAATCACCTCAATGAAACTCGCTCTCTCCTCCTTTGAAGCCAGCCACTATAAATAACTTCCCAGTGGTATTACATGGTGGGACTGCAGAGAAAACCGAGCTAACAGTGCCCTCTACGTGCAGGCTGAAGCTTTGTGCCTGCAAATGTGGCACACAGTCATGCAAAACTGCTCAAGTTATGCACTGAATATACAGAATACTGCACAGATATTGAGCCGTGGCTGCTTCTGCACAGTATGACTTGATCGGTAATACTTTTTCCCTTTTACCTGCCGCTGAGACGCTGCACTGTTTCCATATGGGCTCATTATTAAAAAGCGTCTAGGGTGAAAGTGAGAAGGAGAGCTTGATGCTCCCGGTGCCCTCTCTAAGTGCAGTGTCATTAGAATTTAAGTGGGAAGGCAGGCCAGATCAAAGCAGATCTTCACTGTCTGACTTCATCTCGGCTAAAGCCCGAGAAACCCCGTCACAACCTCCAGATGCTCCAAAAAACGATTTTCCTTCCGGACTCATTATTCCCTCCAGTGCCGGGTGATGCTACACACAGCAGTCACGCTTGTGTAACCCAAATCAAAGCCGTCTGTTTGAAGACTTCTTTAGAGAGTAGTCTATTACAGAGCTATAAAAACTGAAATTAGATGGAACATCTGGAAATCAGTGTCAAAATCCCAGCAGATTTTTTTTCCAGGGAGTAATTACATCTAAAAAGATGCTTCCCCTTCATTCACCGTTGGTGATCGTAGCCTTGGCCGGGAGGAGTTGATGTCGTCAGACGGTGTCCAACATTCATTGGATGTTTCAACCCTGAACCATAACACCCTCCCGTTGGCGGGTCAGCAGTGGTGGCCAAAATCACTGCCCATCTCCTCCTCCTGGCTTCCAGCTTGGCTCCTCTCTCCTGTTCCATAACCAGCAGGAGGCCCTTTCTGCTGCCTCCCCCATCCTGCGAGCTGCTGACTTCCTCTCACTTCTTGTCATTCCAATGGCTGTGAGCATTCTCCATACCGACTGGGCAGGGAATCCTCTACAACCAACCTCGACTGGGAATAGCCATGCCTGCCATCCTTTCCCCCTGCAGTCGTGCAAAAGGTCCTGGTACTTGGCGCTCTTCTATTCAAAGGCTTGATCGCACCCTTCTTCCCACAGTAAGTTCTATCAGGATGATCTTCTTCGCCTCTTCACACCACAGAACCACATCCGGCCTCAGGGTTGTCTGGACGACTTGGGGAAACTGCAGCCTTCCTCCCATGATTGAGCCTTTTGTAGTGGGCTGTTTCTTATTGTTCTTGCTGTGGTTGATGGCTTTTCTCCCTCCCTCACGAATTTGAGTCACATTACGCAAAGACAGGGTTTGTCACCAGCAGTGACTCACACCGAATGAATTAATAGTCATAACGTGCTGTAGCTTCATTAACACACACTACATGTACATACAGTATGTGAGACTGTAAATAGGATAGACTCCGATGGCTGCATGTTTAAGCTTACTGGTATATGTCCAGTTTTAATTCATATTTCTATAACACACACACACACACACACACACAAAATTGATAATATCATTAAAAAGTAAAACATTTGGTGTTTTACACAAGACAGCCATGACAGAAGTGCACCAACCACAAAATAGTGTGAGAAAGAAAAACCACACCGAAAGAATTTTTTAATAACACGGTGAAGCAAAAGCAAGGCCAAATGCTTTCAAAGCCATCGAACAGGAATTATCTTGTCAAGATTTTTGAAGGGCCAGTGTGAATAGAAGTTGTAAGGGCATTTCTAAAATTGTCAATTAAAGTGCCATCACTAAACTTTTCTCAACTTGACATGTGTACGGTAGCCTGTAGCTGAAGTAAATGTAGAAGTAAAAAAAAAGAAGAAAACCTGAATAATAGTGCTGCATCATTTTTGGCTTGAAATAAGGAAGTGTAGCTGTCCATCGCTGAAAACTTCTTAGTATAGCAGAGTAGTATCTCATTTTTATTCTATAACATTAAACATTCATGACTAAACAAGCAACAATCAATCGTTTATTATTAAGAGTTTGACATTTAGAAACTCAGATTTGGCTGACATCGGTTGCTAAATCCTGATTGGTGCATTAAAGGACATTATATCACTTTTTTCCAACTAAACCACACCCACCAAAGTACTAATTCAATTTCAATTCAATTTTATTTCTAGTATCAAATCATAACAGGAGTTATCTCAAGACACTTTACAGATAGAGTAGGTCTAGACCTACTCTGAAGACAGACAAAACTATACAAAAATATGGAAACCTCCCATGTGAAATAAAAAATAATTGTAACTGGCAAAAAAAAAAAAAACATGTGTATGTGTATGACGTCTTTGCGAATAAAAAGAAGATGATTGGGAAAATATTGTGTCTTTAAATACCAATGAAGATGTTGGGCTTTGCTGCTGACCAAGTAATCGTTGTGTATGTTTGCTCCATAAAATGTCAGACAGCTTTGTGTCTTTGTCCCCATAAATAGTCAAAATATATATTTTGACTGTTCAATCACAGACTGATCGTTTATTCACAGAGAATTATTAGCTAATCCTGAAGTTCCCCTCAGATTTATGGAGTGTTTTAGCATCTTTAGCTCATGGTTTTGATTTTATGGCCTTTATTTAGCTTCAGTGCTGTCATCAGCATAATGTGGCAGGTAGCTGTATTCATCTAAGAAGGTCTGATAAACCCACTGTACGCTACCTGTCCAGCACTAAACAGCAGACTGACACAGTTAGCGACTGGTGAACAAAGGAGCATTTAACAGCAACATAACTGCTTAAAAGGTCTCATATAATGCTATTTTCAGGTTCATACTAATATTTTGGGTTCCTACTAGAACATGTTTACATGCTTTAATGTTCACACATTCTTTTTCTCATACCGTCTGTCTGAATATGCCTGTATTCACTCTGTCTGAAACGTCCGTTTTAGTGCCTGTCTTAAAGCCCCCCTCCAGGAAAAGCCCAGTCTGCTCTGATTGGTCAGCCTTTCCAAGTCTTCTGCATCTGCACTCTTGGCATCTCTCATTGCAGCCAGGGAATGACCGTAGCTGCTCTCTTTCTTTCTTTCTTTCTTTCTTTCTTTCTTTCTTTCTTTCTTTCTTTCTTTCTTTCTTTCTTTCTTTCTTTCTTTCTTTCTTTCTTTCTTTCTTTCTTTCTTTCTTTATAGTTGTGACATCACAACCATACAGAAGTCCTAATGGCTTGTTTAAAAAGGCAAGGTTTTTGAATATGGGCTGTGTGCATTTCTCTAATCGTTTTGATACTTTCAAATTATTTATATACTGTGGCACCTAGACCTACTTTATAATATGAAAAAAACACGAAAATCTCATGTTTTACAATATGGGACACTTAATATATTTCCCTTGGTAGTTGGTGGAGACCAAAACAGGGCTAAATGAGAGGGAATGTTGCTCTGTGTCTGCTGGATGTGCGAATAGGCAACTGTTTTGCTTACATGTGTCACTAGTGTGTGTTTACAGCTTGTGCTGCCACCAAAGTGGTAAAATAAAGGACTCCACTGAGTGCTGGAAGTGTCAGGCCCCAGACTCAGAGGGAACTTTATTTCATGCCCTGTGGGAGTGCCCGGCAACCCAGGACTTGGATATCATAGAAAAAAATGCCAAGACTGTATGTACTGGGCAATCCTCCAACCGGATTTTGACTTACTAATGGGGGTTAGACAAGTTTTAATAAGGGGACGGAAGACACCAGGGACTCCATCCTTTCAGGACTGGTTTACTGAACTCAGTAAAGTAGCCTTGTATGGAAGTACTGATAGGTGGGACAAATATATTGACAAATGGGGAAAATACATTGAATATCTAAGTTGGGATAACAGGAATTGACCCCTTCTCGTGTTGGTAGCACAATATAGACCCATATATTACTTGGATTGTTTTACCTGGAAAATCTGGCACTCTAATATTACTAAAGACATGTGGGCATGTTTGGCATTTTCTTTCTCATTAATTTTATTTTCTGTCTTCTGTTAAGTTATGTGATGTTTTTTATTGACGTTTATCTGTGCAGTGTATAAATCATTTAAAAAACAATTAATGCAGGTTTAAATACTTTCGTCAAAAAAAAAATAGTGTCTTAAACTCATATGTTCATGCTAAAATAGACATTTAAAAAAAAAAAGGGAATGTCTGCTTTTGCAGAACTTTTCAGAACTTCAACATTTTGGTGGGCTGGTGTTGGTATCTGAATAACTTCCAGTAAAACTCCCGACAATCTCCCCTTTAAGATCAGGATTATGTCTTTTTAAAGTGTCTTCCTGACACTGAGCTACAGCGAGATCCAATCAGTAAGTGGCAGAACGCTCGCCGGAGAATGAACAGCCAGTTCTTCACTGCACAACCTGGCGCTGGAGCAGACAGATATGCTGATATGCCAACTATAGCCTCGGGCCTTTTCTGACTTCTAAAGGCTTCCGCTGTCAAAGTGGGGCGCCTGGGAGTGCATGACACAAAAGTTAAATGAAGGTTAAATGGAAGCACTTCAAAGTGGGAGATCTCCACAGAAAAGTAACGCAGGAAAGGTTAATGCGTGTCTTGTTGAGACACCAGAGCAGCTTGTAGCTTTTGGGCATGACGGTTTGAGGTCCAGTTTGGTTCAGAACGCCTTGGGGCCGCCGTTTATTGGTTTCATTCACGCAGTCAAATGTGCAGTGCGGTAACAGGGGTTTAAACTGATGCTTGGAAAGCAGGTTTCTTCCATGTCAGATTTTCCTCTGTCACAGCTTCAGTACCAAAGACTGTAAAGATAACGGATGTAGCATCCGTGACGTCACCCATTAGTTTGTGGACTGCCGTTTTGAAGCCTTGAGTTTGGCTGTTGCCATCTTGTTTTTTTTTTAAACCAGACGTGATTTTTGGACAAGAGGGTGGAGGTGGGGAGGATGATAAGGCCAAGCCAGTGTCGTCTATGGCTGCAATTGCGCTGTGGCAAAGTTTTACCAGCAGGTAAACGCGGACCTCTGGGTACTGGTGCCATTCATCTGCATGTACGTCAGTACACAAAAAATCGGTAGAAGTCACTAGCTAACGCTTGGGCTAGCTAGCTAGCTTGGTTGGCAATGTGCTACTGAACGCTAAAACAAACATTTTTAGGCAACCAAAATGTTCCAATTCACTTTGATGAAGTGAAAACCCACAGGGAGAGGGTCAAAGTTTAAGACAAAAACACGGACAACATCCAAAAACAAGTTCACGGTTATTTTAATGTACACAGTGTCATGGGTAGCATTGCTAAGCCTCTGCCCTGATTAACAGGTCAGCGTGTAGCCACGCCCTAAAGCATCCCCTGCTTTATCGTCAATTTTAAAACCGTAATTAACAAAATGAACATCATGCTATATTGAAGAAGACTTAATACTAGTGATTGAGATCATAAACTTGTTATTAAAATGTTTATTGAGGTATTAAATCGAGGTAGAACTAGGAACTAGGGACTTTTTTTGCAACCAGTCGCCTGCTGGAAATTAGTTAAAGGCCAGGGAATGTTTGAAAAGAACTAATTCGTCGTATGAAGTGTTGTCCGACCACATCAAAATTGTGCAACTCAAAGCGCTTTTACAGCGTACAGGAACCATTCACCATTCACACACATTCATACGCTGTGGCCGAGGCTGCCATACAAGGTGCCACCTGCTCATCAGATAAACATTCACACACATTTACACTCTGTCGGACACAGCTCGCCCAATCCCAAAGTTGGAAAGATGGAAAGATGTGGGAGAAGAGGGTTAAGACATGTACTAGCCCAGTGTCTTATGACCTGCAAATTACCAAAACTATTCTTACAGGCCGTTTAGCAATGCATTTCCTTTTCAGTCAGAGACACAGAGATTGACCATTAATAGCAAATGGTTAAATTCGCCGGAGCTTTGCTCTTTGGGAGTGTTCAAAGAATTCAAGCAGCAAAGAAGATTCTGTAGGAGATCCAATCCCCCCCCCCCCCCTTAAAAAAACAAATTCTCTAACAGCAGATCTAATCCTAAATCAACAATACCAACAATGGAAGACAACGGTTGAGGTGGTGGAGGGACCTTCAGCAGCTAACGGCAACAGACTTATGTCAACGGCTGTATGATTATGATTAGACATAACAAGTCAGCTGATAGGCTTAGAGCTGTAAAGCATGAATGAAACAGCCGATGCCAATCAGCTAGAAAAAGCTTCCACTCAGTGCTTTGCCTGAAGTAATGCTCCGCTCCATTTATTTTATCTAACAGGCAAAGCTTCCATGGAATTAGCAAAAATGCTCATTTCCATGTGTAGTTGGGGCTGTGTATCGTTAAACATTTTTCAATAATCAATACTGGGACTTCGATACGGGTTCCTAAACAATACTTTTTTTCGATACCAATTTCGATAAAACAAAAAGAAATTACAACATTACACATTATGGCACAAATCTTTTTAGTTATTTTGCTGCTCTTACTACGCGAGCCCCGTTTCTGTGCGTAACATAAGAGTTCTTCCTTCCTGCCTCTACGACGTGTAACAATCAGCCAATCAGCAGCATTATTAGATCTTGTTAGAAGCATGCTGCGTGGTTATTGGCTCACTGACTCTGATGAGATTTACTCCTTAGGTATTGAAATTGGGTATTGAATGACGAGGCATTTTTCGATACTTTAGAAGCAATTCGGTCTACAAAACATTGAATTTGGTACACAGTGTTGTTCTTGCAAAACATGTCCACAAACTGTATTGACATAGTAAATGAGTGAGCCTCTGCACAATGACATACGCACTACATGTATATTTGTACATAAACATGTGGCTGCTGCTCCTATCCAGATATACTTTTACAGTCCGTGCAGCAGGGGAAAATCTTAAGCAGCTAGACCTCCATTACATATAGTCCTGGCTCATGTTTTTTGCAGCCCGTTTGAAATAAAAAGAGCGAGAAAAAGAAACCAGAGGAATACAGGTATGGCGTCATTTTTTAGTCAAAAGTTGTGAGCGTGTAAGACATGATCACGAGCACATTATGTTATTTCACACGCGCAAAAATGAACCTTCAGCTGGCATGATAAAAGTACTCGCGCACAAATTCAACAACCGAGAGGTGTAGGTAGCTGCGAGCGAGCGCCTTACTCTGCTTGTACAGTGGAATCCTGCTCGCGCGCAGCGGGCTTCTGCTCGCGGAGTGCTGTTTTGCTCGCGGAGTGGATTTCTGCTCGTTCAGCTGATTTCTGCTCGCTCGAGTACATGACTTTTGACAATTTGGGGGCGGAAACCAAGGAGGGCACTGACCCTCTTATGATTGGTCACTTTCACACAGGGACATCCTTGATTGACAGCTCTCATTACAGGAAGCACGGAGTCAAAGTATCTGACGGAGTTCAGTCATTCAGTTAACACTGCACAGTGGACGGAATGGCGGCGACACCTGAAGATGTAGGCGTAAGTGTGTTTGACAGTGTTATAGCCATTTAATCTGAAATTTGTTGAGAATAAACTCATTAAATATTGAGAATAAAGTCGTTGTGTTTCGAGAAAAAACTCATTAAATATTGAGAAAAAAACTCGAAATACAACGACTTTATTCTCAATATTTAATGAGTTTATTCTCAACAAATTTCAGATTAAATGGCTATAACACTGTCAAACACACTTACGCCTACATCTTCAGGTGTCGCCGCCATTCCGTCCACTGTGCAGTGTTAACTGAATGACTGAACTCCGTCAGATACTTTGACTCCGTGCTTCCTGTAATGAGAGCTGTCAATCAAGGATGTCCCTGTGTGAAAGTGACCAATCATAAGAGGGTCAGTGCCCTCCTTGGTTTCCGCCCCCAAATTGTCAAAAGTCATGTACTCGAGCGAGCAGAAATCAGCTGAACGAGCAGAAATCCACTCCGCGAGCAAAACAGCACTCCGCGAGCAGAAGCCCGCTGCGCGCGAGCAGGATTCCACTGTACAAGCAGAGTAAGGCGCTCGCTAGCAGCTACCTACACCTCTCGGTTGTTGAATTTGTGCGCGAGTACTTTTATCATGCCAGCTGAAGGTTCATTTTTGCGCGTGTGAAATAACATAATGTGCTTGTGAGCATGTGTTACACGCTCATAACTTTTGACTAAAAAATAACGCCATATACAGGCCATTGGAAGCAGATAGATGGGAGGCAATCAGCAGCTCAACGCCACATCAAAAGGAATGGTAACATCTCCAGTGGGCCGCCTGCATCCCTTCACTGTTTAACCTATTATCACAACATTGGTAATGAAGTGCGCTTGGCCTGTATTCCAATGAGACAGCTAATTGCCAACAGACAGGACTCAAAGGCAGCCGACCCGAAACGCTGCAGCATTACAGCGAATAGAGTTTGACACTGTTTTGGAGGTCAACTTCTTCTGCGTTGAAACCCCCGACAGGTCCCCCCCCAACCGGTTGCCCGGCCCTGCTGAAACGCCTATCACAGGGAACTGGAGAGACTTATTGTTCTCTCCTCTCCTGTTGACCCCTACCGCCCCATTAAAATCTAGCCTCAAACTCTGCCTGAGGGTCTCCAGCCATCATCGGCACGTGCAGCCTCGCCAAAGCATCGCATACTAATGAGACAGAGGGGAAGGGGGTTCGGGGCGGTGGGGTTTGTATCTTTAAAAGTGCAGGTTGGGATTGGTTACCAGGCAGATGTAATGCTAAGGCTCGTGTTTGGTTATTAGTGGGTTTGAAGCAGGAGGAGAGCAGGAGGAGTTTCCCCGTGGAGTGTAATGAGAGCGGCTGGTCCCATCCCGGTGATCTCGTGTGCTGACTGGTAATTTGAATACGCACACAGATATTATTATTCATTGTGCTGACACGGTAAAGGATTATTACCTCCACCTTGGAGGTAATGTTTTCACCTAATGGTTTATTGGTTTGTCTCTGTGTCAGCAGCATTTCGGAAAAATGTGTAAGAGTTGAAATTTGGTGTGCAGGTCAGCTACTACAACTAGAACGTTTGCGGTGAGGAAATTAACCGACTGTATCTTGACTAATCATACTCACATTAGTCCATATAGCGTATCGCTGTATTAGAAATCTGTTTAAGAAACAACCAAATAATCTTATTAATCGCTATCCTGATTAGGGGTGAGAATCACAGAGGCCCCATGATCCAAGATTATCACAACACTTATGTCACGATACGATATTATTGCGATTTAAAACATAATGGGATATTTCACGATATACTGCAATTCATTATGTTTTTACCAACTTTGAATAATGTCCCCAAAGGAAATATGTTTTATCTAAAACAGATCTCCCTTTCATTTTATTGCTGCAAAAG
Source organism: Gymnocephalus cernua (assembly GCA_023631565.1). NCBI lineage: Eukaryota > Metazoa > Chordata > Actinopteri > Perciformes > Percidae > Gymnocephalus > Gymnocephalus cernua. The sequence continues at coordinate 17,831,556 of CM042447.1, read as the reverse complement.
TGGCATTGTCAAGCAGACAAAGGGACCAACACATACAGTACATGATAAAAGATCGATGTTCTGTGTATCGATACAGTATTACCACGGAAAACATCGCAACTATGCTGTATTGATCCCCCCCACACCCCTAATCCTGATTACCTGTTGTTGTCCAGGAGGGTGGACAAAGAGGCGGTGACACACAGCAGGATCTGCAGCACCTTGGGCAGGTAGATGTGGATGAGGTGGCCCAGTTTCTGGATCAGCACATTGATGATGTTCAGCAGGCTGTGCTGACGGCCCAGCGGCAGGACGGCAGCCACGTCGCTCTCCGCTACGGCTTTCTCCACTGCTGCCAGGCACGAACCTGAGGACACAGAGGTTGGCTGAAAGGCTGTTTTTACACCGGAGTCTCAGGGTAGCATCAGTTCAAGAGAGACTTGTGTACTGGGCTGCCTATGATATACTATCAGAATCATTCAAACCTACAGGAGGGCAGTCTAACTGTGGGTGGAAGAAACAACTAATGTATTCATCAGGCCATAAAATTGCCCGTCACAGGTTACCAGAGAGCAAATTAAAGTTTTGAAATAGCGTATTCTGTTTTACACCAGCAAAAAGCCAATATCAAAATGTATTATGATGTAAAACCAAGCAGGACCTCACATCTTAAAAAACCTTAAATGCTAAATATTAGGGTTCATTTCTAGATAACCTTAATGATTAATTATGAAAAATAATTGGTAGTCTTTTCCTGGCCCAAAGGGGCTTTACCAGTTAGAAGAACTTAGAAATACACTTCTCAGACATAATTTTAGATGTCAGAGAGTTCTTTATCTCAATGAGACAGCCACATAAAACTAAATTGAACTTGACGATGATTAGGGTTGAAAACTGTGAGCCACGGACACTTACAGTGGCTTCCAAAAGCATTCAGACCCCTTTTTGCACACTTTGTGTTGTAGATTGGATGTGTCATTTTGCCTATCAATCTCAATAACACATAATGACAAAGTGAAAGCATTTTTTTTTTTTTTTTGCAAATGTATTAAAAAATCTAAAAACTATTATTCAGTACTAGTATTCAGAACCTCAATTGGCAGCAATTACAGCTTTGAGCCTCCTTTTGCAAGTCTCTACAAGCTTTGCACACCTGGATTTCAAAGATCAGATCGGATGGGAAGCGTCTGAACTGCCATCTTCATGTCTCTTCACAGGTTTTTTTTTAAGTCTAGGCTTTGGATGGCCAATCAAGGACAGTCAGAGACTTGTCCTGAAGCCAGTCCAGCTTCGTCTTGGCTGCATGCGTCGGGTCATTGTCGTGCAGAAAGGTGAAATGTCGACCCAGTTTTTCTCCAAGGACCCCTCCCTGTCTTTGGCTCCTTCCCTCAATTCTGATCAGTCTCCCTGACAGGTGTGTAGCTTTCTAAATCATTTCCAATCAATTGCATTTACCACAGGTGGACTCCAATCAATCAAGATGATCAAGACAGAATGGGAGGCACCTGAGCTCAATGTCTGGACACTTTGGTCAATGTAATATTCAGGTTTTTCCTTATGTATTTGAAAAAAAATAGTCAAGAATCCTGTTTTGTCTTTGTCTTAGTGGGGTATGTATTTATTAGCTGTTAGCACATGCAGTGGAGCTGGGATGAAGAATCAAGAAGGATATATGTTATAAACATATTGAAACCTGCGGTTAGAAGGCAATTGTGTTAAAGTAATTAATTACTGATCATGTTGTCCTTTAATTAAAAAATAAAAGTATTTTAGTCTGAATAACCAGTGTAGTCTAGACGGGATGTACCCAAAAAGTGAAAGTGAGGAGCATTTATGGGTACAAGTCGGGAACCGGCCTACTTTACATATTTCAAGGGTGCTGAATCCAAAAAAAATGGTAGCTGAGCAAGATAGGCAATTTGGCGGCCATTTTGATATGCAAATTAGAAGGTCAAAAACTCGAAATTTCGCTTGGGTACCATTTTTTTTGGACTCAGCACCCTTAAAATGTGTAAAGTAGGCCGGTTCCCGACTTGTACCCATAAATGCTCCTCACTTCTTATAGAAGGCCTTTTTTCTGAAATCCGTCTAGACTAGTCAGACAATTTATCCAAAAAATCTGAAATGGCTATGAGCTGGACCAGGGGATGTTTTTGTTGACTGTTTTTCCAAAAGGGTTGATTGTGTGCTTTTCTTTGGGTATTTCATTTTCCACGTATTTTGTAATCTCACTAATATTAGGCTGTTTGAATGATAACAACTTTTCCCCCTCTGACAGCTTGTTTGATAAAACATCAGTTAAACCATACAATCATAAACAGTCATTTGGCACACAGACTTATTTGGATATATACTTTATTGATTGAGCTACAGTGATAAGTGATAACATTCTTTTATATAATATATATTAATCAGTTTTCTTATACCCGTTTGGTACTTTTTCCTCACTCTAACATGACGGCTGCAGAGGTAGTGGAAATACTGACACAATCTCAGGAACGCTTTAACGGCCATGTATAGTTGCCCTGATGAGAACGCACACAGCAGTGTGTCTGCTACTGGAAGGATGTAACTGAGTTCACTATGGTTTGGTTTCAAGTCTGTGTTGCGGCTTTCTTCACCTGTGCATTGTGAACACAGCAGGCTTTAGGTTCGTTTAGCCTTTTGCTAGTCTCGCATTGCCAGACCTTCCTCCACAGTGCTGCAGAGGAGGGTCTGGCTAGTCCACGCAACATTCTGAGATGGGAGAAAAACATGCTCTGGTTTATTGGCATTTCTTTAAACCAATCACAATCGTCTTGGGCGTGGCTAAGCGACGGACGGAGCCACGGTGTCGCTGCAAAATAGACCCGGGAAGGAACTAGTTTAGGTGGAACGTGTACGTTCAAAAGTTGTCTGGATTTACCCTGCAGAGATCTGAGGAGCAGGTGACCATAGTCCTCAGAAATCCACCGGAGTTTAGAACGCCAACACAAAGAAAGAGGAAGGAGACAAACATCCAGCCAAAAAGAGTGACATCTGGCGGAAATTCCGGAGGCACCGGCGCAATCCCCGAAGTGGAACATTGTGGATATAGACTAGCCTTTTGCCAATGTGTTTTAGCTCTGAGGCCCCATCAGAGCTGACGCGGGACCAGAAAGAGAGCTGAGTCCTCTTTCAAGTAAACTGATAATGTGAACGCAAGGACTGAGTTTGGTTCATTTAAACAGGACTATATGTGACTATACCTGGTGTTACAGCTTATTTGTTCACAAATTGTGTTAATATGGTGTAACGACTCAGACATAGAGTGAATTTTGGGTGAGTAGCTACGTAATGTGATTATTTACATAAAATGAAAGACAGTAAACATGCAATCAGCAGGAAGAATGGATAGAATTGACCCTGAATGTCATAGTTTAGGCAACACAATTCCATTTTTTCCCGTGTTTACAAAAAGCTGTTTCTAATGGCCAGAATAGTACAATAAGGCACAGATATGTTATCAACAGTCCTTCAGCCTCCCAGTAGCAAACCACCTTGTGTACATCAACACCAACGAACTGTAACCACATAAATCCGGAGGGGGCAGGGGGGAGAAATATATATATATATATATATATATATATATATATATATATATATATATATATATATATATATATATATATATATATATATACGATTTCAAGAAGATACAAGATAGAGTTCTGCAGATTGGAATTTTGTTAAATTATAAAACACTTAATTGAGGCAGAAAAGATCCCATTGGCTCAGGAGGCAGAGATTAGCTTCTTTAAACAAATCTGTTCTCCAAATGGAGTTTTGAATGTAAAAATCCTGACTTCAAAATAAAAACATTCATTTTCATCAGAGTAAATTCAGGTCCAGAAGACATAATGCTGAGTCAAAACGCATAATTAAAATGAATTTCGCCACACTAACTCCAGTGAGTTACTCTTCCCTGTGATGATAACATTTCTGCCTCAATCACTGGAGCCATATGAACGTTTGAAACTCCAACCTGCTGTCATTTCTATCAGATAAACACTGTGACAACGGCATAGAATCCAACCGGACACTAAGTGACATCTCTTCCAGTCTCTTAGCAATGTTAAAGCCTTTACATTCTGCATATTGCTATCACACATCAGGAGGGAAAGAAAAGAAGGGAAAAAAAACGTATTTTCAGCCAGACTATTTCCTAAAGTGAACGCTTAAACATTTCCTTTATTAAACACTTATTTGCGCGTACAGAAATAATCCTAGAGGGCTAAAAGTATTTCATATTCATTTAAATTTACCCTCTTTGCTAAATTAGGTTTTAAGCAAACCTCCAAATGAACGTGTTCCTAAATACGCCATACAAAAAAAAACACAAAGATGCGATGCAATAGCATTGATAAGGCTATCGGTGCATGTCAAATTCAAATCAATTATCTCCATTTGGTTGAAATCATTATAACTTATTTCCTTTAGTTCTAAGACTAAACAATATGAACCAAAACACAGAAATGTATTGCTTAAATTTGAACAAATAACATCAAGAATGTTAAGGAGAATACCATAAAATATCAGGCATGTGTATTTACTATATATTCACTATATACTATATATATATATATCGTGACCAGCATTGTTAGGGACCTTGAAACCAGCAGTTCCCAAAACTTTTTGCTGATGTCATCTTAAAATGAGACATTACTTGTGAGCCCTTCTCACAGACTTAATATAGTATCAAAGGATACAACTATCCAGTACTTCACAAAAAAACAGCAATCATAGAAGCATCTGAAAACACAATTTCGTGTCGCAGATCATATTTTAGATTTTTTCCATACAGATGTTGTAGTTTTTGCTGCATGCTTCCTGGTCTACTGCTATTATTTATGCTCCATCTACAAGAAGAATAACACCCTCTTTTGAGTCTGTTCTTAATGTTTATAGTGAAAAAAAACTAAGTATAACTCATGGATGGAAAAAAGCAAACACAATGTTTAAATTCAATGACATTCCCCTTAGTTCCATCAAAGCATTACACGGTTGTGTTTTGTTCGATTTGTTAACATCTGTTATGTTAACATGTAAATACCAAGAAAGTATATTCATACTGACAATACCCCCACACACACAAAAGTACTGATTGACTCCCATATACGAAACTGAATCCTACTATGGACAATACAAAAATAAATTCATGAAAGTAAGGTTGTCCTGTTGAATAGGAAGTGTTTTTACAACCAGCAGGGGGCAGTGCTATTTGGTAGAAAGTGACAGTACAACAGTCTAATGTCCCTCAATGGGAATCATAATGTACAATGAGCATCAGTACCCATAGTGACGTCTGAGTTCAGTGAATTAAAGTACAGACATGGCAATATGACAACACTAATATTTACATGAAATGCTAGTGAACTAAGTGCATTATGGGAGAATGAATCAGAGTAGCTAAACAGACAGACAAACTCTTAGGAGCGTTGAACCCAACTGGGTTGGTCCACATGTTGCTGGAGCTGCAGTGAAAACCAAGACTAAAATCTTGTGCAAATCCTCAAAAATCATCTTATTTACAATAAATGGAATAGCAGATATTCTCTCAACAATGTTCTTCTGATACCCTCAGAATTCACCCAGCCAAACACAACAGCAGCCGATTCCTCCCATTTCACCACGAAGCAGCGAGGATTTCAACGCAACGTAGCGTTTGGTTGGAATGACTCGCAGGTGGAGACGGTACATTGTTGAGAGCCACTGCTACACAGCTGGACATCCATTTTCATGATTCTTAATTCACAAGGGACAATAACATTGTCTTCTTTTTGTTCATGATTGCTTTGAAAAATTTGTTATTAAAATGGCTTTGTTAGGACATCTGAGATAGGACAGCATTTGCTCAGCGTTTGAGACCAAAGCTGCAGACTTGGATGAAAACTGATCACCAGCAACAGCAGGATGACACTTACAGAAACACAGGAATGGATAGAATACTGAACAACTTTGACATTCATAGGAACACTTAAATTGTAACTTGATATGTTTATCCAGCACATTTTGTTTGCACACAATACAGGTGAAAATACTATACTTCAGTAGCATTCAGTAATTAGTAGCATCAGTAGAGTTCCTTCAAATGTTTTAACATACTGGTGTGGATGTTAGTGAATTAGTCACAGAATAACATTACATAAAGTCATGACATTTATACAGACATGTTAGGAGACAAATGGACCAGACTACACTGATTCCTTGTGAGTTTAAAAGTTAAACACAGCCACAAAAAAATGGGTCACATTTAACACAAAAGTTCAGTATAATACTAAGTATTCACTGTACAACTCCTCGGCATTCTTTACATTACATTTAAGGCAATGTATCATAGAATGGACTGTTGAGCTGACCACAAGAAATACATTTCCCTGTATACATGTATCTGCATTAAAAGTTAAAATATGAGAAATGATATTGCTCATGGGCTCTACGTGTGGAAAAACCACTATTATCCTGATGGTTTTTGGTCATTAATACCTTGTTAAGGCCCACAGAGGAAATTACATTCAACCATAATTAAACTCATTTAATTGCAGCTGCTTAATACATGTTTGTATTGCCATTTCTCTTTCAGTGCAGGACACTGTGTATGAGTGCAATATGGAACACTAGACGACTTACAGGAAGCATTTCACGACTAGATCGAAAGTATTAAAAGTGGGACATTCGTGCAGGTTTTACTACACAATGTTACAGTGCTAGGGTGGGCAGCATAATACATGGGCACCAGCGTCACCAGCTGTGAACACATCTATTAATGGAAGTGAGAATTTTATGGCACCCGATTGCCATTTTAAAATACAGTGCAATTAGAATTTTGACTTCTTGCTTGATGCATATCACCAGATGGATCAACCATTTCCGGTGCACTGGGATGGCTAACGCTGCATTCACACTGCGAGCAACACAATCAACAAGTCATCAGGAGTTTTTCCTTCCTACAGAGCTGACCAACCACGGAAAATCAGCCAAACTTTTTAGGCTCAACGCCTGCCACCACCAAGGCAGATTTCAGCTCCTATTTTGTTATGATTTTATGGACATCAGCCTAAAATAGGAACATTTGATTCCAGCCTTTCAAAGCAGTTCTCCACAACTTTGATGTAAAAAAACTACTAGAAGAGGCATCTTAAAGGTTGATGCTTGGAGAATGGGTGTATTTATCATTATAGCCAATGATTATATCCAAAATTGTTTCACCTAGTTAGTTTTATATGCAAACTAATTATTTGATTGTATCTACATTCAGAGCCTCTGTCAACAATTTGTAAAAAAAGAAGCATTAACCAGGTTGCTTGCAGTGAGAACGCACAGTTAGAGATCACAGATAGTCTGTCTAACCACCGAGAAATCTGTTTACTGCTTCCTTGTTAATTCAGCATTTCCTCGTTTACCAAGACTTCAGTGTGTTGTGAAGAAGACAGATTTCATTTTGAACATGAATTCAGTTTGCTGGTGCTGTTGAACAGCGGTGACACGCTAATGCTGCATTCACGTCATATCGGAAGACACAGTAGGAAGAACGGAATGATGCTTGCTGCTTCAGGTTGGAATAGTTGATATTATATGTTGGGACAAATGGAAATAACTTAAATCAACCATTAACAAACTGTAGCAGCAGTAACAAACTTCTTAAGCAGAGTTGATTGTCTGACTGACTTTAACTACATTTTTAATTATCTGCCAGCATGTGTGGATTTGACGCTAATGTTAGCTCTCAGTTGACACAATTTTGGAGTTCCTACAGAAACTATAATCTTACATCGTTATTGTAACTAGGTGTCTGCAGTGAATGTACTTTCTCCCCCAGCTGTAGTCTTGTATTTACAGTAAATCCGATATGAGGTGAACGTGGAAAAAAAAAGAAAATACGGTTAGTACTACACTGTTTTCCATTTAATTTTCTGAATTTTAGCCCCCTCACATGTATACGGTTATCTTACACTTTTCTCTGTGGTTAATATTTCTGTTATGCTCTTTGACAAACAGATATTACTCCTCACAGCCTCCTACAACACAGTAGTTGCTTTGGCAGTTAGTTTGAGTGCAGAGGACCCCGAATAGAGCCTGGTGGAACACCGAGAGGCACCTCTTGGCTTGGAGCTCAGTTTGATCGTAGTGGAAGGTGTTGCTAGGTAGTTGTGGAAGTCAGGGTGAGCTGTTGGCAGAGCAGAAGGATCTAGATGTTTGTTTCACGCTGCATAGGTTCGTCACCTTTCTCGCTTTTATCGACCAGGTCCTCTGACGCCTGGGCTTCCCCATCAGTCTCCTTCTGATCCAGAGTTTGATCCGGATCTTCCGTTTCAGTCCGTTTGTACAGCTCTGCACACTTGCGCTCACGCTCCAAGAGTCTGTAGTTAATGAAGTTTCCAATGAAGAGCCAAATACTGGCCAAAATCACGACACCTCCACAGCAAAAATACATGGACTTGTAGTTTTTTGTGACATCGACCAATTTCCCTGCAAGACAGCACAAGGTTTTTAAATGTTTAATTATCTGTTATAAGTTACAAAATTGTATTGCCAAGTACAATTTCCTGTAATTTACTGAAGACATGTCTAAATGTCAACTATTATTAATTCTACCCAATTTAGTAAAGGCCTGGTCATAGGCACATTTAAAAATGTTGTTTCAATGGAACTGCTAGAATCACAATTCACTTACAGCAAAGTAAATCCATGCAAGTCTTTTGTGTCAACTTTAATACGATCTTCACAATGCTGGCCTTCAAGGGAGAAGAGAGCTGTAGAGCCCAAAACAGTGAAGCTATCATATCTTATATACTGTACATGTTGCATTACTCCACTTATATTTAATCCCCTCTGTCAGAGTATAAACTCGTCCATGGCATGGTTTGAGGCAGTTATGAGACAAAAGTTAGTGGTACTTAGCTGTGTGAACATATTGTCCCATTCGCAACCAAGCTGGCTCAGAGAGCTTTTGTGACGGACGAGCACTAGCATATTCCTGGCTGCCTACCATGTTAGCAGTAAGCTCACCAGTTTGAGTAGTTTGCCAAGTAGCTACTGCAAATAGTCACTACTAAGCTTCTAAAACCACTGCACCTTTCTGGTATGACCGGGCCTTAATAATGTTGTGAACTGACTCTAACAACCAGAAGAGCTAAGAACACTTTAAAGTACAGGCAGTAAAAACCGTAGCGTACCTGCTAGAGGTGGACCAATGAGGACTGGGATGCACTCCACAATGGTGGTGAGTCCGACAGCACTGGAGAACCTCTGAGGTCCAACCAGGTCCATCAGTGTTTCAAACAGCACTGAGCTGACCATGCCAAAGGCAAAGCCAAAGAAAACAGCATACACCACCAGACCGGTGTAGCTTTCCACCAGTGGGCAGAGGATGTGGCACACCCCATTGTACAGCACTGCAAAGCTGAAGAAGTACTGGATCTTGGGCCGGACCCAGCGCGAGTTGGCCAGTAGCCCCATGGAGGGCCTGGCAAACATGTCAACAAAAGCCAGAATTGAGAGCAGGAAGGCAGCAGAGTACTCATCCACTCCCATGTCCTTAGCGTAGGCCGTAAGGAAGACAATAGGTGCAAAGAAGCCCACGAACATGAGGACATTGCCTGACAGGTAAATAAGGAAGCCACGATGCTTAAATAGTGATAGGTCCAGGTACTTGTTGAATGTTTGCCAGCAAGTGCGCTTCTCTTTTGTTGTGGTGGCAATGGCGGCTAACTCTTCGTCCTTCTTGAGCTTGCTGGGTGGCGGTCCCAGAGGCCTCATGAGGGAACCAGCCACACAGCAGTTCAGTAGCAGGCCACCCAGGATGAGGAAGCTGCCTCTCCAGCCAAATTGGTTGAAGAGGTACTGGTTGAGAGGAGCCAGGGTGCTAAGGAACACTGGACTGCCTGCCATAGCCAGCCCGTTAGCAATGGGACGCTTCTTAAAGAAGTATTTGCCTATCATAGTCAGTGCTGGCTGCAGGTTGAAGGCTAGTCCAAGTCCTATGAGGAAAGATGACAGAGGTACGTTATACTTGTAACAATCATACTGCAACGGTTAATGTACCAATGCTAAAGAACAATTTGAACATTATATATTTTACTTGGCCCTTGCCTAAATAAAAAACTATTTAAAAAATAACACTTTGTTAGAAGTAACTGAGTACCTCTGAGCTACTTGTTTAAAGAACAAGCTAGCAACATTGGTGATGCTTTAAACTTTAGAGTGTCAAGTTGTTTTTCTGGTTATAGCCATGCTTGCGCCATGGCTCTAGGGACTGTCCAATAGACCACAACATTAATGCTAATGTTTCAAGGAATAGTTAGGGTCCCAGAGAGTAACATTTTGGTCAGTGATGGAAAATGTCCAGTTAACGTGACCAATGTGACTGCATGTTAGCGCTGTCATTTTGAGCATACTGCCATGCTAGTGTTAGCATTTAGCTCAAAAGCACCACTATGCCCAAGTACAGCCTCACAAAGTCTCTATCAAGCTGTAGACTCTGTCTTGTTACACTAGAAAGCCAATCTTAGGTATACAAATTTGGCTGGATAAGAATTGAAACGTAATGTAATTGGAACGTAATGCTAACTCTTAGCATTACGTTACAACAATAAATATGAGTAAATCTGACAGTATTGTTTCAATAGATTTCCCAATAATGTAGTGGGTGTCATCTAGAGGCTTTTTGCACCGATTCCTCCTTTCAAATGAAAAGCCATAAAAGCTCCTTTAAGCAATATTTTTATATTATTATTATTATTGAATTAATTGACTTCCTGTAAGGCGAAATCACTGAGAGCTGCCATATTTAAGAGCCTTGATGCAGAATAAGACACAGTTATTCGTTTGCTCTCTACATGTGGGTATTATTGATTATTAGATGGACTCATGCAATTTCATTTTGGATTTAAATGGGCTATTGATTGATAGTTGTGCTGACTCCACAGTATATATCTAAAATAGGCCTAAAAGAGTTGATGAAGCCCAATAATGGAACATGTCATCTTTCAAAAGGAAACTAAATTAATTTGGTGGAGTTAGCCTGCTATTTGTCAACCCCTACTATGTGTAAGTTGTAAATAACATATAATATTATAACACAGCATAATAAAATGAAGGCAAGAACCAAAATAGATTAAATAAACAAAGCAAAAGTTCTTCCTGCTAAAACAATTTTGTTTTTAACCTGCTACTTAGAGGTAGAGGCTCACCAAATTAACTGAAAGTGGACTTAGATGGACTTACCACCGATAACTCCTATGCAGATGTAAAGCTGCACTACGCTGTTACAGAAGGAAGCCATGATCATGCCAGTGGAACAGAGGCAGCCCCCCATCATGACTACGGGCCTGCAGCCATAGGTGTTGACCAGTATACTGCTGATGGGACCTGGAACAAAGGGAAAACATGAAATCAACCCACGTGTCAGTTGTTGACAGTACTCAGGATCACTGAAAGTGAGTGCATAATGATTTTATCTGGTTAGTGCTCCACGCTAGTGGGAGCCCAGCTTCTATTAATAGCAGCAACTAAGACGTTTCCATTTTTAAACACGGCACTCCCATTGTCTCGTGCCAAATTAATTTAATAAAATTAATTTAAACCGAAGCATGAGAAAATACTTTCATATATGAGTGCCATTTCCTATTCTTCTATGTTTTTAAACATACAATGTTGGAAAAAAAACTTCAGGTGCATGAAGTTATATTTTATTTTTTCAGCCTGTGTCTTGAGCTGCACATTGTGTAAAGAAGCAATCTGCATCACAATACATTTCACTCGCAAGTCGAGTATGTAATGTTTATATTCAGGCAACTGCAAAGCTGCTCCAGAGATCTCTTTGTCACAGAGAGCTGACAGAAAAAGTCTTAAATGAGATTAATTAGGTTCTGACCAATCCCTAGTTAAACCATATTATCTAAATGACTTAATTAGAAGTGAAAACAAAGGTCAACTGTAATATTATTACACAAACTGCTTATAGTAAACACCCATTAGGTCTTGTATTGCCACTTCCTGGTTCAGTTTGCACATGCTGTACTTACATAGTTGTGTACACACACAATTGTTGATCTCTATGCTATGAATGGTTATGTGTTCATTTATTTTTTTAATTGCAGAAAATTTGGTTTTGATAATCTGGTGAGGGGTTGTTTATAACCCATTTGATCATCAGATTTCGGAATCAGAGTTTAAGTTTTTTGGTCACTTGGGGGCACAATGACATTTTCACCTTGTGAAGTTAATGATGATGGCGAACATGTTTGCAAACGGTTACCAATCATTGCCACTCATTCTAAGTCGTGTTTGTGTCCACCTGATTAATTCCAATACTCACTCTCCTTTCAGCTCTGTTTTGGTCTCCACCAACTCCTGAGGTAAATATCTGGCTCTTTAGCAGCTAAGTGCAACAGTCAGTACTACGTTAAGCTAACAGGAACTGCAGAGTTAGGGGATAATTCTCTGTGGGTATATCACCGCAAGGGATATCGCTAACACAGTCATTTAATACATTGTTAAAATAAAATGATTCATTAGTTACTTTACTTTAACATGTTATCATGAGAGGTAGGCATGATACAAATCAAATACCGCCTACATTAAAAACCAGCCACAGGATGCATGATGGACAGAAAGAGCATTCCCATTTGAATGACACAGATGCGGCAAGTTTCCTCTACTCTAAAGACTCAGCATCTGTATTCTCAGTTACCATTGTAATGTTGTTCAGTCTTCTAATGAGGTAAATCATAACTATAACTTCAGAAAACACCTTACTGGGGTGAGAGAGGTTGTTTTAATTCCTGGGATGCTCAATATTTTTGTACATTTTTGAATTAGGACATTAGGAATTTGTGAGAGAAGAGGCAGACTCTAAATTTGACATATTTGTGCTGTTGTATTCTATTGTTGACATTTTTCTACTTCAGGTATAATCTTGGTACATTACATCCTATGAATAATGTGGCTGCTCAGATCACTTTTTAGGAATCTGCATCTTATTATTGACACTGTCTTCTATCCCTTTACTGAATGTTAAGCACAGGAGGTGTAAATTGAATAGGGAAAGAGAACAGTAATGAAAGATGTATTTTCTTTTGAAATAATACTCTCATTACCAGCCAGAAGATGTATCATATTCCTGCCAGGCCCAGTGCAATTTAAAAAGCCACAACGGGCGAGGAGTCATCGGACTTAATTTACTCTGCATGAATTTTTTTCGACCTTGAACAAAGTTCCCCTCATTTGCATCCACAGCAGTGATCAGTATTCTCCAGGGCTTGGCGGGACCCGAATCGGCTGAGATGAGGAAGCCCCTGAGCCTGCACATTACCTCCCTCGAAAAAGGCTTATCGTCTCCTGGCCAGACGCTGTGTGGACTTCATTACACGGTGGACAAAACCCCAAACTAAATATAACCACCTAGATCCCAAAAGGGAATGACACATATAGAAATGTGTCCAACCGTATTTTCCACGACCCTTTAATGTGAGCTGCAGCAAAGAGGCTGGTACAGCTCATGATGATGCAAGGATGCTTGCTATCCATCACACTTCAAATAGGATAAGGTTGCCAGAAATGGAAGCACACAACTTCTAAAGGCTGTTCTGCTGCAAATGGGACACAGACATGGTCTTCTGAAGTGACTGTGTCTGGCTGCTGACCCGTTACACAGATATTTACAGGGACATAATAGGAGGGTAAACCAGCCTAAACCCAGTTTATTTATGTAATAAAAGTTTATCCACATTTTCAGGTTGACGTGAGGTTTAAGCCGTGATCCGCGGTAGAAGCGTGAGGTAGAGCGCAGAGCAGAGAGGCAAAGCGCAGCGCAGGAACGTTCTGGAATTGGTTGTGCCTTTAAAGGTCGGTGGCAACGAGGTCATAGTTGAAATAATTTGAACTTTGAGCAGGGAAGGACCGCTTCAAAACAAAAACAATAGAACGGCCAGCGCAGAACGGTTTTACCGTGGATCATGCGTAGGCGGCTTTAGAGGTTAAGTTTAGAGCTGTGTAACAGTAAGCCGCGTCACACTGCATGATGTTAACATGGTGGCCTAAAGGTTAGAGAAGTGGGCCAGTGACAGGGAGGTTGCCAGTTTGATATCCCAGACTGGTAAGATAAATCTAGATGGGGAAATGTTACCACTACTGAGGGCCGCTTGAGCAAGGCGCTTTCCAGTGGAGCTGCTCTGTGGCAGCAGATCAGACTGTGGTTGTACTGGGCACTGACAACTGCTGAACAGCCAAAAATGATGCTAAAGAGAGCAGCGAGAGTGAATCAAAACAGTATGAAAACGTCATTATTTTTTACGCTATACTAAAAGACGCTAAAACATCCTGTAGAAATTAGGGGAACTGCCGTTGTCTGGTAATTGTCTGGGTTTTTCAATACTGTACAAGGGACAGCTTTCACATTTGTTAATATAACAATACTGATTATAGCATAGCTATATCTTTAAATATTTGAACAACTATATTCTATTATAATATTAACTGACATTTGAATGACTTTCTATTTAAGAAACAGTCCCTATGAAAACTATTTACGGCATGCTCTATGGATCATCTAATCTATACAGTACAGTAAAAGACTGCAGAGGCTAAGTGCTCAATCAGTTACATATGCAATAAATCCAGGGAACTTGAAGTTCCTCTTGATGTAGAAAAAACGTTTTACCTTTAAGAAAACATTCTTCAGGGACCCTTAGGCAGAGCATAGAGGAAATGTATGTTAAAAGCCTTTATTTATTCAAGCATAATGGCTTAATCACCCACTTGGTCTTGATCAAGATAGAAATAAAAACAAATGAATGACACCTTGTACACTCTATAGACAACCATGTAAAATATATTATTTTCTTATAAGAAAATATAAAAGCAATTACTTCAATGCTTCCCTGAAACAAGTTTCCATTGAATTTTACCTCATGACAAACCACGCAACAGGCACTTGTTTGCTCTTTATTTGTCACACTGGCATCTACCTGTGTTTATGGCTGACAGTGAATGTAACATGGGTGTGCACTGTTTCCACGCTGCCTCGCACAAGGTCAAGTCTCTCTCTCTCTCTTTTCCTGGATTAGTGACACTGATCCAACACAGACACACTGCTTAAACACGTCATCGCAGAGCGACGCTCGCTGTGCTGACTGAGGGAATGAAGGATGGATGCTTCACAGCTGTCTGATGTAACGCTGTGAAGGATTGCACTGGAGAGATGAAACATGCCCAACCCTGTTTTTTTCTCTCACACAGGACAGATAATAACCTTAAATTAGTGCTGTCATGTACAGCTTTGAACCACACCCGCTTCCATTGAATTTATGAGCTTATAGTTCAGAACAAAGGGCAGTTGCTTTCCCCTCTTCACAATAGCAATAGTACATTGTAATAAATAATAAATAAAGTAATACACTTACTATGGATCATCTCTTTATGCCTAAAAAAATAAATAATTTGCCAATTGATTTGCATTGTCGCTCAGGCAATTGATTTTGCGAAAGAGGGTGAGATTGTTATCCTGCCAACATTTCTTATCGGTGACTTTTAACGGTAACATTTTATTACACAACAAAAATGCATCGACATGAGCAGCAACACTTTATAAAGTTATTACGGTATAAAGCTAAAGCAACAGTTCAGAGACTGGGGGGAACACTGTTACTGTAAGACTACATTGCATGGCTTCCTATAGTCCTGTAGAAGCGGGGGTGTCACACAAAAGTTAAAGCTACATAACTGAGCAATTGTGATGGCTCTTGAAACTCTGAATTCTGAATCTTGGACCAGAAACTGAACCAACTGTACAGGTGTGTAGAGCTGCGACTAATGATTATGTTCATTATTGATAATCTCTCCATATTTTTTGATTAACTAATAATTTACTCTACACTAAACAAAGAAGACTCTACTGTAAATATCCCAAAGTAGACAAACAAAAAAAGGCCATGCTAGCCCCTCTGTGACTACTTTAAGCACAGCCGTGCTTTGAACTAAATGCTAACGTCAGTATGCTAATGTAATTGCAATGGTAATGATGACATGCTGTTGTTTAGCAGGTATAATGTTTACCATCTTAGTTTAGCTTGTTGGCATGCTAACAATTGTTAACTAGCACAAAGTACAGCTGAGGTTGATGGGAATGTGAGTAGTTGTGCAGGTATTAGCTCATTACTTAAGTATTGGACAAATTGATCGCTCATTCTGGAAGTTGATTGATTAGTCGACTGACAGAAAGCAACTAATCAAGTTATTGTTGACTGGCAAAAACAGTATTGTGTCTTATGTAAATGGTTAAAACGTTTGCATACATTTTGTATTAAACTTTCTGTGTGTTGAGTGAAAACCTTGCATCTCCATTTTTGATTATTTTCATGTCAATATTAAGTCAGTAGTGAGAAGTAAAATGTCCTTTCTGCAATTTGGAGTGAGTGGATTAATATTCCTGGGCTGCTGCTCATTATCATATACGGTGAATCTCTCTCACACACACACATACACACACACACACACACACACACACACACACACACACACACACACACACACACACACACAGCAAATTAGAGAGGTGGTAAACATTCAAACAGTGATTGCTTCATCAGCACGAGTGGCAGGACAAGAGAGCAGATGTTTAATGAATATCTGATGAGTGCAATCAATATGAATGAATGAATGAGTAACACGAGCCGCTCGCTTAGTAACGGCACATATTGACGGCATGACCATGATAACGGCATACAGTCATTGTTAAACTAAAGCAGCAGTTGCCGATCGGTACTAAGCTGTGACCTGGCCAACACAAACTTCAAGTGTTGTTGTGACTTTTCAGAAGAGGTAATTATCGTCACTCGATTTTCTGCATGCGAAAGTCGCCAGGAGACACCAGTTTCTGAACATAGCCACACTGAGAAATACAAAGAGAGAGTTGTGTGGAGCTGATAGTCTTAATTAGCTTTGTATCAACTCATTTGGCGATGGCTTAAATGTAACAGATGTTCATTAAAAGGGCAATTTTCAGCATTTTCAGGGTTTTACTTGTATGTTCTGTTTGTACTAGAACATGTTTACATGCTTTAATGTTAAAAAAAATAAATAAATAAAAAATAAAAACTTTCTTTTTCTCATACTGCCCAATGGCTGCTGCACCTGTATTCACCCTCTGTATGAGATGCTCTGTAGGAGCGCCTGTCTCTTTAAGCCCCCCTCCCGACAAAGCAGCACTTTATACCGTCAAACATCAAAGATAAAGGCTTCTGAACCAAACACTACCCAATCAGACATGTTTCAGCAGGAATGCGACCCAAATTTGGAGAGAATTTAACAAACTGGCAGCCAAGATGACATTTCCTGCTGTTAGCATGTAGCTACTATAGTTAGCAGTGGACACTAATAAAAGATAGCAGCAATTTCTGCAGTCAATAATCGCATATAAAAGGCTTTTAAACCAAATACTACATAAACGGGAATGTTTAGGAGTAATGTGACCTGGAATTGGGGATAATTTAACAACACTGGCAGTCAAGATGAAATTTTACTGCCGTTAGCATGTAGCCACATGCGACAATGTTAACACCACCGCAGTAGCGTAGTAAAAAAAAAAAAAAAAAAAAAAAAACATTCCAGTCCTGCTTACCTGGAGCAGTTGACCAATCATAGCAGGTCAGCTTAGCGTTGCGTAACATTTAGCCGAGAGTAGAAATAACTGTTAAAACTGGAGCGTTCAGAACAGTTGGAAATCTGAACGTTTTAGCTCACGGGGTTTACCTCATCATAGGGCTGGGCGATAAAACGATAACGATATGTATCGCGATAGACATGTAATCAATATCAATAAAATAATAATAATAAAATTATAATAAAATAAAATGCGTGAAGCAGCGAGCGCGGAAGTTCTGGATGAAACGGGAAACGTCAGCTCGCCAATATGGCAGTTTTTTTGATTTTATAAGTCTGACCGTAGTCAGACCAATGTCGTCTGCAAATTATGCAAGACCATCGTCCGCACCGCAAACCTGTTTTACCACTTTAGCCGCGCTCACCGTTTGGAGCACAGCCGTATTCGCCAGCAACGTCCAACAACATCTGCAGCTGGAACCCCGCACAAGCAGCAGAGCACCACGGAGAGGTACTCTCAAAGTAAAAGCTAAACGGTACAAATAAATAACGGAGGCAGTGGCATATCATATAGGCAAAGACATGCTTCCGCTGAGCACCCCCCCACCATGTACGGTTTAGGCTGTACCGTGACTGTTAGACGGAGAAAAATAATAACTGTTACTGTGCTGTATCACGTTAGTTTTTTATGTTACAGATGTAAAGTCTACCTCAGTTTATTTCAATTTCTCCTATGTTTACAAAACACTGCACATATTTTAAAACACTTCATTCACCAGAAGTGTTCATTGTGATTTTAGACTTATGTTTACATTTGAATTATTTGAGTGTTTTCCATGGTTGTGTTGACATTTCTGCTTTTATAACTGAGAGGATTATAATCGGAGGAAGGTTAAGCTTAAAATAAAAACGTTTAAATTGAATAAATTTTTTTCTCCTGGTCCTTATTTTAAATAGGTCATAAAAAATATCAATAATTATCGATATCGACTGATATGAAACACTTATATCGTGATACAGTTTTCAGCCATATCGCCCAGCCCTACCTCATCAGTAAAGTTTTGGCTACGTTTAACATGAAAACCCGACGTTATAATATTGTAGATGTGACAGAAAATACAAAAAAGCATAATATGTCCACTTTAATATAAAAAAGTACACACTAAAAGCTTTAAATCACTCGTGTCACGTAAGAACAAATCTGTTCATGCAAGTGGTTCTTGCAGGAGGCCCAATGTCGTTAAATGACCTCAAACATACCTACTGCCTTTGGCATTTATTTAATGACATTTCTTATTACTTATCGGCCGACACGCATGCTGATAACGTATCTTAAACAAGCTAATATTGGCCGGGGAGACTTATTAGTTTGATTTAATGAGATTTGAGAGAGTGACCTGTCAGCATGTCAGAAACTGATTAACCTTATTTACCAGCACTTTCTGCAGTAATTTGTTATTTTTGACAATGTCCACAATACAAAACATACTTAAAAGTATTTATTATTTTATAAAATATGAATCTTTATATTAAAATCTTGATATTTCAGAAAGCATTTACTTAAATTTGTTTAACGCTCTTGGTGGAAGCTGCACTATAAAACATAGGAAATGAGCTTTCCAGGCCTGCTGTTGACCGGTACAGATGGTGACAACAGCAGTCCATCGAGTGACAGGAGGATTACAGCGAGGGCAGATGGCAGCCGTGGCACTGCCAAGCAGAAGGCTGCGGGTCTGAATCCAAAGTGGGAAATACAGCAGGTGATCAGAGCAATATGGTGGAGAAAATGACCTGCGGAAAACACATGCTGAGCCTTCAAAAGGTTCCTTATTCAAGGAACAATGCAAGACCAGCTGTAGCATTGCATTTTGCAAAAACATTAATGCAAATCTCTTTTGTATTTATACAAAGTACTGATTTTTTCTATGCTGCATGCTTTTATAATAAATGCCAATGTCCCCCTTTTTTCCCTACAACCTCCTCTTATCCTGGTTCCACGGGCTCCTATTGAATAATTTCCCTAAATCAATATGTAGATTATACATTTTTATACTATTATACACACATTTTCATTGCATCCATACATCACCGAACCTAACTTTTACACCTCATTATATTTATTTTTGCACTTTCATTTAATAAATGGCAGTTTGTTAATATTAACTCCCTATTTTATTGTGGCCGGTCATAACAATCTGTAACAGATACTCAAGTTAATTCTCATTTGTTGCTTTTGCTCAGCAAAACATGGTGGTATTTCTGGTTGTCCGAAAGCTGAGCATTTAAAGCTGTGCCTGCATCCTGTGATGCTGTGGTTTCAAATCCAGGTCACGATCTGATGACACAACCTGCTTCCATCTATATCCCGTTAAGTAGTACTTTATCTTGAGGCAGAAAAACAACAAAACACAAAGTGTATGAGTCCACCAAGAGCTCCACAACACCAAACACTGTTGAGTAAATGACTACAAGATCAATCCAATGTGCGTCCATCTTTTCTGTTATACTTTCTGCTCTTTTGAATGGAGCGTCTGCTCATGGACCACCTCCTTCCAACAAAAATAATCCTAAATGACAAAATGTGTGACGAAATGAAATCTTAAAAAGAGATTAAAAGCAGGTTAACAGATTGTGATTTTGAAGGATCATAGTTAAAATAGAGGACCTGGATTCCAGTTCCTCTGTCCTACTGTGATAAACAACACCAAAATAATAGAACCGAAATAAAGTATCATCTTTGCAAAGAAATCGCTTCATATCCTTGGTGTTTTGACTGGTATACTTTGTTATTTGAACAAAACCTAATTTCTACTGTTTCTGGGTTATAGTTATTTAAAAATGGGATCTTCTGCAGTCCCTGCAATAATGAATAAAGAATTTGTGAATTCACGATATTTGCGTGCAAATTTTAATTATCAGAGGACTACTGTGTATATAATGTATTTGGTACATCAGTTTGGTACATGATATCCCATCAGTTTTCTAATGTTAAAATAATGTAAAAGGTGGTTTAAATCCCTCTTGTGGTCATTGTCCTGAAGCTCAGGGGGGAGAAAAATAAACTACTGTGTGTACAGTTTTGCAAAACTGCGCACAGTTTACCAATCTGTCCATATGTGTGTAAATTGACAATCTGTACCGAGTTTAAAATCCGTCCCCACGGATTGTAAAACCGTGCACACAGTTTATTTATTTTTCTCTTCCGAAGCAAAATTAGGGGGGGCTCCGTAGAAAAAGTCGCTTGTTTTGGGCTTGTTTTCACAGGCCTGGTTGCTTATTTGTCTCGCGAGATCTGGCAACACTGCCTTTGTACAGTACAATGTGGGATAAACACAGAGTAAGCAGGGGCTGCCAGTAACTCAGCATGTGTTGAAACAACATGAATAAAAAGTAACATCAGGGGGCGCCCTGCTAGCTCACTTGGTTGAGCGTGCACCCCATGTACAAAGGCTCAGTCTTTCCCGCAGCAGCCCTTTGCTGCATGTCATTCCCCTTCTCTCTCAAATAAAGGCCAAAAATGCTTTAAAAAGTAACACTGAGTGGGACTCTGTGCTAACATTAGGGCTAACTAGGCTCCACTTTGTTGAAGAGTGTAAGCTAGTAATATATAAGCCTAGCTGGCTCAATGGGTCCTGCTGAATGTTCGTAAGGGACAGCCAATTTAAATTGCTAGTGCTTGAAAGCTAAACGCTAAGTGAGCTTGTTGTTAAAGGGAAAAAAACAGAGTCTATACTACATGATGAAATTCATGGCTCAATTCAAACAGGGTTAAAATAATAATTTGTCTCCCCCCCCATTTACTACCGGACATATTTTTTCCAAAAGTAAGGTCCCATGGTGGTTATAAGAAATGTCAAGCAATTGGACACCGTTTCTGCAAATTCCTGCTGTATGATTATAGTGTATTTCCTTACACAGAAAAATAAGGCCAATTAAAATAGTGTGACTTTATAATTAGATAAAAAGGTAAAACCACCCAATGACTCACCTGCAGCATACATGACCGCCAGCATGATGGAGGAGATCCACGCGATCTGACTGTAGGAGGCATCGAAGATGATCTGGATGTCTTTGAAGAAGACCGTGATGGCTTTGGGAAAAGCGTACGAGAAGCCTATGGAGATGAAAGATGCCAACACCACAGCCCACCCCCAACCGCCGTCTGGTGGGGGCACGGCGGAGGGACTTGTGGCTGGGGGCGGCATCACTGGCCCACCTCAACACTGACTATTCACTGCAACGACAGAAAGGGAGGGAGAGAGAAAATTAAAACTTACCACCATTCTGAGTCCATTTTTGTTCCGTTTTGTCCTATGTCTTTGGAGGGTCTCTACATATTTTTTTCCAAAAATAAGGTCCCATGGTTTAAAAGAAAATGTCACAGATCATTATTGACAATAAACATAAATCAGATAACCAGCTACAGCCCATATTGAGTCTACAGACCACTGTGGGATTATAAAAGGAGGTGAAAAGCTTTGTCCTCTGTACTTGAAAAACTGCCAGCAGTAATATGACACGGGACGGACAAGGACATACCAGAAGTCTGTATCCTGGCGAAGACGTGAAAACACACACTCACACAGTATCAATTTGCTTTTCAGAGGGCATGCACTCTTTCTACCTGAGAGACAAGACCAGTACAGATAGAACCACTTAAAGGTCCCATGACATGGTGCTCTTTGGATGCCTTTATATAGACCTTAGTGCTCCCCTAATACTGTATCTGAAGTCTCTTTCCCGAAATTCAGCCTTGGTGCAGAATTACAGCCACTAGAGCCAGTCCCACAATGAGCTCTCCTTAGGACGTGCCATTTCTGTGTCTGTAGCTATTGAGGGAGGGGGGGGGCAAGGTGGAGGGTGGGGGTGTGGCCTTGACCAACTGCCACTTTGCTCGTTTGAAAGCCATGATGTCTCTCTCTCTCATGGGTTGGCCAAAGTTGCTGGGCGGGCAAAGCAGAGAAAGGGAAGGTAACCTTGCTTGTTATGACCTCATAACAAGCAAGATTCCAGATCGGCTCATCTCAGCTTACTTTTTCTCAAAGGCAGAGCAGGACACCCAGGGCTCGGTTTACACCTATCACCATTTCAAGCCAATTGGGGACCATAGGCAGGCTAGAGGAACTCATATTAATGTTTAAAAAACTCAAAGTGAAATTTTCATGCCATGGGACCTTTAAAACCAGTTGTTGATGTGTACAAAGCAAACACGCCTTAATTACATGTAGAAAACCACGAGCAGCAATTGTCCAAAGCCTGCAGTCAATAACTTCAGACACAGACAGACAGACACAATTTCTAATAAGCCAGGAATAACTTATAGCTGTGTAATTAGCTTATGGTGCATATTGCGATAATGGCAGCCAGTTTGGTTTCACATAAATGAACAGCCAATGGAAGAATCAACAGGTATACACCGTTTCCCCTAGGATTCTTTTTAGCTGTGGGGGCAGGTATGTCAACCCCCCCCCCCCCGCCTGTGAGCAAACTCCTCAAAAACATGGAAACTCCATAATGATAACTGGCTCTTTAACTAGAAAAAGTTCTCAGACTAGGAGGCAGTTCACTGAGGAGTGATGGTTAAAGTCTGTGATTATGGAAACATGGTTGTAGTATGCAGCGTCCTGATTGGTGGAAAATGCTTACAGAAAGAAAGGCCTGTTGTCAGGTAAAAATGTCACAGTCAAAGAGGCTGAAGAGGAAAGGAAAAGCCCAGCTTTAAAGATGAATGGACTGATAAGCAGGCTACCATGCATACTGTATGCCTCATTTCCAATGAAATGATGCTGTTGCAAAATAATACAACCAGCATCATCAGAACGCGAACGTAACAATCGCGTCATTCACGTGCATATTAAGTAGCCACATGTATCTGTTTTGGTCTTATAATACATCCACAGATTTACCGCTCCAGCGGAGAGGACGGTTCGCTCAGCCAGTAGTTAAGTTTATAAGAATTTGTCCAAATTTCAAGATTCCCACCAAGCTAAGCTAAGACTACAACCGACAGCTGGAGAAATTAACGATGCTATCTTAATGCAGAGTTTTTGCGGGAGACAGAGAAACGTTCCTTTCACTCAGTTGCCGATTCATTTTCTGTTAAACGATTCAATGTATGCAGCCAACTGTTGCTCTACTTTTTACCTCTTTACCCCTCACACACGAGACAAGGGACAAAAAACAGAAAAAGCCATGATGAAACCAACGGTGTAAAACACTGTCCCACTAATAATTAGGGCTGTCAATCGATTAAAAAATGTAATCAAATTACAGACTGTGATTAATTAATCTAAATTAATCACATACATAATTTTTGCTGTGAAAGTATTTTAACTTTTTCAATTCAAATGAATCAATGAATAATCAGCATTAGTGACATTAAAGATAAAAAACTCATTATTATTTTCAAATAATGACCATAACAATCAACAATATGACCTAATATGCTGAGGAAATAAATTAAAACGGGTATTTTACAATAACTACGCATGAACCGCGAGGCTGTTGATTACCAGTTTCATTGAATGCACCATCTCCGTCTGTGTTTTTCCGACAACGCAGAAACACAGGTTAACTTTACACCATTTAGCGTTAGCTGTCAGCATTTTAACCGTGTTTAATCCAGCTACTAGCTAGCGAAAGGCTAACGTTACCTGCTGTTGAGTGTAGTGTTAACTAGCGTCACGTGCAGCGATGTTTCTGTTGCGCATTCTCTCGTCTCCCTCCATTTTACAGTCGAATGGTGGCTAGAAAGGTCAATATGGAATGGATTAATCTGCGTTATTTTTTTTAACGTTTTTTTTTTTTTTCTCAGATTAATTAATCAAAATTAACGCGTTATTTTGACAGCCCTACTAATAATACAAACAAAACCCCTTATACAAGTATTATTAAAATGCTAAACTAAACTTTGGTGCTTCTGTTTCAGGGAAATGTTGGAAGTTAACATTTACAACAGCAAGCTTCATTTCAGAACATCAAAGCCTTAAAAGGGAAATAGATACTTTAGTTTTTAGAGTGTCTGCAAATGACCCATGAACGTCAGCTACCAACATAAATAAATTTACTTTGTGCCGCTCCCACCAGATCAGGTTGCAATGTTGTAGATCCTCACACATACTGAGATCTACTCAAGTGCCAACAGGAAGCCATTAGTGGGATGACTCATTGTTGTGCCAACAAATGTCACGAGAGTTTTATACAGGTGGTAGAAATACGGAAAATAAGGACTAGCCGCTGGATGTATGGAGGCTGGAGAGTGCCACCAAAATAATTATAAACTTGTTCATGGATTTAAAACAATAACTTCTAGCCTCCATAAAAAAGGTTGTCAAAATGCTAATTAGGAAATATTATATCAACTTTAAATCTTACATACAATATAATTTAAGGAACCATGACGCCGATTTATTTTCTATCTATCAATTAGTCCGCACCCAATGGACAAAGAGTTTCCAAAGAGTATAAAAAAAATTAGCTCAGTGCCTGTGCACAATTTATAATCCGGCCCGATTGAAATTGAAGGAATTATTATTCATTCTTTCTTTCTTTCTTTCTTTCTTTCTTTCTTTCTTTCTTTCTTTCGCGCAATGAATTGCCTTTTTGAGGGGGTTATCATATTGAAAAACTCACCAAATTTGGCGGTCGCATCAAGTCTGGTAAAAATTTACGTATTTTAAGGCTTTCGGGAATAGGCGCGCAAAAATGGCTCGCTAGCGTCCCCTACAAAGTAAACATTTTTTATAGGTAGAGTCTTATGTGAGATATCAATAAACTCAGCAGAGACCTCTTTTTTTATTGGTGTTTGCCCCGACCCCTATGTTTTGGCCACGCCCCCTTTCCCAACTAATGAAATGTACGACGTAGAGTCTTGTGTGAGGTATCGTTGAACTAGGCAGGGAGTTCCCTTTTCATTGCTATTGATTTGCGGTGTCTGAGTGCTGTGGAAATGCACGGTTGCAAGGAGCGGCGTCCGCCGGTAACCCTGAAGTGCACAGAGGCGCGAGGGCCCGTCCATCGCTGCTTGCAGCTTTCATTTTCTGTGTATTTGTCACTACCAGCTACTTCTTCACATTACACATAGTAATTTAATCCACTGTTAATAGACATATATTAATATTTATTAGTGCTGCTTGATTTTACTGCTAATCTTTTGCACGTTGTGTTCCAAAACTGAAATCTATCCTCGAATCATCATATTGTAAGACCAAAAAAAAAAAAGGAAAAACACTTTTTTGGAAGGTTTATTTGCATAAAATGAATACATTTTAAGTAATTAATTAAAATTGAGTCACTCTCATCTCTATGGATTTATGAACAAAAGGGAACAGAAATAGGACAAACTGTGTTCCAAAATGAGAGACAATTGAAAAAAAATGAACAGAATGATGAATAAAATTTGTCTATTGAAGTTATACATTTTTTGGAATGAATTCCTACAAACCATCAATAACTGGAACATGCATTAATTTGCAAACAAAACATTTGCATGGGTCTTCTATTTGGTAATGGTGGTTGCCTACACAGTATACATACTGCAGCACTGAAACGTTGGTATTGGTAATTATACCTGGTTTTAACAGGGTGGATGACTGAAGACTAACAAAACATCTCTAAATTGTGCTAAAACCGAACTATTGAATGGAAATATAATCCTCTGTGTATATCCGTTGTATTGCCCCTTTAATCAAAGTTAGAGATTATGGCTCTCCATACAGTGGGCCTAATCCACGCTAATCAGATTACAGGCTGTGCGCAACAGCACTAAGTGTAGATACTGGTTTTGACTGAACGAACGTGACGACAATGCAGGCACAAACCTCAGAACTCGTAAGCAGCTTAAGTTGATGGGTTCGAATATGAAGCTCCAAACAGATTGACCAGAAAGAAACGGCTAAGGAGAGGGTACAAGGCAGACGTCCACACAAGCTTGACACATTTGGTTTATGATCAACCATATAAGTACCTAACAAGTCAGACAAAGCAAAGTCACCCGTTCAGTCACTACAATGTCAACACTTCCCTCTTTACTTTAGAAGCCCAGATCGTCATCATGTGCTGCCTTCGCTGTGTCCTTCAGACACCACTGAGCAAAAGAGCAGCTGACAGAAGAGTGACTGACAGGCTGTGAGCACAGCCAGCGTGTTGTGAACGCTGTATTAATTAGAAGAAGGTGAGAACCAAGTCAAATGGTACTGACGTGACACAAAGGGGCCCCAAAATACCTATCATCAGCTTTTTGGTTTGTTGCTTTGTTGGGGGGGGGACACTTCTGTCCACACCCACTGGAAAGAGTTCAGTATCACTTGAATGAGAATTTCAGGGAGATTAGGTTCCAAATCTGCAACCAGCAGCACTTGTTAGTTGAGGGGTGTAGTAATAATAAAACTTTGTCAGTCCCTGAAATCCCGGCAGGGTTTCCCCTCCTTCAGCTTTTTTATGAAAAGTCATAAAGTCATAATTACATCTGTATCTGGAATTGTTCATTAGCTTTGTGTGATATCTGTCAAGCTGAACGGACTCACAGTAGTAACATTAGGCTAAAACCGATTTTATTCCGATCCAAAGACTCTTTGTGTGAGAGAGGACAGAGTAGTTACGTTACTGTTGACTCTTTTTTACAGACATTGTTTTGATGATCAAGCATATTGCCTACAGGCCCCGACATGGACTCCACACAGGCAAGTAAAACCCGCTTTGACGATCA
This sequence comes from Gymnocephalus cernua, assembly GCA_023631565.1. NCBI lineage: Eukaryota > Metazoa > Chordata > Actinopteri > Perciformes > Percidae > Gymnocephalus > Gymnocephalus cernua. The sequence continues at coordinate 17,804,252 of CM042447.1, read as the reverse complement.
TTGGATTACTTTTATCTTGCGGTTTTAAGGTTTCCATTTTTTGATCAAGATGTTTTTATTAGTTTTACTGGACTGATAAACTTATGGCTGTATCTACGGACTGCAAACTTGCCTACGCACAGTTAAGGGATGATTTCTACCACCTGGAGGTGATCAACGGCTATTGTTGGCCCCACTGTTTAGCTCTGTTATATTGACTTCTGGATATCCTGCTTTTGTCTTGCTTTGTCTGTCAAAGCACTTTGTACTCACTCTGTTTTTAAAATAAAGTTATTATTCGTAGCATGGACAAATGCAGGATCTCAGGTTTAATTCAGTTTAACCTTCAGTGTTAAATACATTTTTATTGTCAAACTGTTGTTTACTGAAACCGCCTACACATGATCAGAGGCTACGCAGACAACGCTCGCTGCAGGCTCGCTGCAACATAATATAATGACAAGCCGAGAGCGGCCGCTCTGAGACGCGCTGTATGTGCTCCAGTAAAGACAACCATGTAAAACTAAACGTAGCGAAGTTTATGGGTGGCACTGGCGGCCACATCTCAAAAAATGGCAAGTATGAAAATACCCTTAGGTTATTTGCACGTGCTCCTAAATACATTTTACAGTTCGCACACATCTATTTTTAGTCGCAAATGACAGTGAAAGGGTCGCACTGTCGAGCCCTGCAGGTGAGTGTCAGTAAAGTATATGGATGTTGCGGTCAGCGTGAGAGGCCAGAGGCAACCACAACTTATGCACGGAAAGGTTGTTAAGTTACTGATAGGTTTCTGAAACTTGGATTTAGGTTTAATGTTTGTCACCATCTCCGCCATTTCTGAGGCCACAATTCCTAATTTGGCCAAACGGGGAAGCCTGGGGGGAGCTGCGGAGGGACTAGCAACCTTTAAAATGTATCAAAAACACCCATGCATGCCAACACTGCACAGCTGCTAAATGCTACACTATGGGGACGACACCAGGTCGTTGCTACCTTTTTCTATTGTTTGGTCAGTAGAAGTGTAGATATGGGTTTAATTGAACTTTTTTGCTGAAAACAGATGTCTGCATCTAAAAACAATGAGAGCCGTGAGACTCAACCAAAACAGGAAAATTGTGGGCTGCAAAATCAAAGCAATACACTGAAAGATGCAAAAATCCTTCA